>CAMZMU010000098.1:25511937-25912195 GCA_947311845.1 Poa pratensis
GAGGGAAGCAATGGTCTTCTTCTTCCTTGCGCGTAAGTGGCTGGCTATGCTGGAATGAGAATGCGATCCTTGCTACGGTGCACCTCGTCCTCCTTTTATAGGCGCCCCGTGCTCCCTCCTGCACTTGCACTGTGGTAGGGCTGTCACGTGGCGCAGAAGGTGGAGCGCGGTGCATCGCAGCCCGGTTGTCCATGGACGCGGTCCATGAGCGTAAAGCTGACTCCTGTAGCAGAGTACCACCGTCCATGCAGGACGGCCAGCTGGGGCCGCAGAGGAACGTGGGGGTGCCCACGGTGACGTTGGCCGTGGAGCGTAGCGCCGGCCGGTCCCCTTATCACCAAAGAGGAAATCCTTGTAGTCCGGTGCGGATGGCACAGCTTTGTTGACCCCTTTAATCACCAAAATGGCAACTGCGGCGTCGTCGTCACCGCGCGCAGGGCGCGCGTCACTCTGCGGCCGCTGCAGAGCCCATGTGCGCTCTGCAGAGGTTGCTTTGCAGCGAAGCGATCTCCACGAGGGCTTGGCCCTGTAGAGAATTCGGCGTTGACCTCTCCCAGGGGAGATTTCCTTGAAGAGGGGGCAGCAGTGGATATGGCCTCCGCAGGCCTCTGCTGCCTCAAAAGCCCTCGCGAGGCAATCGCCTCGCGAGGCTCTCCAAGCCGTAGGCTTGGTCCTTAGCGAAAATTCGCCATCAAGTGTCGAGGGCCGTAGAGGACAGGCCCAGCACACCCTGGATTTCACTGGGCCGACAGTAGCCCCCGGGCCCATGATGGGCACGATGTAGTCCAATGGACGCAGGCGAATCGTCATGGGCCCAAAGTGTCCGGCCGGCCTGAGACACGTGTAGGGCAGTTACGCCGCGACGACACGTTCTCCTCGGAGATGATGGGCGTAGTGGGGGGTCCCACCACGTCTCGGTAACTGCTCTGAGGGGAATAAAGCCTGCAGCGCCGGTTCAGGCAGCAGTTACTGCATCATTTGCGCGCCCGTCTCCTCGCTCTTGACGCTGCGCTCCTGTGTCTCCGGCGCTCCTCCTCCTTCACCGAGCTCTCCCGCCCTTCTTTCTTCGACCATGGGTCCCAAGAAGGACAAGGCGGCAATGAACGTACCGGCCGAGGCGCAGCAGGAGGACGAGTTCGCGCCGGCGCTGGTGGGGACTCGCATCCACACGCGGAGGCGCTGGACAAGATCCGGCTGATGGCCGCAGGCAAGAACAACGAGCACGGCGCCACTGTTCTCAAGGCGGCGCGCTTTGGCAAGCTCGCGGCGGGGCTGTATCCCACTTTCTTCCCGACCATTTTCGCTGGTTTGGTGCCGCCATTTTCCCCTTTCCTGGAGGAGGTTCTGGCCTTCTATCAGATCCAACTCTGCATCTGCACCCCAACTCCATCTTGATCCTCGCCATCTTCGCATATCTTTGCGAGGCGTATTTGGGGGTGATGCCTTCCGTGGCCTTCTTCCGGAGCTTCTACGCGCTCCGCTCCACGGCGCCTGGCGAGCGGTCTGGTTGTGTGTCCTTCCGCATCGCGGATGGGATGGGAGGCATCTACATCCCCATGTCCTGGGACGGCGACAAACCCGTCACACGGGTGACGAAGAAGGTGGACGATTTCCGCCAGCGGTGGTTCCTCGTGGACGCCAAGACGCAGAATTCCTTCTTCGACGTCCCTGAGGCGCCGCCGCTGAAGAACTCGAACTGGTCGAGTGCAACCTTCAGAGCCCGAAGATTGCTGACTTGGTCGCACGCATGAAGCTCGTCCGCGACGCTGGCCTCACGGGGCAGATGGTTGCTGAAGACTTCGTGAGGCGCCGTATCGCCCTCTCCAGAAGCACACAAAGCCGATGTGGATGTATTCAGGCCCGGCGGACGCAATGCGGCTGCACTGCAGCTCCCACCTCCCCGACGTCGTAGCTTCCATAATGGGCATCCTCTTCACCGCCCCGGAGGTTCCTGTGCCGCGCAGTGAGCTCGCGAAGCCACTCCATCAGATTACCCGAAGAAGCGCCTCGCGATCCTGGAGCTGATGCCGGAGTTCACCCCTCAGGGCCTGGCTGGGGAGGAGAAGAAGGAGGACGCGGCGCCCGTGGTGGAAGAGGACTGGGCCTCGGAGTCACCCGCCGCATCTGACGCCGATCTGGGCGTCACCTGTGGAGGGGCGAATCCCTCGGCAGGGGAGGCGAGCTCTTCGAAACCTGCTCCTCCGAGGGAGAGTTCTGGAGATTTCGTCCAGCGGGGACGAGGATTTCCTTGTGGCCCCTTCGCGCCAGGTCGCGGAGGGGGAGGAAGACAGCGATGAGGAGGCCGTAGCGGGACGCTGCGATCCCCGCTCCAAGGCTTTTCACGACAGGGCCGCCAAGAGCCCAGTGGGCACCCCTCTCAAGAGGAAAGCTGAGACTGCTCCTGAGGGGCCCGGCTCTGGAGCTGCTTCGTCGAGGTCGTGGCGGTCGTCCACCACGATGTGGGTCGACTCACGCGCCAAGTCATCTGGGTAAGCGTTGGCCCCTGTTTTCACATCTTTCGAGAGTTTTCTTGCTCCCTCTTGATGGCCTTCCTTGTTTGTTTGTTAGGGATCTTGTGACGGCAAAACGCCGGAGGCTCCGCAAGGCCGCGGAGGTCCGGGGCCTGGCCTCGGCAACCGTCGAGGAGCCTGTGGAGCCCTCAGCTGAAGAGGTTGCTAAGCCCGTAGTGACCGAGGCCTCGGAGCCGGTGGCGGAGGAGGCCACGAAGCCTGTGGCGGAGGAACGTAGGGCATGTGGTGGTTGCACCTCTGGCCGGAGCAGCTACTTCGTCTTCTACCGCGGAGGCGCGCCCCGAGGAGGAGGCGGTGGTGCGGACACCAACACCACCACGTCCCGTCACTCCACCAGAGCGGCAAGAGGAGGTCGCCGCGGAGAAACGGGGAGCGGCTCGCCGGCGAAGGGACGCTGACGTTGAGATGGGGGAGAATATACTCCGCCGCCCCAAGGCACCGACGCCGCGATGGAGGAAAACGTCCCTCCGCCGCCCCCGCCTAACGCAGATGCTGAGGGGGCGGCGGCTTCTTCTGAGGTCGCAGCGGGCTCGGCGGCGGCGGACCCCGGTGGCTGGGCAATCTTCCCCAGCCCCTGAAGCTCGAGAGGAGGCGCCGGTTGAAGACGACGGTGCTGGAGCCCATGGCCCCAATGACGGAGAGGGCTCGCTCACAGCCCCCAGGCCAGGTTGACCGGGCCCAAGCTTGGAGACTCCCACCCTCGAAACTAGTGCGCACGAGGGAGCCTCCATGTCTCGTGGAGTTCGGGGCTCTGGTCCTGGGTGGCAAGAGCTGGAGCGGCGCTCGCCGCAGCTCTACCTTCCGCCTGGCGAGGGGTGCACTGGATGGGCTGGAGGCCCAACTCGCTCTCGAGAGGCCGAGCTCGCCAGAGAGTACGACGAACTTGAGAGGGCTGGACCCGCTTCTTCGAGGTCGTGGAGCAACGCCGCCACGACAACGAGGCCATGCAGGCGCAGCGAGAGGAGGCGCTGCGCTTCGCCAAGGAGGTCCGCGAGAGCGCGGTTCGCGAGGCTCAAGAGACCCTGGAGCCACTCCAGGCAGAGCGCCAGGCCGCTGCAGAAGATCGCGAGGCGGCCGCGGCGGAGCGCCAAGCCGCTGCCTCAGAGCGCGACCCTCGAGACCACGCTAGCCGCTCAGCGCCAAGAGCTTGCCGACCGCGAGGGGAAATTGCTGCGGAGTCGGAGGCTACGCGGAAGTCTTTGGACCAACACCGCGTGTCCTTGGATGCCCGTGAGCAAGTACTGGCGGCGCGCGAAGCGGAGGTGCTCAAACGCGAGGAGCAGCAACTGCAGGCTGACAAGGAGCTGTCCACGCAGCGCGCAGATCTTGAGGCGCGGGAGGGCAAACTGGCCGAGGCCATAGGCAAGCATGACGAGGAGGTGGCCAGGCACAAAAAGCTTGTAGAGAAGTCCAACCGAAAGCTCGCCGCGAGGAAGGAAGAGGCTGAGAAGGATGCCGCCGCCAAGCAGAAGAATATCGCTCCGCCGTCGCCGAAGAATATGCCGGGAAGTTCAGGAAGCAGGAGGACCGCTTCAAGAAGAAACGCGCGGATGACAATGCCCGCATTGTTCAACTGGAGCACCAGAACGCCAACCTGAACTCCCAGGTGAGGCGCGCCAGGGACGGTCGTCGCCGCGAAGAGGCTCGCGAACGTGCAGATCAAGACCTCGCCTCCCTGATGGCTGATATGAGGGAGCTGAACGCGCAGGTGGGCCCTGCTGTGGAGCGTGCTGCAGAGGGAGCACAGCGTGCAGGCGGCGCGGGTCCTGACGCAGCAGCGGGAGCGCGTGTTCAAGTCCTTGGTGACCCGGGGGAACACTCTCGCGGGGCAGCTAGGAGTGGATGCTCCTGTTGTTCCCGTCAATGGGAACGCTGACGCCGCCACATACCTCGCCTACTTCGATCAGCTCTTCTGTGCTCGAGGGCCCTGTGGCGGAACTTGGCGACGTTGTTGATGAGGTGCCAAGCTCTTGACCGTGGCGATCGATCGCGTCTTCGCCAACCTCCAGCGCCTTCACCCGGCTTCGACTAGTCAGTGACCGAGCCCATCGAGGGGACCAAGCCTGGGAGCTCTCCAACTTGGTTCGAGAAGAAGTCAACGATTACGTCGACCGCTTCAAGAGGGTTGAGGCGGAGCAGGCCGCTGAGGAGGATGAAGGCGCCGAAGAAGAGAAGGCTGAAGAGGACGGCGATGGTGAACCCTCTGCCTAGGCCACTCCTGCAACAAGATGCGCTTGGCGCAATTATCTTTGTTTAAGACTTGTTTTAATTCATGCTGGCTTGTAAGATACTTTGATCGTATGCAAACATGTGTGTGTGCCCCTCGAAGGGTCCTTTTATCCCTGTTCCATGTCTTTCTTCGCTCTACGTCGTCAGGACCCATCTCTTTGCGCTATGACACCGCCGCTACGGTATGCCGGAGCGTGACTCGGCAAGGCCGGGGGGTGTTTAAGGCTTGGAGAGGTAAGGGCTCTCGAGTCGCGGTGCTCGAGGGCTCCCCTTTGACGCACAAGCAGTCCATGGAGTGTGAGAGAGAAAAAACCGCTCGAGGGGCGACAGGTGCCGTGAGAGGGAGAAAAACTCTGAGGGGCGCGCGCTAGACTTAGCTTGGCGAGACTTTGGCCTCGTAGAGGGCGTTGGCTTCCCTGATGGTGCGCTCCCCTCTAGGGGTCGGAGCGTGACTTCTCGACCTTGGGGAGGACTCTTGTTCCCTGTATTGGTTAGAGAGGCAAACCCAAAGCAGGCACATGGTAGTAAACACTCATGCGCGCTTATAGGCTTCCTCATGAGTATCTCGCGAGGAGAGTAAGTACCAAGGTCCTTTGGTGAGGTGGCGTGTTTTGGGAGCAAGCCCATGGGCCAGAGCTCTTTGGGAGGTAACAGGCGTGAGAGCGTGCTCACGTGCTAGAGCTCGGATCCTTTGGATTTTGCGGTGCTGTTGGGGTGCTCTTGAGGCACAGTCACCGTACTCAGCCCCCGCTCGCGAGGTGCGCATGGGGAAGAATATGAGCGCGAAATGAACTAAGATGATGAAAAGTAAAAACTCACCACCAAAATATTACATAGCGGCGCCTCAGCGCAATGTTTCATTGAGAAACGAATTGGTTCATTACACTTGGTGTGACCAAGATAAAGTTTTCCATGTCGAGGCATGGGGACCACATTCAGTGGCTGAGACTCTTCACGGCCTGCGGCGGCACGTAATCAGGAGAGCTCAGAGGGGCTGGCCCTCGGGAGGAGAAGCTTTTGTGAAGCTTGGAGGTGAAGTTGTGTGCTTCCCTCTAGAGACAAAAAATGTCTGGCGTGACTATGATCACGGGTAGAACTTGCGTAGATGCGCGATGTTCCATGGATTCTTGACCGGAATGCCGTCCTCCGTTTCGAGGCGTACCGCGCCAGGCCTGGCGATGTGTGAGACCCTGTAGGGGCCTTCCCACATTGGCGAGAGCTTGTGGAGACCTTCCCTGGAGAGGATTCTCCTGAGGACGAGGTCGCCTGTCTCGAGAGTGCGCGGACGTATGTGGCGGCTGTGGTAGCGTCGCAGGTCTTGCTGGTACTTGGCTGCCCTGAGGGCGGCACGGCGGCGCAACCCGTCAAGGAGCAGCAGGTCGTCGCTGTGGAGGTCTGCTTGATCGTCCTCGTTGAAGGCAAGGACCCGTGCGGATCCATGCTTGATCTCTGTGGGGAGGACTGCTTCAGCTCCATACACGAGGCAAATGGCGTCTCACCAGTGGGCTTCGTGGGGTTCGTGCGGATGGACCAGAGCACGGACGGGAGTTCGTCTATCCAGCCCTTGCCGTAGCCCTTCAGGCGATTGAAGCTTCTTGTCTTGAGGCCCTTGAGGACCTCAGCATTTGCTCGCTCGGCTTGGCCGTTGCTCTGTGGGTGAGCCACCGAGGCGAAGCAGAGCTTGGTGCCGAGGCTCTCGCAGTAGGCCCTGAAGATGCCGCTGGTGAATTGTGAGCCATTGTCGGTGATGATGCGATTAGGCACACCAAAGCGGCAGACCAGGCCTCTGATGAATTTTACTGCTGCCCTGGCCGGTATGCTGCGCACTGCTTCAACCTCTGCCCACTTGGTGAACTTGTCGACTGCCACGAAGAGGAAGCGGTAGCCCCCTTGTGATCTCGGGAAGGGTCCCAATGTCTAGCCCCAGACCGCGAAAGGCCACGAGAGCGGGATGGTTTGGAGTCCCAGTGCAGGCTGATGGACTTGCTTGGCGTGGAATTGGCACGCATCGCAAGACTGGACGATGGTGGTGGCATCTTGAAGCACTTGGGGCCAGTAGAAACCGCTCCTGAAGTCCTCAAACGCTTCGTCAGCCTCTGGAGTCCACTTGAAGGTGCCGGATTTCTTTCATGATCTTGAAAATGGCAAGGCTCTCTCGCCGAACTTGGAGATGAAACGGCCTAAGCTGGCCATGCATCCTGCTAGGCGCTGCATGTCCTTGAGGCAGCGAGGTGGCTGCATGTCTTCTATAGCCTTGATCTTGTCAGGGTTTGCTTCTATGCCGCGGTGGGACACGAGGAACCGAGGAGCTTGCCTGATGGCACCCGAAGACGCACTTGGCGGGGTTTAACTTGATGTTCACCTTGCGCAGGCTGGCGAAGGTTTCCTCGAGATCCTTCAAGAGAGTGTCTCCCTCGCGAGACTTGACCACGATGTCGTCGACATAAGCTTCTGCGTTTCTTCTCATCTGAGCCCCAAGGCGATCCTCATGAGCCTCTGGAAGGTGGCGCCGGCGTTTTTTCAGGCCAAAGGGCATGCAAGTGTAGCAATACACACCACAAGGGGTGAGAAATGCTGTTTTCTCCTCGTCTTCCTTGGCCATTTTGATCTGGTGGTAGCCTGAGAAGGCATCCAGGAAACAGAGGAGGTCACAGCCGGCGGTGGAGTCCACAATCTGGTCTATCCTTGGCATGGGGTATGGATCCTTGGGGCAAGCCTTGTTTACGTCTGTGTAGTCGATGCAGAGCCGGCCTCCTCATTGGGTTTTGGGACAACCACACCGTTGGAGAGCCAAGTGGGGTGGGCAACTTCTCGAATGATGTCCGCTGCTTTCAGCTTCTCTACTTCTTTGATGAATGCTTGCTTCTCGGGGCTTGTTTCCGCGCTTTTTGCTTTACAGGGCGAGCGTCTGGACACACGGCTAAGTGGTGCTCGATCACCTCCCTTGGTACACCGGACATTTCTGACGGGTCCATGCGAACATGTCAGAATTTGCCCGAAGGAAGGCGACGAGCGCGCTTTCCTATTTGGGAGGCAAGCCAGCGCCTATGGTGACGCTAGCCCCCGAGCCCTCAGCCCCCGAGCCGCTGGTGCTCAGCGACACCTTCTTTGTAGACGCTTGCTCTTGAGTGAACAGCTGTTTCTTCTTCTTGGGCCTCTCGAGAGGCTCCATGTCCTCGTCAGCGGGGAATGCCATGGCAGCGGCCTTGTAGGCGATTTCGACAGCGCGCGTGGCGTCCTGTACGTGACCACGTATGGTGATGGTGCCACCGCTGCAGAGGATCTTGACCATGTTGTAGGCGTGGTGCGTGACGGCCATGAACTTCGCGAGGGCAGGGTAGCCGAGGATGGCGTTGTAGGGCAGGCCAATGTGCGCGACGTCGAAGTCAATTAGCTCGGTGCGGTAGTTCTCTGCGTGCCAAAAGTGACCGCGAGCCTCACTTGCCCCAGAGGCGAGATTGAGCCGCTGGTGACCCCGGTGAAGGGCCTGGAGGGCATGAGCCACTCGTAGGGTACTTGAAGCGTCTCGAAGGTCTCGACAGAGATGACGTTCAGGCCTGCACCCCCGTCAAAGAGCGTCTTGCCGACGGCGATGTTTGTTGATGGTGGGGGTGCACACCAGCGGGAGAGTGCCCACAGTCTTGGTAGACTTGGGGCGATCCTTGGCTCGAAGGCGATGGTGTACTGGGACCACTTGAGAGGGCGGACGTTTCGACCCCGGGAAGCGCTGCGTTGAGCTCGCGAGCGAACTGCTTGAACTGGTTTTCGACTTGGGCGCCTGGGATCCGCCGAGGATGCAGGCCATGGCACCCTTGGGGGCCTGGTAGCCTCCGGGCTCTTCGTCGGGAAGATTGTTGTTTTTCTCGGCGGCGTTCGCCTGAGTTCCTGGGGCCTCTGGAAGTTGCCCTTGCGTCCACCTTTGCGGTAACCACGGCCTCTGCCGCGGCCACCGCTGCCTTCTTCTTGCTCACGCTTCTTGCTCAGCTGCTTGAGGTCATAGCAGTTCTCCGTCGCATGGCCGCGCCTGTTGTGGTAGATGCAGAACGGCGGTTGTCCACCTTTTCTTTTCTCGCCAGCCTCTGGAGAGTCCTCGCAAACATGCTTGGCATCGGGTTCAGCTGCCCAGGACTGCGGTAGGCTTGCGCCTTATCTCGTCACGCCTCTTCTGGGTCTTGGATCCCTCGACAGGGTCATCTTCGAGCCCACCTTGACGAAGAGGAGCCCTTCCTCTGCCTTGGCGCATTTGTCTGCGATGTCGAAGAGCTTTACCACGGAGGAGAGGGTATCATGGATGCCGAGCTTCTCGAGCATCCTGTGGTTGGTGACGCCCTCTCTGAGGGCCGCAATGACGTGCGAGTCCGGGATGTTCGGGATCTTGTTGCGGACTTGGCTGAAGCGCTGATGTACCTGCGGAGGGTCTCGCCAGACTTCTAGCGCACAGCTCGCAGGTCGTTGTAGGTGAGGGCGCCTCGTACGTGCCCTAGAAGTTCGCAACGAACTGCTGGCAGAGCTCCTCCCACGAGTCAATGGAGTCCTCGGGAAGGTTTAGGAGCCACGACAAGGCGGAATCCTTAGAGCGTGGGAGAACCAGTTGGCCATGACCTTGTCGTCTCCCCCCGCAGCTTGGATGGAGGTGGTGTAGAGCTGCAGAACTCGATGGGGTTGTTCGTGCCGTCGTAGCCCTTGGGTAGGTCAGGCCTGAACTTCTGTGGCCAGACGACGCGACGCAGGTTGCGGGTGAAGGCCGCGCAACCTGTGGCGTACGAGGCGATGCCACCTTGAAGAGCACGGCGGTTCTGTCGCCCTGCTTGGCCGATTTCCTTGACGATGCGCTTCTGGAGGTCTTTCTGGCGCTCCATCTCCACCCGCGCGTCTGGGGGTGTTCGCTGCACGATTTGGCAATCGCGCGGCGAAGACGCATGGGACGCGGCCTTTGCGCCGCAGCGGGAGGTGGACCCGGCGGAGGCGGGCGGCGGGGGTCGCCATGCGCGGTGGTTCCAGCGTGCCCGGAGTTGTGGTGCACCAGAGAGCGCGATGCCGCAGGAGCCGCGCGCGGTGCCGCCGCAATGTCGACGAGGTGCTGGAGGCGGCCGAGCCAGTTGTCGTGCGCCTCAGCTGTGGGGCGGTAGCGGAAGAGTTCCGCGGCCATGAGCAGCGCGGTGTTTGGGCTGGGCGCTGGACGTCCAAGAGTGGAGGCGCTCTGGCGCTGGGACGGATGCGAGGACTCAGCGTCCTCGCCGTGCCCGTGGTCGACGTCGTCGTCGAAGCGGTCGTCGTGGTGGCCGTCGTCGTCCTCGGGTGCTCCACACGCGGTTCAGCGGTGTTGCGCCCCGTGGCGCGGCTGGCACGGGGACGGCCGCGAGGGTTGGTGGCGTTGGCAGCGGGCTCGGTGGTTGCCCTGCCTGATGCCCGCCGGGTGGCGCGAGCTGCACGAGTGTCCGCCATGGTGCAGAGGTCGATGAAGGTTGGAGACGCGCCTCGGCCCCCTACCTGGCGCGCCAATTGTCGGAGGATGACTCCCACGAAACAGGGATAGTCAAGCCCACGAAGAGTTTCGTGTAAGGGGCTGAACACGTTGGTCAAACAACCCTCAACCTGCACGGCGACGGTGCTCGTCGAGCAAGTGGAGCATCACGACAGAGATGAACACCAGCCGTACCCAGGTTCACGGCCCTCGTGTGGAGGTAACACCGCTACTCCTGCTTGTCTGTATTGCGCTGCTTGTAGAGGTTACAGCGCAATGAGCTTGCCGAGGGCTCTCCTTTGGCAATGGTGCACACAAGGAAGGGAAGCTATGGTCTCTTCTTCCTTGCGCGTAAGTGGCTATGCTGGAACGAGAATGCGATCCTTTGCTACGGTGCACCTCGTCCTCCTTTTATAGGCGCCCCGTGCTCCCTCCCTGCACTTGCACTGTGGTAGGACTGTCACGTGGCGCAGAAGGTAGAGCGCGATGCACCGCAGCCCGGTTGTCCATGGACGCGGTCCATGAGCGTAAAGCTGACTCCTGTAGCAGAGTAACCACCGTCCATGCAGGACGGCCAGCTGGGGACGCAGAGGAACGTGGGGGTGCCCACGGTGACGTTGGCCGTGGAGCGTAGCGCCGGCCGGCCCCCTTATCACCAAAGAGGAAATCCTTGTAGTCCGGTGCGGATGGCACAGCTTTGTTGACCCCTTAATCACCAAAATGGCAACTGCGGCGTCGTCGTCATTGCGCGCAGTGGCGCGTCACCCTGCGGCCGCTGCAGAGCCCATGTGCGCTCTGCAGAGGTTGCTTTGCAGCGAAGCGATCTCCACGAGGGCTTGGATGCCCTGTAGAGAATTCGGCGTTGACCTCTCTCCAGGGGAGATTTCCTTGAAGAGGGGGCAGCAGTGGATATGGCCTCCGCAGGCCTCTGCTGCTAAAAAGCCCTCGCGAGGCAATTCGCCTCGCGAGGCTCTCCAAGCCGTAGGCTTGGTCCTTAGCGAAAAATCGCCATCAAGTGTCGAGGGCCGTAGACAGGCCCAGCACACCCTGGATTTCACTGGGCCGACAGTCTTAATGTCGCTGATGAGTAGACTAGCTATATAGTGATGTGTGTGCTCCCGTTGTGTCTTCTCTCATGTATTCGGTCAATTCGGTCAATTCGGTTACCTAAAAGTAATGACCGAAATATTTGGATTCTATCATTCTTCTGATCGATTCGTATATATTATTTTTTTGCAAAAAACACGATGTGTGTGTGCTCCCGTTGTGTCTTCTCTCATGTGTGTGTGCTTTTTGTGAAGAATGTTTCTGAAACTTTGTCAAAAATCAAGTTTATCATTTTACATAGCAACTAAGTACACATAAAAGGACTTCATGCAAGAGGATATATCTTTTGAGTGTGTTTTTCACTCTATTTGTTTCTTTTACGAAAAACTGTTGATCGAAAACGGCCGCCACCGGGACTATTCACCGAAAGAGGTCAAATTCTCTAAAACTATTGATGTTTCTATGATATAACCACTGGTTGTGTACCTTAATTAAATTATTATTTAAAAATTGGAGAGCAAACTATAAAACACTTGTAGTTCAAATTTGGATTAATTTCGGAAAATCAACATAATCATTTAACTAGGAGAAATTAGATAGAAATGAAGAAAAATCCTAATACTTGGTTGATTATCCATTGTTTAAATAGTACAAAACAAATATAAAACAATGTCTGCATTGCAGAATAATTCAAAGTAGGGAACATTATTTTCCTCACTTTAACAAAAGCAGTATTGATCAAATATGCAAAAGTATCACGCATACATCTTTATTTAATCCAGTTACATAGCTGGAGTCCATTTTTATTTAACCCTAATACATCACGAATAATATCACTAACTTATGTCAGGTCCTAAGCCGCGGGGTGCATCACGGTCGACGCTCAGCACCCAAAGAGCAGGAACCATCACAAGGTCAATACTCACATGAGAAGGAACCCTATGAAACATCTGCCATCTACTATCATACACCGCTGGCGTATCCAACATATGCATGTAGCGACGGACGTGCTCGTCCTCCTCCCTGATACGGCGACGTGCCACCTCCTCGGGGGCCGGCTCCCTCTGCACCGATTGTGGCTCATGCGACTTCCACCAAAGAAAATCCGGGTCGACGACGTCACCCGGATTCCTCACCAAGCTACACGTTCCGGAAGATACCACCTCCCAGTGCCAGCCCGGCGGAGCCCAGTCCCGGACATTGCCCCTATTGTCCAACAGGGACATCGTCGACGTCGATCCCCGGGATCTGAAAAAATGAGTGAGGAATTTGATCAAACACCTAAGGTGCATGCAACCTAGGTAGGGGAGGTAGGGAGTGAGAGGGCAGCACCTTGGCATGGGGACGGAGGGGAGGTCCACGGCGGTGTGGAGGATAGTGCGGCACCGGCGGAGGACACGACGGGCGCTGGGGCGGCGCCGGGCGCGGAGTAGGGCGTCGAGCGGCGCGGATCGAGTAGGGGCAGGCTCAGCTCTCCCTGGCCTGGCCTTATATAAGGAAAACATAAAAAAAAATCTAGACCTTACCGCTGGCAGACGGCACACGCTGTCCGCCAGCGGTAACCCTCGCACGCGGGCCCGCAACACCTTATCATCACCCGCGCGCGACCGCCCTTATCCACTCGCTTGCGCCTGGCCTCTCTCCCACCCGGCCACCCACATGCCCCCGCCCCCGCCTGGCCGGCCGTCGTCGACGCCGCCCCCACGCCGCCCCCACGCCGAGGTGCTGCCGCCGTCGACGCCGCCCCCGACGCCGCCCCTCCCCCGCGCCCGAGGTGCTGCCATCGTGGACGCCGCCCCCGACGCAGCCGCCACGCCGTCCGCCTCCACGCCGCCCCCGACGCAGCCGCCACACCGTCCGTCCCGACGCCGCCCCTCCCCCGCGCCCGAGGTGCTGCCGCCGTCGACGCCGCCTCCACGCCGCCCCCGACGTGGTAACCCTCGCACGGAGCCCCGACACCGCCCCTCCCCCGCGCCCGAGGTGCTGCCACCGTCGCCTCCCTCCCAATTTCTTTCTTAATTTCTCAATTTTAGTGTAGCAAGAAATTTCGTATAGAATTGTGTAGCAATTTTAGTGTATAAGAAATTTATATTAGGTTAGTGTGTTAGAAATTGTAGGATAGAACTGTGTAGCAATTTTAGTGTGTAAGAAATTTATATTAGGTTAGTGTGTTAGAAATTGTAGGATAGAACGGTGTAGCAATTTTAGTGTGTAAGAAATTTATATTAGGTTAGTGTGTTAGAAATTGTAGGATAGAATTGTGTAGCAATTTTAGTGTGTAAGAAATTTATATTAGGTTAGTGTGTTAGTAATTTTCTTAGCTCTGTCAATGCTCTCTGTACTATTTATAGTTGTACAATTTGTCGATGAATTTATGGTGGTGGTTGTGATGAATTGTGATATGAAATGTGTGCAGGTACCCCTAGAGACCCTTGAGATTGCCGGAATGTTGATTAACTTCCATTCCGGCAAATTCGGCTACTCATATGTCTTATTTTAGCCAAAGTCATGCCGAAATTTCTCGTGAATTTTGGCATGACTTTGGCTAAAAATATGACATATTTTCTATGAATTTGAAATATGACTTTATGTTACCGTCTTTTGATATGCCGATGATTAAACTGTTGTGACACTGTGTGATCCAGGGGTGGGGCTAGCGAGCCTTGTGATATGCACGAGTACACACATCTCGTGCATCCTACTTGCCTCGCTGGCTCCATCCCTGAAACCTGTGTGTCACTTCTAAGTATGAGGCACCATATATTGTTTCTAGTTCTGTATTATCTAGAATGCCGATGATTAAAAATGTTGTGACACAATGTGATCCAGGGGCGGGGCTAGTGAGCCTTGTGATATGCATGAGTAGACACATCTCGTGCATCCTACTTGGCTCATTGGCTCCGTCTCTGAAGCCTGTGTGCGTCACTTCTAAGTATGAGGAACCATCTCCTTAATATGTGTTCGTTTTTAGAATGCCGATGATTAAAATGTTGTGACCCACTACGTGATACCCTCAAGCTCCGTTGAGCCTTGTGATATGCACAAGTATAAGCTGTGTGCATCCTACTTGGCTCACTAGTAGGGAACTGCCTTTCTGTGGATCACTTTTTGTGGCGCACCAAGAAGCCATGCGCCACAAAAAAAAAATTCTGTGGCGCACCAGGCCACATGCGCCACAGAAATGTCATGTGCGCCACAGAATGTGACTTCCTGTGGCGCATGGGGAGTGTGCGCCACAAAAATGTGACTTTCTGTGGCGCACATCGTCACAGTGCGCCACAGAAAGTCACATTTCTGTGGCGCATGGAGGTGGGTGCGCCACAGATTTTTTTTCCCTCTCACGCATGCCTACCCCCCGTGGATCGCCTTTTCAGTCCTGTAAACAAGAAAAAAAATGATAAAAATTTCAAAAAATAAAATTCTTTGACATGTAGTTAGGTTTGAGTGTCTAGTTGGTATAGAAATTTTGAAATATGAATTTTGACCTTTTCTGCAAAAAACGAAAAAAAAATATTGACACGGCCATAACTTTTGCATACGACGTCGAAAAATACGTTTAATATACCAAAAAAATCGTGAGAAAAAAGGAGCCCGATTTCACCCGGGTTTACCCGGTGAACTTTTCTCAGATTCGGGAAATTCGAAAAGAGTAAAAAGTTATTTTAAAAGGAAGATTTTTTTCTACAAAATCAAAAAAATAAAAAAAAAATTGAAAAAACAATTCTATGGCGCACGGTGGTTGGTGCGCCACAGAATTGTTGGGCGGGATTCGAAATTTGAATCCCGCCGCCGGCGCCCTTCTCTTCTTCCTCTTCTTTCTCCTTCTCTCCTTCTCTCCTTTCACTTCTCCTCCACTTCTCCTCTCCCTTCTCCTCCACTTCTCCTCTCCCCTTCTCTCCTCTACCTCTACTTCAACTCAACTCCGGCGACCTCCTCCTCCTCCAACTCCGGCGACCTTCTCCTCCACCAACTCCGGCGACCTTCTCCTCCTCCTCCACCAACTCCGGCGACCTTCTCCTCCTCCTCCACCAACTCCGGCGACCTCCTCCTCCTCCACCAACTCCGGCGACTCTCCTCCACCACCTCCGATGACCCCCATCCTCCACCCACCACCGACCAAGACACCTACGGCCATGGCCACGGGCCCCACGGTCTCCGACGAGCTCCGAGCAAATTCCGGCAAAATTTCGAAATTCCGGCAAAATTCCGGCGGCCAGATCTAGATCTGGCCGCCCTTTTTTTTGAAATTCAAAAAAACTTTTGTGGCGCATGGTAGTGGGGTGCGCCACAGAAATATTTCTGTGGCGCATGCACTTGGGGTGCGCCACAGAATCTTGCACTTTTCTGTGGCGCATGGTGGGTGCGCCACTAAATCCTCGCCATATTTTGATTTCGTGGCGCACGGCCCATGCGCCACAGAAAGTCTTTTTGGTGCGCCACTAAAAGGCCTTTCCCTACTAGTGGCTCAACGGAGATTTGAGGGTTGCTTGTGTGTGTCCGACCTAAATATGAGGCACAAATCCGAATCATTTCCGTTTGATTTGGTCTTTCTTATAACTCTTGCTTCATTTGAACTTGTTTCGTTTCATCTACTTCTAATTCGCATCTTTTTGCACCAAATTCAGGAACAATTTCTATACTTTACATCTTTCTATACTCAAATTTGTTGTGTAACATGCATTTTTATTTGCCACAGAGCATGCCGCCGCGCCGCCGCTCCATGACCGGGTTCATTGGCGTCCGTCACCGCCCATCTGGCCAGTGGTCCGTGGAGATCACCGTGAATGGCCAGCGTTGGTATATGGGGACCTTCGACACGGCGGAGCTCGCCGCGCGCGTTCGACGCGGCAGCCTGGAGGTTTGGACGGCCGCGTTCTGAGCTCAACTTCCCTGACGTTAAGGACCGGGAGGAGGCTGAGTTCCTCGCGCCGCCGATGGAGATCGTCGACGTAGACGAGGCGCGGCGTAACCACCGCCAGGGGATAGCTCGCCGCGCTGCCGAGATCGACGAGTGGCGGATGGACGCGCTGCGCCGCGCACGCCCCGATCTGGTGTAGGCGGAGCTGGACTTCTACGCCTCGAGGAACAAGAAGAGGCAGGCGAGCTCCGACGTCGCTGGACCCTCCAGTGCAGCGCCGCCGTGCCAGAAGACCGGCGACGATTCGGATTCGAGCTTCTGGGATGATAGCTCGACTCATCGTCCGACTTAAGTTCATGCTGGGGACCTTGAGTAGTTTTAGGTTAATTTCAAGTTAGCTTAAGTGATGAACTAACGCATGTTGTTTAGCTTATCGAAGTTTGGCTTAGGTTCATGTTGTTTTAGATTTGTAATGCATGTGTGATGAACTAATGAATCTGTGTATGACACTTTGATCATTTGTATGTGGTCGTCTATATTTCTGTTGTTTATTTGGCCCCTGTATTTGAATTTACTGTATTTATACTGGATATATTGCTGAAATACGATTTTCTAGAAAAAATAATTCCCAGAAAATGTACCGCTGGCGGCCGTGGTGGCTTACCGCTGGCGGACGCTTGCCCGCCAGCGCTGTGTCATATACCGCTGGCGGGCGCTAGGGATGCCCGCCAGCGGTAACCAGCCGTGGACGCGGCCGTCCGCCAGCGGTAGGCCTTTTCCTACTAGTGCTAGTTCTGCCCGGAAATAACACTGCATGCCTTGCTGCCCTCAATAGGGAGGAATGGGACTGAGACATCACGTTGTACGTACTGGTCTACCAGATAAGACGGATACTCGCAGGCCCGTTGTTAGTGCATGACACACAAACATGCACCTAAAAGCCAGAAAAATCTCCAATCCTTTTGCTGTATTTAGTTAGTGTGTGCACTGGTCCATCAGCATGAGGAGATAGAGGTCCCATTTCCACTTTCAATGTCCCTCCCGTAGTGCGGGGACACTCTCATCTTCAATCGCGCATTTAATAGCGAAACACATGATAGTCCACTGATTGTGGATATCTACCCGGCATGTAGACGCAACGATGCAGCAGAACTCATGAGATAACTGGGACTGCAACTCCCTGTCATTCGAGCCGTGGATAAAGATGCTATCAGTAACAATGGCCAGCTTCCTTCCTGAGCTCAATTCCTCCTGCCGATCCTCAGCAACACTTGGTGACAAACTAGAACTGCTTCCTGCTTCATGTATGGCGAGAGAGTGGTTCTGAAGAGCATCTGCCCCTAGCTAAAGCTAGAATCTTGTCCCTGTCCTCTTGGGATTGTTAACCTACCCAATATTTGAGAAACACATACATAACAGATTAGCTCATTCAGCAGTCAGCAGGAGATATACTCAATTTGTTTGCTACCAAAGCAAGCGCTAAACATCACACCCGGTTAGTTGGAGCCATTCGCAAGAGAGAATTGATCAATCTATAATTCTTATAAAGCAAAACTCCACGAAGTGTAATTAATATTTTTTCTATCTCCACATGCAAGCTATCCACATCATTTGCTATTTTAACCAATCAATTGTACATGTCATCCCACTAATATTTATTAATTATTTTCTATATCTACATGCAAGCATCCACATCATCTTTTTTTAGCCCATCAAATTGTCTACATCATTTTTGGATATATGAATGATAAGATCTTTCTATATCTACATGCAAGCATCCACATCATCTTTTTTTAGCCCATCAAATTGTCCACATCATTTTTTGATATACGAATGATAAGATCAGACCATGTCGCTATGTAGTTACACAAGTAAATCATATTCAAGGAGAACACCTGAATTAATTTCGCCCGTGAACTTTTTGCCAATCATTTTCAATGATGAAAATCATAGAGTTGTTATTCAAAATTATGGGATCTTCTATAAAAATTTATGCGGCAATGTTCATTTCATTTTCATGCAAGCCATCCACAACATTCGTTTCTTCATCCTGTTGATATAATCTTATCTATATCAATCAGAACACCCCTAAACCATAACAATTTTAAATTACAAACCACAGATAAATTCGATGTCTAAAATTTTAGCCTCTTGCCTGTCATGATTAACTAATTCTTGCGTATTGTTTAGTCAACTTCAGATTTCATGTGTTTTATTAATTTCTTAAGAGATACCCGCCGCAACGCGCGGGGTGTCGTTCTAGTATAGTATATAAGTGACTGTCATGCCTTTAGGAATCTCCAAATTATTCCCCACTAATAGTCCCACTTGCATGTGTCTTGCCACTTGTACATGTAGCGAGAATAGACAGGTAGGCAGGCTCAGGTGCCCATGATGATGAAACATCTCCACTCTAGTAAACTAGTTGCAATGCTGCCTATTTGTGTCTATAAAAGGCGAAGCACGGAGAAGATATGGATATTCCTCTCCACCATCTAGCTATCTTCTGAATATAATTTGAGCATAATAATACAGGGGTGCAGTGAAGGTGAAGTGATCCAGCATGCTGCCCAGGAGCCGAATTCTTCCAACTAGGATCCACAACAGCGCTGTAAGATCCATCTAATTACCATCTCTCCGATCAAACATTAGTGCTTTGTTTAGAGGAACTTCAGTGACTCACATAGTCACATGTTGTGTTTATGTAATATGTGCGTAGATGGACCCAAACAACGAAGGGAGGCGGTACCTCCAGGTCGAGACCCAGCCCATCACTTCCAAGATCGAAGAGGATGCATCGGCGGACAACACCACCACCGGCCGCAGCAGCAAATGCTTTGACGATGACGGCCGGCTGAAGCGGACAGGCACGGTGTGGACGGCGTCTTCGCACATCATTCAGCGGTGATCGGCTCCGGGGTGCTGTCGCTAGCGTGGGCCATCGCCCAGCTCGGCTGGCTTGTCGGCCCCACCGTCATGGTCCTCTTCGCCTTTGTCATCTTCTTCACCTCCAACCTCCTCGCCGACTGCTACCGCACGGGAGACCTCGCCACTGGCGGGCGGAATTACACATATATGGACGCTGTGAGGGCGAACCTGGGTGGTGCCAAGGTCAAGGTCTGCGGCGCCATCCAGTACCTCAACCTCTTTGGAGTCGCCGTTGGATACACCATTGCTGCCTCCATTAGCATGATGTGAGCAAGCTCCACCCCACTTCGAGTCCACCAGCAGAAAAGCTTTTGCCAGCAGTACCTTTGTTGATGCTAGATGCATGCAACAGGGCAATCAAGCGTTCGAATTGCTTCCATGCGAGCGGCGGGAAGAACCCATGCCACATGTCCAGCAACATGTACATGATCATCTTTGGCATCGTGCATGTCTTCTTCTCACAGATCCCGGACTTCGACCAAGTCTGGTGGCTCTCCATCGTCGCCGCCATCATGTCTTTCACTTACTCCATTGTCGGCCTCAGCCTCCGTGCCGCCCAGGTCGTCCAGAAGAAGGCCTTCCAAGGCAGCCTTATGGGCATCTCCGTCGGCGCTGTCACCAAGGCCGGCACCGTCACCCCTACGCAGAAGATCTGGCGCAACCTGCAGGCGCTCGCAGGGTTCAACATTTCGATTCGCAAAAAAATTTCGCCCCCCTCAGAGGTTCGGGAATTTCGAGAAATTAACGAAATTTCGAAGAAAGTTTTCAAAAATTTCGTCCAGATTCAAAGTCCGACGTCTAACATTATTTAGCTAAAACTTATGTTATTGTAGAGAATCAAACACGGGACACAACAGACCACCGGCTGCACCCTATACCAATTGACTGAAACGAGTTTTATGATGGAAACATCATTTATTTCTACTAGAAGCGATACATACTGGATTTTTTCAAATGTTACCGAAATTTTCAGGCGATATATAGTTTTCTCGCCCCACACAGAGAACCGTTAATTTCGTGAATTTCGGTCGAAATTTCGTCAATTTTTTTTTTCACTGGGCGTTCGGGGACATCGCCTTTGCCTACTCCTACTCTATCATCCTCATAGAGATCCAGGACACGCTCCGAAGCCCGCCACCGGAGACGCGCACCATGCGAAAGGCCACTGTCGTCAGCATCTCCGTCACCACCGCCTTTTACCTCATGTGCGGCTGCGTAGGCTATGCGGCATTCGGCGACGATGCCCCCGGCAACCTCCTCACCGGCTTCGGCTTCTACAACCCCTACTGGCTACTTGACATCGCCAACCTCGCCATTGTTGTCCACCTCGTCAGGGCCTACCATGTCTACTCCTAGCCGCTCTTCGCCTTCGTCGAAAAGTGGGCGGCCCAGCGCTGGCCCAAGGTCGAAGAATACGATATTCGGATACATGGCCCTGGTATGCATGCCTGGTGGGTCAACGCATTTCGGCTGGTGTGGCGAACATGCTTCGTGGTGCTGACCACCGTCGTGTCCATGCTCCTACCATTCTTCAACGATGTTGTCGGCATCCTAGGCGCACTCGGCTTCTGGCCGCTCACTCACTACAAGAAATATGCTGATATATGACCTTCTATTTTCGTCACTAAATCGTCACTATTCTTCATTTGTGACGATTTTATGACCAAAAACAAATCGTCGTCAATCTACCGTCAGTAATAAAAAATTATGACCTTTTTTCTGAAATCGTCATACTCGTCTATGACGATTTTGGACCGTCACAAAATTATGACGATCTAATTTCGTCACTAGCAGTCCGGCCACGCCACATCAGATCCTACGTGGCCTGTCCCACATCAGAACCAAATCGTCGTAAATCAAAATCAGCCCGGTCCACTTCGTTGGTTTGTGTGGGCCGAGCCCAACAATTTTAGCCTTATTCTTAATTGGGCCTCGGCCTTTATGGCCCATTTATTTATTAGGCCTTAGCCTGTGTACGACCTTTTTTCACAAGAGAATTTGAAATTAAGATTTTTTTCCTAAGAATTTCGATTTGGGCCGTAGCCTTATAAGAGCCCATATAAATTTTGAGTCCAGTCCAGTATTCGTTCATTTAATATTTTTTTTACAGAATTTTGCAGTTCCATTTCTGGCATTGTTTGGTCCAGGCCGTGGCCTTTATTCGATCTGTAACACCCCAAAATTTGGATCCCTAATTTAGTTGTGTTTTCTCACACCCGAAAAAACTTTTCTCTCGTATCTTAATTATTTTGTCCTCTGGTGCTAGATGATGCCCTCGTGTTCTTTTTCTCTCAAATAATTCCAGAGAATATCCGGTGATTTCTTTGCCACTCCGAAAACCTCCGCTAGGGTTTTTCCTAAAAACCTCATAGCCTAAATATTGGGATCTGAAAATCCTAATATTCCATCTACCTTCTGAACCCTATTTTCCAAGCTTGGAAAACTCCACCAAATATTCCAAGATCACCTGACTCATTTATTATCCTCCACACGCAAAATATTGCATAGTTACCAAATGCAATATTTCCAAAACCCTCGATAAATATTTTAGTGCATGTGTTGGTCAGGAAATTATATTTTCCTAACATGTACCCCTCTACACTCCTCATAAATCCATGATGTAATCATTATGCCATTATCTACCACCCATAATTATTCCAAAATGGCCATGAGATATTTCTCATGCATGACAACCTTTTGGATAAACCAAACCCATGAGAATTTGAGCACATGGGATAAATACCAAACCAACCAATTAAGGGGTATATTTATTCCATCCAATAAAATCCCTCCAACTAGTTGTTGGTGTGACATAAGTGCCTTGCCATCAATTTGTACCCACATTTTTGGAATGATGCAAGTGCCCCCTTGTGTGCATTATTTCTGCATAGTTGGTTTTGAGACATCACCTACTTCACTGGTCTCTCATATAGCCCTTAGTGATCTGCATGAACCCAAAACATGTTGATCAAAACCCCAAATAGACATGATCATGCTATAAGGCCATTTTTCGCACTTGTTCCAAAATCCTAGTTAGGTTGCACCATTTGACCTCAAAGTTCAGAAACCATCCCCTCACATACAAACCTAACCACTGGAATTTTTCTGGATTTTATTTGTATTAAAAAGTTCTTGTGGGCATTTCATCGAACACCTTGAGGGCACGTTAAGGATTTCAGAAACTTGCTAAGTTAACCATGGTTTGCTTAACCCTATCCCTAACCCCAGTTGTCCCTGTGTTCCACGGATCATCCAGGTCACCTTCCTCATCCTCTTCTCCCCTGTAGACGAAGGATAGGTCAGCAATGACCTCAAACAACCATTAATGGCCGAACTACCACCCACCCACCTCCTCCTCTCTCCCCGCTATAAGAAGCTCCCCCGAGCCCTAAGTTGCACTCACAGCCTCCCACAGACCACTCTCGCTCAGTTGCTGGAAGAGAGATGCTCATAGGAGCTCTCCCGAGCTCGAGGTGGCCGAAACCCTAGAAGCTCGGGTAGCGAGCTCCACGACCTCCTCTGCCAAAGGAAACACCACCCACGGGCGCGGTACACCAAGACGGTTCCATTCCCACCTTTTTCGTAGTCCCTAGCCCACCCCATCGTCGCCGCCAAGCTCCACCCGTGCTCCCGCCATGGCTGTGAGGCCGAAGCTCATGGGCGACGCACCCCGTGCCTCCCCGCGCCCTAGCCCTCCTCCCACGGCCGCGGTGCACCGCCTCCGGGCCGTCCCCGCTGCCGGCCGGCCTCCCGGCGTGCCCCATGGCCAGCCCCAGCTGGTCGCTGCTCGTTCCAGTACGTGCAACCACGGACGAAGAAGACGACCATCGATCCCTGTTCTTATTTTTTTCTCTCCTCTGGTTCGAATCGTTTTCTTCGGCCCAGCCCAGCCCAGCAGGCCAGCAGCAGCCCGAGCAGCCCACAGCGGCCTGCCCCGCGCTGGCACTGGCACGTGCGCGTGCGGCGCGCAGCGGCCCATCTGCGCGTTGATACGTCTCAAACGTATCTATAATTTTTGATGTTCCATGCTGTTATTATATCAATTGCTACATGTTTTGGTTACACTTTATATCATTTTTATGCATTTTCTGGGACTAACCTATTAACAAGATGCCACAGTGCCAGTTCCCTGTTTTCTGCTGTTTTTGGTTTCAGAAAATCTATTAAGGAAATATTCTCGGAATTGGACGAAACAAAAGACATCGTCAATAATATCACGAGGAGATCACGGAGTCCAAAGGGGAGTCGGAGCAGACCCACCAGGGGGCCACGCCACACTAGGGCGCGGCCCAGGGTGGGCCCGCGCCCCCTATGGCGTGGTGGCCCCCCTCGGCCACCGACGCCGCCTCTTCGCCTATATATTCTCCGCGACGCGAAAACCCTATTACGGTCGATCATATTCCACGAAAAGTTCCGTCGCGGCCGTCATCGTCAATCTCAGATCGGAGGAGTTCTGAAGCTCTTCCCGGCACCCTGCCGGAGGGGAGATCATCACCGGAGGGCTCTACATCACCATGCCTGCCTCCGGAGTGATGCGTGAGTAGTCCACCCCTGGACTACGGGTCCATAGCAGTAGCTAGATGGTTGTCTCTCTACCTTGTGCCTCCATGTTTAGATCTTGTGAGCTGCCTAACATGATCAAGATCATCTTATTGTAATGCTAGATGTTGTGTTTGCTGGGATCCGATGAATATTGATACCATGTTTATTCAAGTTGTTTATCTATGTGCTCTTGATCTTGCATGCTCTCCGTTGCTAGTAGATGCTTTGGCCAAGTAGATGCTTGTGACTCCAAGAGGGGGTATTTATGCTCGATAGTGGGTTCAGTCTCTAGATATCTGGATCAGTGACAGAAAGGTCTAAGATGGTAGATGTGCTGTTGCTACTAGGGATAAAACATTGGTGCAGTGTCCAAGGGCACTTGTATTGATTACATTACACACTTTACTTCATGCAATAATCTGTTGTTAGCAACTTAATACTGAAATGGATGCGGATGCTGCCTTGAAGGTGGATTATTTAGGCATAGATGCGGTTGGAATAACGGTCTATGTACTTTGTTGTAATGCCCAACTAGATTTCATAGTAGACATCTTGGCATGTATTGCATTGTTATGCCCTCTCTATTTGTCAATTGCCCAGCTGTAATTTGTTTACCCAACATGCTAGTTATCTGTTCTGAGAGAGACACCACTAGTGAACTGTGGACCCTGGTCCAATTTCCTCATACTGTTTACACAACCTGCTGCAATCATCTGTTTCCTGTTACTTGCTGTTTTTCCTGCTGTTTTCCACACCATACGTTTAACTCTTTGTTTCTGCAAGACCGGAGAGATTGACAACCTCTCTGTTTCGTGTTGGGCAAAGTTCTGGTTTGTGTCTGTGCAGATTCCACGTTGGTGCAAGCTCCCTAGCGCCAGGGGGAGTCAACATCAACAACCTTCCGATAGATCGTCAAGTCCTACTGGATTGATAACCTTGGGTAGATTTTCAAGGGAAAACTTCTGCTGTCTACATCATAACCTTCCTCTTGGGGTTCACCAACACGTAGCCATCAAGCTGTTTTCTGGCGCCGTTGCCGGGGACTTGGAGGCTATTGGAAAGGGGAGTCTCTCAGTTCCAATCTCTTTACTTTGTTTTTTGTCTTGTTTTAGTTTTGTTTTGCTTGCTGTTAAAAATCAAAAACAAAAAAAATTAGTTTCTTGCATCTAGTTTATTTCGGTTTGTTATTATGTCTAGTTATTTATTTGCTATCAATGCTTCTCTGTTTGAAACAAAATCTTATTGGCTAAGTGGGTTCACGGAGGAACAACATAATTACTATAAGGAATACCGCTTGTCTCAAAAAGGGAAATATTATGGGAACAAATAAGTAGATTGAATTATTTTGCTAAGAACTTGTGCTCTACTTTGATGAATCCTACTGCTTTAATGAATCTTTTGTTGTAGAAGGCATAAACACCTCCCTTTCCAATGTGATTATAATGATAATGAAACCTTGGCTGCTTATGCTAAAGGAAATTATGACTTTGGTAATCTTGACGAATTGAAGAATTTTTTGTTTTTAAGGGTGCTATGAAATTGCTGGTTATATTCAAATGATGATGCTCCTTATAAACTGAGAATTTCTATACTTGGTTATTGCCTTGAATATTATAATGACAATCCTTATATCACTGAATTTCTTGAGAAAACTTATTCTCCAGAACAACTTGCTTCTTTCAGGGACCTATGGAAGAAGAAATTGCTGAAACTGATCTCATTGGATGAAAAAGAGGAGAGAGTGAAGAACAAAAGGAGGATCTACCTTCTAATGATAGTAACTCTTTAACTCTTACATTATATGATTACCCTCCATGCCACTAAGGAGGAAAAATGCTATATTGTTGAATGTCATGATTCTATTGAAATATCTCCTTTTGATAAATTTGAAGTAACATCCTCCTTGACTCAAGAAAAGGAAATTGCAGAAAGTAAAAATGTGCTCCCTAATGTTATATATGATAATGCTCTTGATGATGGTCCTATATTGCTAATGATATTATTATACTATTATTGTCAAAAGTGGGTTTAATAACCCCACTGTTTTAGAGCTTAATAAAAATTATGTGTTTGTAGATCATGAAAAGCATGCTTTATGTGATAGTTATATTGTTGAGTTTGTTCATGATGCTACTGAAAGTTATTATGAGAGAGGAAAATATGGTTGTAAAAGTTTTCAAGTCACTAAAACACCTCTCTTTATGTTGAAAGTTTTGAAGCTATATTTGTTTCATCTTTCTATGCTAGTTGCTTTATGCTTCAATAATTTATTTTGTTACAAGATTCCTTTGCATAGGAAGTGGGTTAGACTTAAATGTGTTTGATATTTGCCTCTTGATGCTCTCTTTTGTTTTTCAACTCTTATTCTTATGAGAGCATCATTAAAATCTTCTAGCCTAGCTAAAAGGCATTAAAAGAAAGCGCTTTTGGGAGGCAACCATTATCTTTTATTTTCAGTATTAGTCAAGGATGCTTGTTTACCTCTGTAGCAACTCCTTTGTATCTTTTATTTGCTGTTTTGTTGTGCCAAGGAGAGTTACTAATGCAAAGTTGGTATTTATTTTCGGGACTGCATTGGACAGATTGCTGTTCGTCACCGTTTAATTCAGTAGAAAATCAGAAAAAATCGAAAAATGCTGAAACTTTTTGTGCATGTTCCTGATGATGTTACGCAACTTTCATTATTTCAAAAGTTTTCATCTGAGCATCGTAAGTGCCTCGAAAAAATTCGTCATTACAGACTGTTCTGGTTTGACAGATTCTGTCTTTTATTTTGCATTCTCTCTTTTACAAGTTTTTAAGTGGTTTCTTTTCGTGTAAAAGTGCCCACTTGAGCCTAGTAACAGTGGCTAATGTTTAAAATAGTTGGCTTGTGAGTTTTGTCTTTGCTAGAACTTTGAAGTATTATCTTTTAGTGCACTAACCTGCTAATGAGAAAAGCTGTTAAGTTTTGGTGTGAAGGAAGTTTTCAAGTGTTGATAGAGGAGAATGATATTACATGATCAAGAAGAGTGAAGAGCTTAAGCTTGGGGAGGCTTACCTCCCCAGCATATTTCAAGAAGACTCAAGCATCTAAGCTTGGGGATGCCCAAGGCATCCCCTTCTTCATCTACAAATTATCAGGTCATCTCTAATGGTGCTATATTTTTATTGCTTCATACTAGTGTACTCTTCCTTGGAGCGTCAGTGTGTTTTTGTTTTCAGTTTGTTTTGTTTTGTTTGCTGTGCTATACTTGTTGGATCCTAGTATTCATGTTTGGGAGAGAGACACGCTCCACTTTTTCATTAGAATACTCTTGTGCTTCACTTATACTTGTTGAGTATTCCTGTCTAGTTGCTGTTATTGCTGTTAGCTCTCAGTTTTTCATATCTCTTGTTAGAGCTTTCAGTTTCTTTTGAAGAAAGTACTCTCTTGCTTCACTTATATCTGTTTGGAGAGTTGTCAAATAAGTTGATTGGTGTTTGGTTGGACCAGAAAAATGCTATGCATGTGGTAGTGGTATAAAATGCTTACATGAATCTTTTTAGATCGTTGTCTTGAGTAATTTGATGCTTGCCAATTGTTTTGAGCTGTCAAGTAATTAATGTTTAAGCTTGTGCATCATGTAAGTAATGGCTGTTAATGAAGAACTACTATAAGGGTTTTCTTCTATAATAATCTGTTGCCGTCCCCGCTGCCGGCCGGCCTCCCGGCGTGCCCCATGGCCAGCCCCGGCTGGTCGCTGCTCGTTCCAGTACGTGCAGCCACGGACGAAGAAGACGACCATCGATCCCTGTTCTCTTTTTTTTTCTCTCCTCTGGTTCGAATCGTTTTCTTCGGCCCAGCCCAGCAGGCCAGCAGAAGCCCGAGCAGCCCACAGCGGCCTGCCCTGCGCTGGCACTGGCACGCACGCGTGCGGCGCGCAGCGGCCCATCTGCGCGCGGCCGCGGCCCATTCACGGCCCGTGCTGTTTTTTCTGCGGAATCTTTTTCTTTTCCTGCTGGACAGTTTTTCAAACGTCCAAACTTTTAAACCGTAGTTCCGATTGGAGTGATTCAAATTTCTAAATCTTCGTCTCGACGAGCTCTTTCCGGTGGTACTGATTTCATCTCGTTCCAAAATAGTTCTATGGGGTGCCCTTTTATACGTTCATTCCGGAGTCCGTGGAACGGGGCTATCGCTGCCCTACGCCGCGGAATCACCCCGACCTTTCCAAACCCGTGGATCCCCGTCTTCAAAGGCAAGCTAACCCCTTGCTATGAGCAGCCCAGCAGTGTTTGTTTGTTTATTTACTATTGCCATGCCAAGTGTTTATATCTTCGTCTGTGTACTATTATATTTATGCATGTCTGTTTGTTGTTCTTGTTTAGCATGAAACTTGTAATATTGCTCCTGCCATGTTGCATATCATGTTCCATATGTACTTGTCGTACCTGCTTGGTTATATTATGTATTGTTAATATTTATCGAACACACACCTTTCTTGAGACAATGGACTGGGGGAACCGCCGCCGTCTCACTAAAATATTAACGTCGATCTGTGATGGCGCTGGTTGGCGGGATCACCGCCGTAGTCACCCGGTCGACGCAAACCAACTGTGTTATATTTTGTAGTTGATCTGTGAAGGCGCTGGTCGGCGGAATCGCCGCCGTAGTCTTCTGGTTGACGTTTCTTTTCCCTTGTCGAACGAGAAGGCGCTGGTCGGCGGGTTCGCCGCCATAGTCTTCCGGTTGACGTTTCTTTTTCCTTGTCGAACGAGAAGACGCTAGTCGGCGGGTTCGCCGCCGTAGTCTTCCGGTTGACGTTTCTTTTTCCTTGTCGAACGAGAAGGCACTGGTCGGCGGGTTCGCCGCCATAGTCTTTCGGTTGACATTTTTGTTTTGCTAAGTATGGATTTTGGTACATGCAGGTTGATATGATTTATTTGCTGCGTTATTATTATGTGGTTACTATGTGTTGCTTGAATTATTATGTTGCTAATGACTTGTTGTTTGATGATATATCATTATGTTATTGTGGTTGTTTTGTGGACTAATCCTCGGTTGTTCGGACTTGTTATAATGAAACTTGATTAAATGAAACACCCCTCCAAACAACGATAGGGTCAGTCCATGGTGCCACTAATCTGAACTTTGAACGCAGAACCATCGTCGTCTCATGGAGGACCGTGACCTAGTAGGTTGTTGAGCCCCTTGTGTGCCATCCATTGGGCACAGTCGTTCGGTTGTGCTGTCCAAGGGTAGTGGTCGACAGGCACGGGTTCGACTGTGATAGGGAGTCCGGAGCTAGGCATACTCGTCGCGCCGGGGGATGTGCCGGACTTACTTGCCCGTTGTGCCACGCGCATAGGGTGGTGCAGGAGAGTGTCTTAGCAAGTGGACCGTCATGTGAGTGTATTTTGCTTAGTACGACTTTGGGCGTGAGAAACCTGGAGCGTCGGCTGAGTAGGGTGCATTCTGATAGGTGGGAAAGCAAACTCTCGAGAGACTCAACCTAGCAAGCTAGCCTCGTTCCTGGGATATGGAACAACAGTTCAGTGTCGGTCACACTGTGTGTCTTTGTCGTGTCAGGAGGTTAAACTTAAGTTTTGTTTGAAATAATTAATGAACGACCTGATCTCACTAAATGAACAAATAAGATGATGCAGGGACTGTTGCCTTGAGATGTTGATGGTTACCCATGATATAGGATGGCGGTGTGATCGTTGGGAGCCTAGAGTTAGGCCTGAGCCAACATCAACCGTGCATGCCCAGAGTGGAAAGATGAGGCCAGTGGGCCTAGCAGTGATCACAGGTGCTGTTGTATATTATTTGGTACCAACTGGTACACTCGTTTACTCGTCACAGGTAATCTCTTTGTATGATTGCCGGTGCACGATCCAACCCCACTGGCTTGGACTCTGTACTGGTGATACCCCATTGCTTGCTTATGACATGTTTGGTTGTCAATGTCATGCTACTTTTATGTCATGTATCTAGAGTAGACACTTGCCATGTTGTAGGAATTTTATTTCCAATGTATATCTTGCTGCATGATTGTTGGATTGTTTGTAGTGAGTGGCGATTCTTGCCGAGTGCATACAAATGTACTCACGGGCCTTGTGTTTGTGGCCAGATTTTGGCGAGGATTCATCTTCCACCTTAGCAAGGACATGGAGCAAGAGCGTGCTAGGATCAGTAGCCCATTTGGTCATGCCTTGGCTTGATATTTGGTCATGCCTTGATGGCCTTGTAAACCATTTGTAGCACTTCTTGTGCCTGATTGTGTAATGATTTCCATGATGTTACACTGTCGTGACGTGCGGCCAGATATCTTGGGCTGGCGCACGGGACGACCGCCTCTCTGGCGAGATGTGCCAGGGAGGGGTGTCACACGATCCAGCAAGTACTAGGCCGCAGCCACTTTAGGCACCGAATAACAACAGCCATATGAATAGATTTCAAACAGATAGACAAGTATTTGAATAAACAGCAGAACATTACATCCACAATTCATCAACTTCCCAACATTTGAACATTACATTCATAAGTTCCAAAATTCCTAGCAAAATCACCAAATTGCACATGTCACCAACTTCACAACATTTGACAATACATTCACAGGTTCCAAGTTACCAGCAAAATCACCAAAATGGCCAAGTTCACCAAAATGCACATGTCGAATCCAGCAACTTCACCAAGGTCACACGACAAGTGCATAGATGACAACACTAATTCCCACTGGTTTTACCTCCAAACATCGCCAGCATGTGAGCAAACCTTGCATCATTTTCTTCCGCCCTCTTCAGCAGCAACTCATAGGCCTTGTCACGTTCAGCTTGCGCAACTTCATTTTCTTGTGCTTTCTTCTTCATTGCAGCAATTTCCTCAAGCATTCCTTCACTTTGCCGCGGGGACCTCTCCAGCTTCCCTTCCAGATCAAGCACTTGAGCAGTTACCGCAGCATTGGACTTAGTGAACTTGCTACTAGAGCTTGACTTCAGGCCCACATTCTTCAGGAATGTGTTTGATGGGCACTTGTCGGTCAGAACTTTGGCAACAATCTCAGCAGCGGACCTTGGCGCCTCACCTTCTTGTTCAGGCGCAGCCATCTTTTCCTCCATTGCAGCCTGGAAATAATCAAAGCAGTGAACTATATTAGCTCCATGTCGCCTAATAAACAAGGAGCACATAGAAAATCCATCTATTTTGGTTCATAGTGGAACAGCAAGATAGATAAGTTCATTATTACTCAGTAGGCACAAATTGGCTAATGGGACATAGAAAGAAGCAAATGCAACATAGCAGGACTCCATACAAAGTAAAAATCACAAGAAAATGAAAGCTCCCATAAAAATTCATTAGCTCCAGCATTAACAGTTTCAAAGCATCACAAGATTTCTAGGGGAATAAGCAATCGATACTTAAGATGCAAGGCATCAATGAATGATCTCTGGGCTGCCAATGGCAACCAGATATTCTCCTAGATTTGTTGTTCTATTTTGGTACAAGACATGCTGGTCCAAGTAAAAATACCTACAGACTGAAAGTGTGACTTACTATAGCAACTCGAACATCCTCCGAAAATCCATCTTTCTTGCTATAGTGGGTGGCCTGGAACATGTCAAATGCAGACAACTCTTCAACCTTACGTTCCTCCTTCTGAAATGTTGTTCAACAAGAATCCAAGCATAAGTTATTGTGACAATAGTTACTTATGTATAAAGGAATTACTTATGTCTAATGCAAAAACGAAAGTGTTGATCTTACAATAGCATGCACATGGGCAACAAAGCAGCGGGAACCAGTTTTCTGGCCAAATTTAACTTTTTTTCGATTCTTCTGGTTTGATAAACAGGTCGCCTACAGATGGGCACATTTCATCATCAATATATGCAGGGGAAATAATAACAACAAATATCTTAACAGTTTACAGTAGAGGTTGTGACAAACATACCTTGTGTTTTGGACTTGACCATAGCTTGACCAGGCTTTGCCATTCAGCATCTGTTACATTTGCAACAGGGGATTTGATGCTGACCTGATTTGCCTGTACCTTTGCAAAATACTCCTTCTTGAGATAATGACGTATGTTCTTGGACACATTCTTGAGGATATCCATGCATGCCTCCTGATTCCTACAAAGGCAGCAAACAAGCATGCAATAACATCAGTAATCATATGAGATTAAGAACAGTGAAGAACACATTCAGCAACAAAATAGATATGAGCTTACGCCAACTTTGCCGATGAAGTCCTTCACAAGAGTCTTGTCCTTTTTGTACTCTTTGAAATGCGGAAGTATGGGCGTATGCTTTCTAGCAAGGAAGCCACCCTCTGATGCAAACTTGGCAGCCTGTGCAGCCTTCTCCGGACGCTTCATCCCATCAGCAATCTCAATCCTCACCTTAGTTCCCAGAGATTGTGTCAGTCTGTTTAACCTGAGCCAGTTCTATAGTTCCTGTCCACAACAAGAGTACCTGAAAAAGATGCATACAACAATCAATTAAGCTGAACAGGTAGACACAGATGCATTGATTACCGCTGGAAAATGAACTACTAAAAGAAGAAGAGAAATAAATTAAAATCTTGCCTTCAGCACGTGTTGACGGCTCAGGTTCTTCAGAAATGACAGCAGACTCCAATGGCTGCTTCCTCGTGACAGTAGGTGCAGTTGGACTGAGATGCATCTGCACAGTACTCTCTTCATCCACTGAAGGACTACCATCATCCTTATGCAGCGAGCTATCCATATCCTGGTGCAGCTGGCTTTCTCCAATGTTGCTTTCTTCATGGGTGATTACAGCAGCTGCCTTCTTTTTCTGTCTTGTGACTCTGACTGGGGCAGCCTCATCAGGTTCGAACATCCTCTTTGATGCCTCTGGATTTGGGGCTAGCACCCTAACTGGAGCCATCGGAGTAGATGTTTGTGAGCTCTTCCTCCTCTTGCTCGTCCTCTTAACAGCATCACTCTTCTTCTTAGAAAACTTCAGATCCTCATACAAACAGTAAGGACAGCAGCATTAGATCACAAGTAAGAAAACTATGTTAGCACAGAATGCAGGAAAAAAAAGAAAATACATCCTATGGCATACAACTACTACCCCCCTCCACCACCACTCATGTGTTTGGACAGGAACTTCCGAAGAGTTTTCATCTTGATATGATAGTCCACCACCACCGGGACCCTTTTCCATTTCAGTTTCGGTCTCGGTCACACGCCACAAGTGCCTATGTTGGAATTTTTGCACAACTCGCCAATTTCCACCGAAACGGGTGTCTGGCAGATAGAAAACCTTTGTTGCTTGTGTGGTTAGAATAAATGGATCACTCTTATACCAGCACCTTCCAGTGTTGACACTTTTGAAGTGTCCATCATCTCTCCAGCCAGTCTTCTTCCCACCAAGATCAAACCAATCACAATGAAAGAGGACAACCGAACGGTCGATGCCTCCGCTAGAGTTGTATTGCAGCTAAATGACGCTTCTCAGCTGACCATAGAAGTCCATGGCCTCACCATCATGATCTCCCTCGGTGACGATTCCACTGTTCTGTGTCTTTCTATTCTTCTCACGGTCAATGGTATGGTACCGAACACCATCAACAATACAAGTTAAATACAATCTCACTCGCGTATCCAGTTGGCATGCCAAAGCAAAGAGATCATCACTAACCTTCTTCTCCTCATGCAATTTTCCAATCTGCACATGTAAACCAAGGTGAGTAACACACAAAAACAAAAATGATGTGGCAATGGATTACATGGCTAAAGATCTCACCTTTTTCTTAAACCAACCAGCAAATTCCTTGGCAAGCCTCTTATCAACAGGGACGCGCTTCCTTCCACATTCAGCTCTTATTTGCACATCCTGCCATGCGAAGAAAAATAGTGAGTGGAAACATCAGTCATGTGCTAAAAAAATAGGTTCCTCCCAACCCAAGATAATAAAATAGCTCACAACATATGACGTACTCTATGTATGGTAAAACCTCACTACAGTTGCTCAGGACAAACCAGACCATCTTGTCATAGTCATCACTGGCGGCCAAGTAATGTGACCCTCCGAGAAACTTCACACCATGCTTGAAAACAGACACATCACCACGGTGCGAGTCAGCCTCCGAGAAATTTCTGCCTCGCCGATTCCATCTCGTGTCCATATCATCAAAGTACCTTGAGCAAAAAGTGAGGCACTCATCGACAACATACGCCTCAGCAATCGATCCTTCAGGCCTGGCTGTGTTCCGCACGGAGCGCTTACATGTAAGCAGCCTTCTTTCGACCGGGTACATCCAACCGTATTGCATAGGGCCTCTAAGCATTGCCTCTTTTGGTAAATGGACACACAAATGGACCATCACGGTGAAGAAAGTTGGAGGAAAGATCTTCTCGAGCTTGCACAGAATTATTGGGATTTCTTTTTCAAGTCTTTGTAGAACCGATAACTTGAGTGTCTAGCAGCACAGTTCTCTAAAGAAATTTCCCAGCTCGGCAACCGCTTCATATATATCGTGATGCAAAATTCCTCGGAGACCCGACGGTAAAATTCTTTGAAGGAGAATGTGGCAATCATGTGTTTTCAGTCCTTGAAGCTTGCGTCCATCCGGAGAGATACACTTCTCTAGGTTAGCGGCGTAACCATCTGGAAACCTCACCGCCCTTATGAACTCACAGAAGGCAATCTTTTCTTCTTTACTCATTGTGTACCAAGCAGGTGGCATGTCATACGAGTCATCTTCTTCATTACGCTGTAGGTGCAACTCTTCTCTTATTCCCATATCTTCCAAATCAAGCCTTGCATTCACCGTGTCCTTGGACTTCCCGTCAATGGTCATGAATATCCCAAGAAGATTTTCGGTGATATTTTTCTCGATGTGCATTACATCGAGATTGTGCCTCAGCTTTAGACCAGGCCAGTATGCCAGGTCCCACAATTTAGATCTTCGGTCCCAACATTGACCTTCCTCACGCTTTCTCTTCTTTTCTAGCTTTCCTGGTCTCACATCTTTGACATTTTCAAGTTGTTGCTCGAGCTCTTCTTTACTGAATTCTGCTGGCTGGTTGAGGGTTTCAGTCTTACCATCAAACTCTCTGCTTCTTTGCCACTTATGGTTCTCAGGAAGGAAACGGCGGGGCCCAATAAAGCAGATCTTGCCCCTTATCCTCCTCGAGCAGGGGTCTTTGTCACACCGCACACAAGCCTGATAACCCGCTGTAATCCTCCCCGACAAAGTGTGCAACGCCGGAAAATCATGGATACACCATATGACTGCAGCACGTAGATAGAACTTCTGGTTGGGAGTCAAGGCATCATGCGTAAGCACACTAGTCCAGAGCTCGAGCAACTCTTCCACGAGAGGCTCCATGAAGATGTCAAAATCTTTTCCTGGAGACTCTGGACCCGGGATAAGCAAGGACATCATAAAGTTAGATTGATCCATGCATGCCCGTGGTGGCATGTTGTAGGGCACCACAAAGACGGGCCACATGCTATATGACGTGGTCTGGATCCCAAATGGATTAAAGCCATCCGTGGCAAGGCCCAGTCTTATATTTCTTGGATCTGCCGCAAATTCTTTGTGGTCCTTGTCAAAGTCTTTCCATGCCTTTCCATCTGCTGGATGGCTCAGCTCATCATCCACAGGCTACCGCTTGAGCTTGTGCCACTGTACCTCCTCTGATGATTTCTTCGAGAGAAACATCCGCAGCAGCCTCGGTTTCAACGGAAAATGCCTCAACACCTTCTCTGGTATAGACATCTTCCCATCAGCATCTTTCCACCGAGACAAATTGCATTTCGGGCAGTTGTCATACTTGGCATAGGCCTTTCGATACAACACACAGTTATTTGGGTAGACATGTATAGAGACATATTCAAGCCCCAGCTTGCGGATTACGCGCAATGCGTCCTCGTAATCCTTGGGAACACTACTACCAGGGAACTGCAAGGTCAACAGACGGAGTATTGCATTGAATGCAGCATTGCTAATTCGGTAGAAGGACTTGACGTGAAGTAGCTTCACGGTGAAGGTAAATCTTGAAAATTTACCCCCTTCAACAGCTGCGTGCTTCGCCTCCTCTAACACCTCGCTAAACATTGACCTTTGTCCATCAACATGGTCTTCAGAGTTATACAGATCCTTCAACAAGTCAGGTATCCTGTCATCCTCAAACCCATCCTCTTCCTCCAGACCAGCATGCTCTTGCAAAACATTTTCCATAAAATCAATGCCTTCATCACCACCATTGTGTGGCTCTGCTTCATCAGCTTCAGCATGTTGAGGTTCTTCCTGCGCTGCTTCTCCATGATGGATCCATCTGTCATAGGTGCTGCTCATACCATAAATAAGCAAATGGTCTTCCACTCTGCCTTGGGTATGTTCATTACGGTTGTTGCATTGGCTGCATGGGCAAAGAATGGCATCATCCTTGGCAAATCTTGTGCGGACAAATTGCATGAAGCCTTCCACTCCGTTGATATGCTCATTGGAAAGCTTTCTAACCCCTTTTCTGATCCAGCTTCTGTCCATCTGCAGAAGACAAAAACACGTTGCAACAAATCAAAAGAAACCAGAGGTAGCGACCAAAAGAAACCAGGGGAGAGAGGAGAGGGGTGCATACCGTGGACGGCGAGGCGCTCCTCCTCCGGTGGGAGGCGGACTGGGGCGAAGTTGAAGACGGCGAGGCGCCTGCTCCTCCGTTCACCGCGAGGCGCCCCCGCCGAAGTCCATGTCACCGCCACCGGCCCCTTCGCCGGTCACTGCCGCAAAATCCCCCTCCTCCGGTGACCGCCGCGTCAGCACCCTCCGTCGGTCACCGTCGCCCCAGCTCCCTCTGCCGTTCACCGCGAGGCGCCACGGCCGAAGTCGATGTCACCGCCACCGGCACCTCTGCCGCTCACCGACGCGGCAGCCTCCTCAGCCCCAGACCCCTCCGCCGGTCACCGCCGCCCCAGACCCCTCCGCCGGTCAACGCCGCCCCCAGCCCCCGATGCCGGTCACCGCCGTCATCTGTTGGAGAGGTGAATTTCTGCAAAGTCCGAGCTCTGTTGTGAGCCTGACTGTGTCTTTTACCTAGAAAAAGAGTAACTGTATAGATATGGTTACTTCCATGTGTTAGCAAGATCATTTATTCAGCCTAGCGGTAGAGAGCAGTTCTGTTCAGCACAAGGTCGTGGGTTCGAGCCCCCGCTAGCGCATATTTTTGCAAATATTTCCCCGCTCGAGCAGGCCGCGCATGGGCCACGGATCCATGCTCGCGAGGGGCACAGGCGTATGGGCCACGGAGCCCATTAGTGTGGGGTTCGCATGGGGCCCGCATGTCAGATTGGTCAACAAAGTCAAAGGTGTGTCACTCGCAGTGGGTCCCACCTGCAAGTGTGTTCAAACCATCTTATAGTAATGACACGTAAGCATAATGTAACATGTCAGCAGGACACATGGGCACAATGCATGACATGGCTGCTGACACATGGGCACAATAGATGACATGGCAACCATAATTACAATTGTGAACGTCTATGACGATTCTAAATGGTCATAGCTGGTCAAAGTTGACTAAAAATAAGGCCAAAGACTGCTTGGTGAAAATTATGACGATTTCTACTATGACCTTCTTGACTAAATCGTCGTAATTTTACAGGGTTTTGTTCCCTCTAAGCGGCGTGTGACCATCTCGTCTAAAATCGTCACAATTTTATGACCAATTTGTCCACCGTCATTATGAAAAGGTCATATATCAACACATTTATTGTAGTGACTGTCTACTTCCCTGTGGATATGTATATCGCGCACCGCAAGATCAGGCGGTGGAGCACGACATGGGTAGGCCTGCAGGCGCTCAGCCTCGCGTGCCTTGTGGTGTCCCTGGCCGCGGCAGTAGGCTCCATTGCCGGCGTGGTGCTCGACCTCAAGTCCTACCACCCATTCCACTCAACGTACTAATCCACTGGACCTAACCAGCTACTCCCTCCGTTTCAAAATACTTGACATGGATTTGTCCAAATTTGGATGTATCTAGACGTATTTTAGTGTGTAGATACATTTGAATTTGGACAAACCCACGTCAAGTATTTTGGAACGGAGGCATTACATGTGTTACTGCAAATAGACCGTGCTTAACTCATAGTCATGCCATGAGTTAATAAATATCGCGCCTTTCCTCGCAAAAAACTGAAAAAAAAAAATAAAAAAGTTCTACACGTGTCATTAAGATCAGACTGTACACAGATAAAAGATAATAATTAGTAGCAAGTACGTTGTGAGCATGGTCTAACCTTATACTACATCCAGTATAAGATTATGGAATCCAATCAGACAATTGAGCTAGAAATAATGGTCGGGAAAGTGTAATTGAGCTATGATATTACTAGCTTGGGAATCTAACAATTTAGAAAATAGATAATTGATTACTTTTTCAAAATTTGGAGCTGGTTGGTAACTACCGGTCACCCCTGCTAGATTTCTAGAGTAAGTACTAAGTAAAACCCTCAACTTGACAACCCACAGAAAGTATTCAACAAATAAACATAAATTCATTCAGGTCCCAATGTTCAATGGCGTGAACAAATCATTCGATTTAGAAGAAATTAAAGTGGGAATAGAGATGATATGAATGAAGAGACCTCTCGAGAAGTTTGTTTCTCCTCTCAGAAAAAGCCCGGAAAAAACTTCTATTGGGGTTGAAACCACCTCGTCACCATTGCTGAGCTTTGTCTTCAAATCATCTGGTAATTCTTGCACATCATATTGCGAGCTAACACAGCAAACTACACTAATGCGAACAATGTAGCAAGGTAACATCGCTTATCAGTTTCTCCAGCTGAATTAGTTCAATATATAACCGTAAATGCTCCACTATAAATTTGGCACAAAGCACATCTCTACCTTGCACCTTAATTAAAAGCTTGCACCTTAATTAAAAAGCAAGGTAAGAATTTCCGCATGTCTTAACAAGTGCAAGGTTACAGAGAGTCAAGAAGAATGACTTCAGAAGCCACAGATTTGCAGAAAGACGAACCATATTGAGTGGTACTGCACAATGAAATATCCAAAACGATGCTGACCTGTTCAGCTATGTAGCTCCGGGCAGTCGATTTTAACAACTGCCTTGCCATCAGAAAATACAAGACTTCCACCCCCTTAATTATAGCTGATATACATATATTGTACTCCCTCCGTTCCAAATTAGATGACTTCCATTTGTCCACATGCACATGTATCTATACTTGTAACATGTCTAGCCACATGTGGAGGAAGGAAAGTCATCTAAATTGGAACGGAGGGAGTATATAGCAAGTTAGCAACGCCATCCAAACCACCAAGAAGATGTACACCGACTTCAAAACTAATCCTTGGTGGGGGTATGGTAAAAGCAACACAATCCAGTAAGCAAACATGAACACTGAAAACAGTGCATAACTGCAAATAGGAAAGAAAATACACTAATAACTAAAAACTGGAACATAAGGTATATCTTCCTTTATGAACTACAGGTTCTATTGAGCTGACAACGTGAATATTCTAGCAACGAGAAGAACCCTGGGGACTAATATAGATAATACATAAGGCAACAGATAAGAAAGGTGATAATGAATATAACATGAATGTACTTAAAGTGCAATACTCGTAACAGAGCAACCTAAAATATCCTACACAAATGTATCACATGTAGCAATTAGACACATAAGATTGGCATACCTCAAACATCAGATTTTATTTTCCTTCCCAACTCCACATTCTCAAATAAGATTGGCATGCTTTTGGATCTTCACCTGGTGGCAGTATATATATCAAAAGTTTCTCCATTGATTAGACACCCAAGAGACAGTCCCCGTTCTGACCTCAAGGTCCATTCCAAGAAGCACCCAGCAGTCCAGATAGCATTCTCACGGTCTTCCATTATCTCTGGCGACTGGCGAGTAGACTAGCATGACTGTGCATAAGCAAATAAATTTGGGTGACCAAGTTGTACACAAGATCGAGACCACTAGAGCATAATTATCTCATTAGACAACCTTGTTAGATTTCGATACAACTTGTAGCATGGAAGAAGTTATGTCCCAACAGTTAATTAACCCATCCTCTCTGTTCAGCATTGATATCACACATACCAGGGCCTCAAGTCGGATACATACAACAACATCACCTCATACCTACCTAATTGGCTACTACTCCTAGTATATATACAGGATTACCCCATTTTCATGTTACAGCATACTTGGTCACTTGGCATCAAGTAAGCTATTATCTTGTGAGAACTCTATCAGAAGAACTGGGATCTTGTAATACCAAATTATAGTCTCGACATGGTTGTAGAGACGACCAGAAGCAAAGCTTTGGAACAGATCCAAAGTACTTCTTTGTTCTTGCAACAAAGATCAAAGGAGAAATAACATAGTCACCAACTTCAAGCGTCAGATGTAGTACATTGGAAAGACTGCTAATCAACTCGTGTGTACATTCTACAATAACCTAGAAGAATGCGATGCTGAAATTATTGCAATTCAGCCAGTACACATAATCTATTTTAGACGGTCCCCTAATCAAAATAATGATCAGAAGTATCACCTGCATCTCTTCTCTGGTAGCTTTCTGCCACCTGCCCTTCTTGTTACTGAATTCTGAGACGAAATATGTTCTGGTTCACTTCCAACATTTGGTCTGATGCAGCAGCCATTCTGGAAACAAGATAGTGATGCCATGTATCAGTCTGGTGGGCGAGGAGGTCCGGGCTCACGTCGTGGATCTGCAGCTAGGATCCGAGCAGACGGCGGGTGATTTGGGGCTTTAGAGCATCTCCAACCACGTCCCCTATACCCTCCCTAAACATCCGGGCAGACAGCCCGGACGTGGTTTGGGCTTAAATCACTCACCCAACCGCGGCCTGCAAACATTCCCCAAACGTCCGGGCGGTCCGGCAAACCCCAAACCCAGCCCATATGTGGGGGGGAGTTTGGGGAGGGGCGGACGCGCCCGGACGCGTCTACCACGTCGGATCTGGCAACGTGGGGCCACGGATTTTGAAAGGAAAAAAAATGGCGCCGGCCAATTTCACTTATCCCCTCCGTCCTCCACTCCCGCTAGCCAATTTCATTCCTCCCGCCGCGTCCACCCCGCACATCTACATCCGTAGCCGGAGCGAATGGAGGTCGTCGATTCGACGGACAAGGGCGCATCCTCCGAGTCTGTTGAGCAGAGGAACGGCGCGGACTCGGACCTGAAGCCGGAGACGGTCGCGCAAAGGGAACGGCGCCGCAAGCAGCGGGAGAGGGAGCGCGAGCTGGCGGACAAGGCGAAGAAGATGAAGGCGGCGGAGGCTTATCGGATTGCGAATGCGGAGACGCGGGAGGATCCGGAGGATTTGAGAACCCCCGCGCCCAGGGCCAGGCACCCTGCTCCGACGCCGCCTCTGCCGGCCGTCGTTGCGCCGGCAAGGAGGTCGACGTCTTCGACCACGAATTGGGAGGAGCCGTATCGCATCGAGGACGAGTACCCGTCGCAGATCGGCCCGACGCAGGACGAGGAGGTGGTGGCCGAATCTCCTCCGCTGCAGCGGACGCGGGCAAGTTCCGGCGTCACCGACAGCAACTTTGCCCACAACCTGTTCGACGGAGGTGACCTCAACCTTGGGGTACGGATTTCTATCTCAAATGCATAGTTTGTGGTCAATTTTAGGATATTAGTTAAATTTTTAGCTTTTAGGACGAGTTCATGATGGATTTGATCCGAAATGGGGACAATCTGTATCCACAGGATACGCCGGCATCCACACTTCCCCCTTTTTACAGTGTGGGTGATGAGGATCCGTCGGATGGTCCGACGAAGAAGAAGGGGAGTGGGAATAGAGTGTACAAGCCTAGAGGTGTTTCTTACTCAACTTTTGAAGATGTTTTGCTTTGCCAAGCTTGGTTAGCCACAAGCATGGATGCTATATGCGGAACCGAGCAAAAGGGTTCAAAGTTGTGGGAGAAAATACATGCCCACTTTCATCACCAAAAACACTATGTCAAACCACATGGTATTGCGATGGAGCAAGAGAAAGTTCTTGTTGCAAAAGAAGTTGGAAAGCAGCCTTGCGGTGGAGCAAGAGAAAGTTCTTGTTGCAAAAATCACTGAGGAACAAAGGATCATGTTCCAAGATGCTACCCTCTTGGATGAGCCAAGTGCAAGGTGGATCCTGGCCATGATGAAGAAGATCTCTGACCGTGACCTCGGCCTAGGTGGATCCGGTGCAACCGGCCCTTGAATTCGGACAATTTTCTTTGTAATTTGGATCCGGTATGTATCGGACAACTAGGTGAACTTCTTTACTTTCATGTTGAATTCGGACCATTTTGTGTTGTAATTTGGATCCGGTATGTATCGGATCCACGTTGCATGTCATTGCATGAGTTTGGGGACAAACTTTGGGGGACATGGTTGTAGGAGGCCACATTTGGGGGTTGTCCGGTCGATGTCCGCGGACACGTCCGGACGTGTCCGCGGACAGTTTGGGGGGCGGATTTGGGGGGTCCGACTGGAGATGCTCTGAGGGCGTCGGGGGCTGAGAGGATGAGGATGCAGCTGGGGGTTTGTGGTGGAGGTGGAGGTGAAGGTGGAGGAGAAGGTGGCGACGAGCGGGAGGTCCGAGGAGAGCCATCGTGCCACCGTTGGGATCCCCCATGAACGAAAGCATCCGACGGCGGTGACGATGACGGCGACGGCGCGAGAGAGTGGCCCGTGGTGTCGAGTACTAGCTTAGGCTCACAGGCTGAGAATATACGCTGGCCCATGGGCCATATGAAGGTGCATCCGGGCCGCCAAATTTGCGTGTGCGTTGGAATGAGTACTAAGCGAGATGAATGTCCTCAAGCTTGTTGGCTATGTCCAAAATGGCACTTCAACTCAGAAAATGATCTAATATGGGTCCATAATCTTTCTCAATACGTCCACATATGGTCCGAAATTGTATTGACCCCGTATATTTTGCTGACGTGTTGCTATATCGATTCGAAGCAGAAAATGCTTTAACTTAAAAAATTCATATCTTTTATTTTGTCTATTTAAAATTTACAAATTGTATCTTTCTAAAAATCTTGGAAATATTAGAATAAATGACACAGTTAGTTTCCATTTTGAAAAAATATAAATTGTTCAAATTTCAAATGATAAATTTGAGTATTTATCATCTCTTTAGTTCTATAAATCCGTTCAAGCTGATTATTTTGCAAACGACAGCTAAGGATCATATCTTCATGTTAGTACAGTAAAATACATTTTCGCCAATGTTCAATGGTAATTTGGTTAAACTTTGTTTGATGCCTAGCCCATAATGGATTTATAAACTAAAATGATTTTCCAAATATACATAGGGTTTGGAAATATTTTTCCTATGTACTAAATAATTTTTCTACCATGCCCCTCTCTCTCACTTATCAGTGGGGCTATAAGGGTCATTGCATGCATGCATGAACAAGCTAGTGTGGCGAGCCGAAAACATATGCACTGCGTGCGAATATCCATGCATGCATGAAGTAGCTCATTTTGATAAAATACTCAAATTTATCAGTTGAAATTTGAATAATATTTTTTTCAAGAATGGAAAATACCTGTGTCATTATATTCTAATCTTCCCAAGGTTTTCAGAAAGGTACAATTTGTAAATTTTGGATAGACAGAATCAAAGATATGAATTTTTAAAGTTTAAAGCATTTTCCGCTTCGAACCGATACAACGACACATACGGGGTCAATCCAGTTTCGGACCGTACATGCCTGTATTGAGCAAGATTAGGGACCGTATTAATCATTTTCTGAGTTAAAGAACCGTTTTGGACATAGCCAACAAGTTTGAGGACCATGCATGCATTTCACCCATGAGCATACTTGAAAAGTAAAGTAGCACGGATACAAGCGGAAAATTAAGTGTTAGTACTCAAGTAAATTATCACACATTAGGACTCTCTAAATTTCTACTACTAACCTTTTCAAACGCATCTCCTGGAATTTGAATTTGAATTTTGCATTCGCCATTTGCTCGATTAAAATATGTGTACAGTTTAAGTTCAACAATTAAGAGAGGGAAAACACATTCCTGTTCAGGGAAAGTTAATTCAGCAAACGAAATATCTTGTGAAGTACAAACCAACACAACGAATAATTGTTTACGAATTTTCTAAAAAAAACAAGCACCAGTGTGCTCAGGAGCTACTACCACTTTCCACCTTCCGTTGTTTTTGTTTTTGTTTTTGTTTTTGTTTTTGTTTTTGTTTTTGTTTTTTCTTTCTCTTTCCCGAGGAATGCACGCTAATCACATCTTTCTTTAGAAAAGCAAATAATTCTTGATCCAAAAGCATATCATGAGCAAACCGTAGAGGCAGCACAAATTAAAGAAGTGGGCTATTTGTGTCGGTACGATTTGTCAACAAAGTGATACTCCATTCGAAATAAAGACATTTAGGGAATAAAGTGAACATCAACGAATATATACATGTCGGCAAGGCACTATATATAACATTTTTTTTAGATGTCCAAAGCGAAGCCATCGAATCGACAAAGCATATGCGTTATATTTCTGCCTCCATCTTCTCCTCTCACGTGCGGCAGCTCTCAATTAAGTCTCAATCAAGAGAGTAGGTTAGGGCGTGTTTGCTTACCCGCACCGATTTTGGGCCTCCCGTCTCTGTGGCTTAGCTGGGTCTGGGCTGAGAGAAACGTGGCCTGAGCCAACATCTACATCCCGTTTGGTTGCCTGCATATCGTTTTTCTTTTTTGCCTATTTATTTCACATTTCTGTGTTTGGTTGCCTGCGTTGCACAGTGGTTGCATCTGCACGCGGGATACTCTCACCTCCCAGTCTACATGTTGAAGCTTACCTCCCGTGAATGGTTCCATGGCGGAGGTTGAACCGCAATAGCTACTGCCGTGACAGTGCAGTTCATGGCGGCGAACGGCGACGACAAGTGCAACAGTAGATACTACTGTGACACTGCAGTTCATGGTGGCAATAGGCGGAGACGGAGGTTGAAGAACATGTTGTACACGTACAAAGTTCAGTACAAGATCTGTTCATATATGACCGCCGAAAGAGAAAACTTGCTACACGAAAGTTGTGCGGAACATTGAGATGAAGCTACACGTCAAAGGAAATTTCGAACGATCGACCGAGTGTGACGAATTTGGCAAAATTCGTCTAAAAAAGGCGCAAACTTGGTGCGAAATTGAACCTACTCGTCGATACGAACATATCTCGTGTTCAAAGTTTGTTGAATCGAAATATATTTGCGTGTATTAGAGGAAGGGGATTATAGGAACTGGAAGTGGATGTTGGATCCAAATGGAAGCGAAGGTAGGGAGAGGAGTGGATGGCGGCGCCGTAAGTACCAGGGTAACAAGCCGCACAACTACCTAGACCCTGAGCTCCGACTCGGCGGCGGCGGCGCACAACACCACCACCACGACCATGGTGGACGAGGACCATGGCGGATGAGGAAGGAGGTGAGGAGGTGAGGGGAACGTATCTGGGACTCTCTGACACATCCCACATGGGATCGCTCGTGCAGGGGAGAGGAACGTGGAGCTCTCCTCAGCCTGGCCCAAGGAAAACGGCAGAATCGAGCGTTCCCCTTGGGCCAGGCTGAGGGGTGCTTTAAGGTTCGCGCGCGTGCGGGCCAAGCAAAATCGTGGGCAACCAAACAGCCCATTTTTGCATCCACGGTGCCTGGTTGGGATCTCCGTGGGCTACCAAACACGCCCTTAATGGGCTCGGATTGTCATGCCATCGGGAGAGGACTGCGCTTGCATGGCCACGTCCCGTAAATCTTCGGGTTTGGAAAAAGCTTCCTATAGGGACATGGTGTTTTGCCGCATCTAGTCTCATTATATGTACCTCCTAACATTTTATGTTGGCGCATAAAGTTTATGAAAAAATAATGTTTTTTGTGTTCTATATAAAAACAAATTCGGTGCTAAAAAATAACTTTTTACTGGACATTTTTTTTGTATTTTTACCCAAGGCACAAAATTTTCTTTTTTAACCAAAATTTATATGCCTAAATAAAATATATGTATGTACACCCGATTTTTTTTTGGAATTTCTAGATATTTCAAAATATGTTTTTTCATAATAGGAGCATCTAGTCCTACAAGTGAAAATGGATTTCCGTTCCTAGAGGAGGGTGATCTATCGCACCCCGAGACAGGTTCCTCTTCCTGGGCGCGTCCATACTTGACTCGCTAGCAAAGGTTGCGGCCTAACAAAAAGTTCGTGTCCACTCGATTTTTCGGTGTTGCATACATGATTTCAAATTGTAACAAACAAGTATAATTTTTATTGCGAAATCACACGTCAGATGTTGTAAAGTTTCCGGGTGTTCTCATTTTGTGAGCTATTTTTTTTGGTAAACATGTATTTTGTTTGTTGTAATTATTTATGATTTTTATTGAAATAGGTGGTGATTTCTCTTGTAAATCAATCTGCAGCAAGAAAAAAGGTTGTTTAAGCACTTTCTAATTGCATAAAAACATAGTTATTGTAACAGTTTTTCATTCTTTAAATTGTTGATGAGTTTTGTTGCAATGCAATCAATAGCAACAAAATGGTGTCTAACCACTTTTTATAGCATTACTTTTTTTAAATGTTGCGGTAATTTGTTGTAGTAGTATATATTCTTTCTACACGGATCGAGATTATTTTTTTGTAATACTCAGGATTATGTTGGAAGATCGAGGGCAACACGATATACTCCATCGTTTAAGTGGGGTTGCTGGATAGTGCAAGTTGTTTTCCAAAAACTCAGGGACTAAAATGCATAAGTACATACTGCCTAAGGGGACATATGTTTTGTGACGTTAGGCCGACGTTCGCCTAGCGCTCACAGGTTTTGAAACCATCTGTCGAGACTTGTGTGCTTAGAGCATCTCCAATAGTTGCTCCAAAATTTAAAATAGGCCTTAATCATCATTTAAGCAACAAGAGGGTAAAAAGAGGCCTCGTCCAATATCTGCCCATTTGCAAAATCTTATACTTGTGTGCTGCAAATTTGCAACACTTGCGCTGTTACCGCAAAACAAAAAGCAGTTTTACGAAGCGCCAACCGCCAACCGGAACTTCCCCTCCCCATCCCCGCGTGACCGGGCTCGGGCATCGCCGCGACCTCCAAATTCGTCGAATCTCACCCCGTCACACGCCGCCTCGGCCTCTCCTACCGAATCCCCTCTACCGCTGGCCATGCCGCCTGCCCGCCGTGCTCCTCCGCCTGCATCGACTACCTCCACGAGCCGCCGACCACCACCTCGATGCACGCTGTCCCGGTGGGGATACGTTGTCGCTCGCACTCGTTAGTGAGGTCACCGTGGATGCACGCCACCTCGTCGAGCAGTGTGTTGTTTGGGCCCGCGCAGCTCGCTGGCGACCCTACCCCCTCCCTTGAGTATGAGCACACGCAAATCCGATCGTCTTGCGGCCTGGGGACACGGTGGCCGGCGCCTTTCTAAAGTGGCCAACTGCTGGCGTACGTGATGGTAGTCGTGACGATGTCGTCACGCTGGTGTGGCAAGTGTTGCACACTGACTCGCAAAATCTATAGCGAGTGGTCAACACATTCGCTCTTATTTTAGGGCAGCTGTTAAAGATGCTCAAAATTGCGTGCCTAAAAATCACATTTTGGTGCCCCAAATTTTACTCCAAGCAAATTTTCCTTTTTTTTTTTTGCCTCGGAGCGAAAAAAACCCGATGGAAATCCGCCTCCAGATCCACGAGCACTATTTCTCGCTCTTTGCGTGCTGGAGCACGGGATGGCCCATAGCGTCTCCGGCCCAGATGAAAGGACAAGGATGTCGCCTAGAGGGGGTGAATAGGCGAATTAAAACTTTTCCAGTTTAGGCTTGATAATTGTGGAATAAAACTAGGTGTTTAAATTAACAAGCCAACAACCTAAATAAACTAGACTCACCTATGTGCACCAACAACTATGCTAAGCAAGACAAGTAACAAAGTGATAGCAATATATAAGACTTCAAGCACGAAGGCTATCACAATGTAAAGTGCATAAGTAAAGAGCTCGGGTATAGAAATAACCGAGGCACGCGGAGACGACGATGTATTCCCGAGTTCCTCCTGTTTAGGGGAGTATGTCTCGTTGGGGGGTGTGAGTCTCAAACTCAAAACGCCACAAATTGACTCACCCTATTCTCCGATGAACCCTGCTCAAAAGTTCGGTTCACCTTCCACTATTGATTTTCTTTTGGGCAGAAATCGAGTCCCTTACAACAATCTTGAGGCACAACCCAAAAAAGGATTGGGAGCTCCCAAGTGGCCACAAAAGGCTTCACCGCCATAAAAGGCGTCTAGGGTCCAAATACCCAAGAGTAACAAGCTCACGAACTTTTACTTCCACGAATCCTCGTGGAGAGCACAAACCGATGCACAAAAGCAATGGCAAGAACATAAGAAGTGCTCAAGTCTTTCACTCTCAAATCCCACCAAAAGCAACTAATGCTTATGGGGGAGAAGAGAGAAAGAACAAAGAAGAGAACCACACAAGAACTCCAAGATTTAGATCCACTAGGTTCCCCTTACTTAGATGAGAGATGGATTGGTGGAAATATAGATCTAGATCTCGTCTCTCAAATCTCTCAAAGATATGCAAGAATCATGGGAGGAATTGGGATAGGGGCAAGCTTTCCAAGATCAACAATGGAGGTAAGAGAGGGGGAAATTTCGTGCTTGGAAGAGCTGACCCTTTGGGGAAGAAGGGGGGCCTTTTTATAGGTCCCCAGAAAAAGAGCCGTTGCAGGAAACTTACACCGGAGACTCCGGTCTAGGAGGGCCGGAGACTCCGGCCTGGGTGGAGACTCCAGACCCGGAGGGGGCAGAGACTCCGGTCTCAGGCGAAGACTCCGGGGTCCCTCCGGACTAACTCCGGACCCAAAACAGAGAGCGCCGTCTTGTTGCGCACTTCGCACCAAAACCTGATGGCCCGGAGACTCCGGCCCCAGAGAACCCCTGAGGCTGGAGACTCCGGCTAAGGCACACCAGAAACTCTGGCCCTGGCACACCGGACACTCCGGCCAGGAAAAACTGCAGCAAATCAGCAAAACTGTAAACCCAATAACTTTCTCATTTGTACTCCAAATTAGGTGAAACTAATTTTGTTGGAAATATTAAGAATCATAAATAGAGTTAAGTTGACACACATGGGAAGGTGTGGAACTTTCCTCACGGATAAACCGATAATATTTCCAACACTAAAACGCAACAAGTTTTCAAACCAAAATCCGTTTTCGAAGAACTTGGGCTTGTCATGAAGATCACGACAAGCACCAAAACCCAACTAGGAGAAAAACCAAATAAGAACCAAGAAAGATGATGATGCCAAGTATGCAAAGGGTTGATCTATCCACAAAGATGCGATCAAGTTACTCACTTGAGAGCCCCTCTTGATAGTACGCCGTCTATCCTATAACTCGGTCTCCCACTAACAACATGAGACCAGTAAAATAGAAACCCTATCAAGATCATACCTTTGCCTTGCGCATTCCACTTGAGCTAGATGATGACGATCTTGATCTCTTCAAGTGGACCACCTTTCTTGATTGCGCTTTGCTTGGTGAAGACTCACATATCGCTCCCCCATACACACTATGGGAGAGCCTCTCTTAGGCACATCTTCACTTAACCATTATCTCCAAATGGGTGACAAGCTTCAAGCATAGGATTTCTTCGAGATGCTTCTCTTGAACTTGCACTTCAACTTCTTCTCTTAATATATATGATGACTTGGATATTGATTTGGTCATCAATTTATCTTCTTCTTTCAATCTTGATACCAACACATGGTGTTCAAGCATTGCCAATGGACGAGCCCTACAAGGATAGCTCATACAACCATTAGCCCATAGAGATTGTCATTAATTACCAAAACCACACATGAGGGCTCATGCACTTTCACCAGACCGGCCCATTTTGGCCTATTCTTTTTGTTTTTGTTTCTTTGTTACCTTTGGCTAATTTTTGTTTTTTCTATTACTTTTTTCTTTGTTTTCTTTCCTGCTATGCTTTACTTTTGTTTTTTTGTTTTCTTTTACCTTTTTGTTTCCATTTTTTACTTACACATGCAATTTTTTTAACTCGCAAATATTTGTTTTGAACTCGTGAGCATACTTTTGTACTTATGAACAGTTTTTTCCAACTTGTGAACATTTTTTAAACCCGTGAACACACCTTTTTGACAACATGAACATTTTTTCAAACATGTGAACCGTTTCTTAGACATGTGAACATTTTTCAAAAATAGATTAGCATTAGTTTTTGTAACATGAACATTTTTTTACTTTGAATATCGTGAACATTTTTTCAAACACGTGAACCTTTTTTCATGCATGTAAGTATTTTTTTTTGAAAAAAATACATTTTCGCAAATTTTTGGTCCTTGAACATTTTTTTGAACCGTGAATACCGTGAACATTTTTTTTTAAATACATTAACATTAATTTTGAAATGTGAGCATTTTATTTAAACCGTCGGTACCGTGAATATTGTTTGAAACACGTGAACCTTTTTTTATTAGACACGTGAACATTTTTCCGGAAAAATATATGAATATTAATTTTTGAACCGTGAACATTTTCTAAACCATGAATATGTGAAGAATTTTTCAAACACGTGAATCAGGTGATGTTTTTTAATCGTGATTTTTTTTTACGCACATCATTTTTTCATTGTAATTTCCAATAAGCAAGAGGTTGGATAAATTCTACTAGCAGGTGGTTGCCTGAACAAAAATCTAAAAAGAAAGTCAAAAGGAATGACAAATAAGAGAATCCCAAAAGAGCTAAAAAAGTGCACGGAGGCCAGTTGACACGCTCCAGCACACTCTTCTCGTCCGTCCGATGGCGTTGATCAAGCCCGCATCGCGTCCCACGTCCCGACAATTTTTTTTTTTTAGATAAAAGGCGCAGGCCCTGCTTTAAATTAATAAAGCAAGATAGGTTCCACACACGATATTACACATGCTGAGGACTACAGCTTCTCCGTGAAAAGTAAACGCTGAGGACTACAGCTTCTCCGAGCGAAAGGCAAGCTACGATACCGGGCCGGCCAACTCCCAACAAGCCAGACAAGGACCAAACTACTACAGAGGCTCATTTCTTGGCTTGAGCGCGGAGTAGATCGCCTTTAGCCCTCCTGCCATGTCCTGGAGCACGACCTTGTCCTGCTCCTTTGATAGCTGCGCCCACATCTGAAGAAACATCACGAATTTGAAAACGAGATCAGATGGGTGCTTGGGGATAATCCCCTCAAGAGCCAGTTTGTTACGAGTAACCTATAAAGCCCAAAACAGAACCGAAACCAGCACCCAAGCTAGCCTACGACGCTGCTCTGGCAGACGTTGAATGATCAAAAAGAACTGTGGGAAGTTAGCCGGGGACCAGTTACACCCTAGTAACTGTTGCACGACACTCCATCCCAACTTAGCAAGAGCGCAGGCGAAGAAAATATGCGACGCGTCTTCCCTTTCCCCACACAGGCGACACCGGCCATCCGAAGGCCCATGCCGCTCGGCCAGTTGGAACCCGGCTGGCAAGCGATCCAACACCAGTTGCCACGTAAAGATTTTGAGCTTGAGCGGTAGTCTGGCCCCCCAGATGTCCCACCCAAAGGCCACTAATGCCCCTTTAGAGATGCACTGGTACATGGATAACACCGAGAAAACCCCAGACGGCTCCAATGCCCAGCTAACCACATCTGCCCCTTCTTGCAGCTCAAACGAAACGTGATGCCCTCCGAAGCAGGGGCAAACACCTCCGCCACCGAGATACTAGGCTTGCTGCAAATGGCAAAAAGTCTGGGGAACTCGTCTTTGAGCGGTATGTCGCCAATCCACCAATCTAGCCAGAATGCAGTTCTTGCCCCATTTCTGGGAGCATGGCGTGCCCCTAACTTGAACCACTTTTTGATCTTATGAATACTTTTCCAGAACTGTGATCCCCCCTGGGATACACTGGAAAAGATATCATCCGCCTCAGGATACTTAGCCCTAACCAACGCATGCCAAATCGAGTTTCCTCTTGGTACAGCTTCCAAACCCACTTTACCATCAGCGCAACAATCATATTCTTGGTGTTTGTAAGCCCAAGACCCACGTAGTCTTTAGGCCTACACACCCCTGGCCAATTGACCCAGTGAAACTTGCGCTTCGAACCAGACCCCTCCCAGAAAAACCTTGCCCTAATCGCATCAAACTTAGCGTGCACTCCATCTTGCAACAGGAACAAACCCATGGAAAAGGTTGGAAGAGCGTCGAGGCAGGCATTGGAAAGAATCAGCCTTCCACCCGAGGAAAGCAGTCTGCCCATCCACACCTCCACCTTTCCCGCCAACTTAGCTACCAAAAAATTCCATTGCTCCACCGTGAGCTTACGGTCAGAAATCGCCAGCCCTAGGTAGATGAATGGAAAGCTGCCCAACTTACAGTTCAGTGATACGTCTCCAACGTATCCATAATTTCTGCTGTTCCATGCTTATATTATACCATTTGCTACATGTTTTATATACACTTCGTATCACTTTTATGCATTTTCTGGGACTAACCTATTAACAAGATGCCACAGTGCCAGTTCCCTGTTTTCTGCTGTTTTTGGTTTCAGAAAGTTACTTCTGGAAATATTCTCGGAATTGCACGAAACAAAAGGCCAGGTCCCTATTTTTCCAGCACCATCACGGAGTCCGAAGGAGAGACGAAGATGTGCCAGGAGGTGGCCAAACCACCAGTAGGCGCGGCTGGGCCCACAGCCGCGCCTGGGTGTGGTTTGGGCCCCTCGGGGGTCCGCCGACATCGCCCCTTCGCCTATTTATTCCCCGAGACGCGAAAACCCTAAAACACCGAGCCTTTCATCCAGAACATATTCGCTGCCGCCGTCGTCGTCAACCCTAACTCGGGGGGTTCTGAAGCTCTTCCCGGCACCCTGCCGGAGAGGGGAATCATCACCGGAGGGCTCTACATCGCCATGCCCGCCTCCGGAGTGATGCGTGAGTAGTTCATCCTTGGACTATGGGTCCATAGCAGTAGCTAGATGGTTGTCTTCTCCACTTGTGCCATCATGTTTAGATCTTGTGAGCTGCCTATCATGATCAAGATCATCTTATTGTAATGCTACATGTTGTGTTTGCTGGGATCTGACTTATATTGATACCTATGTGGAGCTGAATATTATATTATCATGTCTATGTCATTTGTGATCTTGCATGCTCTCCGTTACTTGTTGAAGCCTTGGCCACGTGAATACTTGTAACTCCAAGAGGGGGTATTTATGCATGATAGTTGGGTTCAACCTCTATTTAACCTGGGATAGTGACAGCAAGTTCTAAGGTTGTAGATGTGTTGTTGCCACTAGGGGTAAAACAGCAATGCTTTATTCAAGGATGAATGTATTGTTTACATTACGCACATTACTTAATGCAATTGTCTGTTGCTTGCAACTTAATACTGGAAGGGGTACGGATGTTAACCGGAAAGTGGACTATTTAGGCATAGATGCATGCTGGATAGCGGTCTATGTACTTTGTCGTAATGCCCAAATGAATCTCATAGTAGACACCACAGCTCACACATGCATGTTATATGCACTTATCAATTGTCAATTGCCCAGCTGTAATTTGTTTACCCAGCATGTTAGTTATCTTATTGGAGAGACACCACTAGTGAACTGTGGACCCCGGTCCATTCTTTTACATCTGAAATACAATCTACTGCAATCATTGTTCTCTACTGTTTTATGCAAACAAACATCATTTTCCATTCGATACGTTTAACCCTTTGTTTTCAGCAAGCCGGTGAGATTGACAACCTCACTGTTAAGTTGGGGCAAAGTAGTTTGATTGTGTGTGCAGGTTCCACGTTGGCACCGGAATCCCTGGTGTTGCGCCGCACTACACTCCTCCACCAACACCTTCGAAGCAAACCTCGTTTTCCTACTGGTCCGATTAAACCTTGGTTTCATACTGAGGGAAAACTTACTGCTGCACTCATCATACCTTCCTCTTGGGGTTCCCAACTGACGTGTGACGTACAAGCAATTGTTTCTGGCACTATTAACCTAGAGCCACCAACAACGTTTTCTGGCGCCGTTGCCGGGGAAAACAGAATTGCTTCTGCAAGGGGAGTCTCTCACACCCAATCTCTTTACTTTGTTATTTGTCTTGCTTAGTTTATTTTTATTTTTTTGTTTGCTTTCTCTATATCAAAAACACAAAAAAATTAGTTACTTGTCTTGCTAGTTTATTTTTATTTTGTTTTGTTTGCTTTCTCTATATCAAAAACACAAAAAAATTAGTTACTTGTTTAATTCAGTTTAATTTTGTTTTTCAAAATGAATACTCCTGAGAACACTAAGTTGTGTGACTTCACTAGCACAAACAACAATGATTTCATATGCACTCCTATTGCTCCACCTGCTTCTACAGCAGAATTTTATGAAATTAAACCTGCTCTATTAAATCTTGTTATGAAAGAGCAATTTTCTGGTGTTAGTACTGATGATGCTGCTGCCCATCTTAATAACTTTGTTGAACTTTGTGAAATGCAAAAGTATAAGGATATGGATGGGGATATTATAAAACTGAAACTTTTTCCTTTCTCCTTGAGAGGAAGAGCTAAAGAATGGTTGCTTTCTTTGCCTAGAAATAGTATTAATTCTTGGACAAAATGCAAAGATGCTTTCATAGGGAAATATTATCCTCCTGCTAAGATTATATCCTTGAGAAGTAGCATTATGAATTTTAAACAACTTGATAATGAACATGTTGCTCAAGCTTGGGAAAGAATGAAATCTTTGGTGAAGAATTGTCCCACTCATGGACTGACTACTTGGATGATCATCCAAACCTTTTATGCAGGATTAAATTTTTCCTCAAGGAACTTATTGGATTCAGCCTCTGGAGGAACCTTTATGTCCATCACTTTAGGTGCAGCAACAAAGCTACTTGATGATATGATGATCAACTATTCCGAATGGCACACCGAAAGAGCTCCTCAAGGTAAGAAGGTAAATTCTGTTGAAGAAACCTCCTCTTTGAGTGATAAGATTGATGCTATTATGTCTATGCTTGTGAATGGTAGATCTCATGTTGATCCTAATAATATTCCTTTAGCTTCATTGGTTGCTCAAGAAGAGCATGTTGATGTAAACTTCATTAAAAACAACAACTTCAACAACAATGCTTATAGGAATAATTTTGGTAGCAACAATTATAAGCCTTATCCTTCAAATGGTTATGGTAATTCTTATGGTAATTCCTACAGCAACAATAGAAGTGTGTCCTCTGATCTTGAAGCTATGCTTAAAGAATTTATTAGCACACAAAAAGCTTTCAATAAAACTGTTGAGGAAAAGTTTGAAAAAATTGATGATCTTGTCTCTAAAGTTGATAGTCTTGCTCATGATGTTGAAATTCTAAAACTGAAAGTTATGCCTAATGAAGTTAAAGATATTAAGTCATTTGCTACAGCAAATGCCATCCAAGTTCGAATTGATAATAATATTAGGATGTTGGCTGAATTGCATGCTAGGTGGGAAAAAGAGGAAGAACTTGAAAAAGAGAATAGTATAGTTAGAGTTTGTACTATCACCACCACTAGTAATGCTAATGTTTCACATGCTAGTAAACCTCCTACTATTGATGGTAATGTTATTGGTGTTGATAATGTCTCTACTACTTCTGCTAAGCGTTTGAAATTGCCTAAAACTGCTGAAACTTTTTCTGATAAAAGTGCTGAAATTTTTCAAACTATTGGAGACAATGGTTCCACCACCATTGACAATAATGATTTTGATTTTGATGATTGTAACATCTCTGAAGTTATTATGTTCTTGCAAAAATTAGCTAGAAGTCCCAATGCTAGCACTATTAATTTGGCTTTTACAAAGCATATTACAAATGCTCTTTTGCAAGCTAGGGAGGAGAAGTTGAAACTTAAAGCTTCTATTCCTAGGAAATTAGAAGATGGTTGGGAACCCATCATTAAGGTAAAGGTGAATGATTTTTATTGCAATGCCTTGTGTGATCTTGGTGCAAGTGTTTCAGTTTTGCCCAAGAAGCTTTATGATATTCTTGATTTGCCACCTTTGGAACATTGTTATTTGGATGTTTTTCTCGCTGATAATGCTATGAAGAAACCTTTGGGGCGAGTTAATGATGTTTTTATTACGGTAAAAGATAACCTTGTCCCCGTTGATTTTATTGTTATGGATATTGAATGCAATGCATCTTGTCCTATTGTTTTGGGAAGACCTTTTCTTCGAACTGTTGGTGCCATCATTGATATGAAAGAAGGTAATATAAGGTACCAATTTCCTCTCAAGAAAGGTATGGAACACTTCCCTAGGAAGAGAATGAAGTTACCTTTTGACTCTATTGTTAGAGCAAGTTATGATGTTGATGCTTCTTCTCTTGACAACACTTGATTTTCACTTTCTGCGCCTAGCTGAAAGGCGTTAAAGAAAAGCGCTTATGGGAGACAACCCATCGTTTTTATTTGCTGTTATTTTTGTTTTCTTTGAGTCAAGGATTTTGTTACTTCTGTAGCAACTCCTTTGTATCTTTATTTTATCGCAATGTTGTGCCAAGTAAAGTTCTATATTGAAAGTTGATGCAAGATTTGGATTTCTGCGCAGTGACAGATTTTTAGCTGTCACGGATTTGAGCTTATCTCCCTGTAGAAAATTCAAAAAATTCTGAGAAAAATCACGCATATTCCTGAGATATGTACGCAACTTTCATTATTTTAGGCCAGATCCATCTGAGCAACTTAAGTGCCTCGAAAAAATTCGTCATTCCAGACTGTTCTGTTTTTGACAGATTCTGCCTTTTGTTTTGCATTCGCTCTTTTACTGTGTTTGTGTGGATTTCTTTGCTCCACAAAGCATTGGTGGCTGTAGCTAATGTCCAGAAGCTTTGGGATTGATTGTATCATTACAGAATATGAGAATTTTTGATTATGCACTAACCCTCTAATGAGAACTGTCTTGAGTTTGGTGTGAAGGAAGTTTTCAAGGATCAAGCGAGAAGGGTGATATTATGTGATCAAGAAGAGTGAAAAGCCTAAGCTTGGGGATGCCCCCGTGGTTCATCCCAACCATATTCAGAGAGACTCAAGCGTCTAAGCTTGGGGATGCCCAAGGCATCCCCTTCTTCATCAACAAACTTATCAGGTCATCTCTAGTGAAACTATATTTTAATTCTTTCACATCTTATGCGCTTTACTTGGAGCGTCTGTGTGTTTTTATTTTTGTTTTTGTTTGAATAAATTCGGATCCTAGCAATCCTTGTGTGGGAGAGAGACACGCTCCGCTTTTTCATGTGAATACTCATGTTCTTCACTTATATTTGTTGAGTATTCTTAACTAGCTACTGCAGTGCTTTTAGCTCCTGTTTTTCATGCATCTCTTCGAGCTGTTAGCACTTGTTTATAAATACTCTCTTGCTGCATTATATTATCATTTGGAGAGTTTATGTTTAATAAATTATTGGTGTTTGTTTGGAAGAAAGAAAATGCTACATGTAGTAGTTGGTATTGGAAAAGACATATGCATTCTTGTAGATCATTGTCTTGTTTTGATTTGATGCTTTGCAATTGTTTTGAGCTCTCAAGTAGATCATGTTTAAGCTCTTGCATCATGTAGTTAAAGCCTAGTAGTGGAGAACTACCGTAGAGCTTGTTGAGACTTGGGATGCATATTTGTTCTCTCTAAGGTCTAGATATTTTCTGGTAAAATGTTTGAGCAACAAGGAAGACAGTGTAGAGTCTTATAATACTTGCAATATGTTTTTATGTGATTCTTGCTGTACCGGTTTATACTTGTGTTTGCTTCAAACAACCTTGCTAGCCTAAACTCTGTACTGAGAGGGAATGCTTCTCGTGCATCCAAAACTTGAGCCAAAACCCATGCCATTTGTGTCCACCATACCTACCTACTATGTGGTATTTCCTGCCATTCCAAGTAAATATTTCATGTGCTACCTTTAAACTATTCAAAACTTTATTACTCCTTATTTGTGTCAATGTTTTATAGCTCATGAGGAAGTATGTGGTGTTTTATCTTTCAATCTTGTCATTTACTTCTGACAGACTTTCACCTGGACTAGTGGCATATACATCCGCTTATCCAATAATTTGCAAAAAGAGCTGGCAACGGGGTGCCCAGCCCCAATTAATTACAACTTTCATTAATAATTCTCTTCACATGTTTTGCCCTGATTTATCAGTAAGCAACTTAATTTTGCAATAGACACTCCTCCATGGTATGTGAATGTTGGAAGGCACCCGAGGATTCGGTTAGCCATGGCTTGTGTAAGCAAAAGGTTGGGAGGAGTGTCATCTATAAAGAAACTAAAATACATGTGTAAACAAAAGAGAAGAGGGATGATCTACCTTGCTGGTAGAAATAACGTCCTTCATGGGAGCCGCTCTTTGAAAGTCTGGTTGACAAGGGGGTTAGAGTGCCCACTACCATTCGTTGACAACAACAAACACCTCTCAAATACTTATTTTGTGCTCTCTATATGCTTTCGAAAACTTAAAAAGCTCTAGCACATGATTTAATCCCTGCTTCCCTCTGCGAAGGGCCTATCTTTTACTTTATGTTGAGTCAGTTTACCTACTCCTTTCTATCTTAGAAGCAAACACTTGTGTCAACTTTGTGTGCATTGATTCTTACATATTTACTTATTGCACTTGTTATATTGCTTTATGTTGACAACTATCCATGAGATATACATGTTACAAGTTGAAAGCAATGCTGAAACTTAATCATCCTTTGTGTTGCTTCAATGCCTTTTACTTTGAATCTATTGCTTTATGAGTTACCTCTTATGCAAAACTTTTTGATACTTGTCTTGAAAGTACTATTCATGAAAAGTTTTTGCTTATATGATTCATTGTTTACTCTTTATCTATTTGTTAGCAAACTATAGATCATTGCTTTGAGTCACTTCATTCATGACATGAGCCTTGCAATATATTGATCAAGATTGTGTGAAAGCATGTCTCCTCAGAAATTATTTGTTGTTATCGTTTTACCTACTCGAGGACGAGTAGAACTAAGCTTGGGGATGCTTGATACGTCTCCAACGTATCCATAATTTCTGCTGTTCCATGCTTATATTATACCATTTGCTACATGTTTTATATACACTTCGTATCACTTTTATGCATTTTCTGGGACTAACCTATTAACAAGATGCCACAGTGCCAGTTCCCTGTTTTCTGCTGTTTTTGGTTTCAGAAAGTTACTTCTGGAAATATTCTCGGAATTGCACGAAACAAAAGGCCAGGTCCCTATTTTTCCAGCACGTACACGGAGTCCGAAGGAGAGACGAAGAGCCACGAGGTGGCCAAACCACCTGGCGCGGCTGGGCCCACAGCCGCGCCTGGTGGTTTGGGCCCCTCGGGGGTCCGCCGACATCGCCCCTTCGCCTATTTATTCCCCGAGACGCGAAAACCCTAAAACACCGAGCCTTTCATCCAGAACATATTCGCTGCCGCCGCCGTCGTCAACCCTAACTCGGGGGGTTCTGAAGCTCTTCCCGGCACCCTGCCGGAGAGGGGAATCATCACCGGAGGGCTCTACATCGCCATGCCCGCCTCCGGAGTGATGCGTGAGTAGTTCATCCTTGGACTATGGGTCCATAGCAGTAGCTAGATGGTTGTCTTCTCCACTTGTGCCATCATGTTTAGATCTTGTGAGCTGCCTATCATGATCAAGATCATCTTATTGTAATGCTACATGTTGTGTTTGCTGGGATCTGACTTATATTGATACCTATGTGGAGCTGAATATTATATTATCATGTCTATGTCATTTGTGATCTTGCATGCTCTCCGTTACTTGTTGAAGCCTTGGCCACGTGAATACTTGTAACTCCAAGAGGGGGTATTTATGCATGATAGTTGGGTTCAACCTCTATTTAACCTGGGATAGTGACAGCAAGTTCTAAGGTTGTAGATGTGTTGTTGCCACTAGGGGTAAAACAGCAATGCTTTATTCAAGGATGAATGTATTGTTTACATTACGCACATTACTTAATGCAATTGTCTGTTGCTTGCAACTTAATACTGGAAGGGGTACGGATGTTAACCGGAAAGTGGACTATTTAGGCATAGATGCATGCTGGATAGCGGTCTATGTACTTTGTCGTAATGCCCAAATGAATCTCATAGTAGACACCACAGCTCACACATGCATGTTATATGCACTTATCAATTGTCAATTGCCCAGCTGTAATTTGTTTACCCAGCATGTTAGTTATCTTATTGGAGAGACACCACTAGTGAACTGTGGACCCCGGTCCATTCTTTTACATCTGAAATACAATCTACTGCAATCATTGTTCTCTACTGTTTTATGCAAACAAACATCATTTCCATTCGATACGTTTAACCCTTTGTTTTCAGCAAGCCGGTGAGATTGACAACCTCACTGTTAAGTTGGGGCAAAGTAATTTGATTGTGTTGTGCAGGTTCCACGTTGGCACCGGAATCCCTGGTGTTGCGCCGCACTACACTCCTCCACCAACACCTTCGAAGCAAACCTCGTTTTCCTACTGGTCCGATTAAACCTTGGTTTCATACTGAGGGAAAACTTACTGCTGCACTCATCATACCTTCCTCTTGGGGTTCCCAACTGACGTGTGACGTACAAGCATTGTTTCTGGCACTACTAACCTAGAGCCACCATTCAGCATATTGGCTACTCTTTGCTGTTCCTCCAACTGATCCTCTAACACGAACACCTCGCTTTTATTAAAGTTAATCTTGAGACCCGACATATTCTCAAAGCACAGCAGCAGGAACTTAAGGTTGGCAATGCTCAGGTCCTCATTCTGAATTAGGATTACGGTGTCGTCGGCATATTGAAGGTGCGAAATTCCCCCTGGAATAAGGTGCGGCACGACCCCTTTGATATGACCCGCAGTTGCCGCCGCTGAGAGCATCGCAGAAAGCGCTTCTACAACGAAGTTGAACAAGATTGGAGAGAGTGGGTCCCCTTGACGCACCCCTCTTTTATTGCGGAAGTACGGGCCGACTACCCCGTTAATGGAGATAGCCGTCTGTCCTCCCCAACCAGTTGATGAATCCTATGAATGTACCCAGCATCAAACCCTTTTCGACGCAGCACTTCCAAGAGGAACGATCAGTTAACCCTGTCGTAGGCCTTCTCGAAGTCCAGTTTCAGAAGTATACTCCATGTTTTCTGGACTTCAGCTCATGAACAATTTCTACCAGCACTAACGCACCGTCCAGAATGAAACGACCTTTCAGGAAAGCAGTCTGGGTGGGGCTGATCACCCGGTTGGCAATTGGGTCCAGTCTGGAGGCCAGCGCTTTGGAGATGATTTTGAAAATAACATTGATGAGCGCAATCGGGCGAAACTGGGAGATAAGGTCAGCGCCCGGAACTTTAGGGATAAGCGTCAGAACACCAAAATTAAGCCTGGAACATCTATCCTTCCCAACATGAAATCGTTCAGCATATGCAAGACCCCTTGTCTGCAAAGCGGCCAAACTTTCTTGAAGAAGGACACTGGCAAGCCATCCGGGCATGGGGCTGTGTTCACCTTCATCTCCTCCAAAAAGCAATCAAGCTCTTTCTCAGTGTAAGTTAGCATCAAAGCGTCGTTTTCTTCCGCCGACACTTGGGCCCCCCGGTCCAAGTGTTGTTGGCCAACCCTAGGCAGCGCGGCGCCTCCGAACCTAACAAATCTCTATAGAAGTCATAAACGTGTTCTTGGATGAGCCGAGGATCCGACACCGGCCCGCCCGGCGTGATAAGAGTCGAGATGTTACACTTTCACCTTCTACCGTTGGCAACCGCGTGGAAGTATGCCGTGTTTGCATCCCCATGCAAAGTCCAACGTCCTCTACCTCTTTGGCGCCAATATTCCTCTTCCAACTTATAGATTTGCAACAGCTGATCTTCCAGGTGGTAGCGGAACATCCACTCATCTTCTTCAAGCCCAACGTTGTCGGCCTTAGCATCCAACTGCGAGATTTGATTAACTAACGACGTTTTATTTTACCTAGCTTCCCTGCCCATGTTTTTGCTCCACCCCCTAAGGTATTGTCTAAGACCAACCGACATATGGTTCCACCAATCCACAACATCACGGCCTCACGCCGAGTGCTCCAGGCGTTGCCACGGAATCATCACAAGCTCCGTGAACCCTTCAATCTCGAACCACCCAAGTTCGAAGAAGAAGCGGTTACTTTTAATCGGGGCTCCCTCGCCAGAGCAGAAGATAAGCGGAGTGTGATCTGACCCTAGACTGGATTCAGCGCAAAGCGAAGCTAGGGGAAACAAAGCATCTAGCTCTGGCGCCACAAACACTCTATCCAGCACACATCGAACCGGGTTTCTTTGCTTGTTAGACCACGTATACTGCGCCCCGAGCGCGGTATTTCTCTAAGAGCCCACACGGCGATGTGATTGTTAAACAAATCAATTATTGGCCAGTTGAGTCTGTCGTTATTCTTATCTTGCGCCCTCGCAACAGGTTGAAATCCCCACCCATGAGGATTGGAAATCTACAGCTTGCCACCTTGCTGGACACTTCGTCCAAAAAGGCAGCCGAAGCTGAGTGATTGGCTGGCCCATAAATCCCGATAAAGGTGAACGGCTTGTTAATCGCACGATGAAGAATATTTGCACTAATGAAGCCCTGACCCCTGTCAGTGCTTTCTACTTCGAACACGCTGTCCTTGAAGCCCACCAGAATGCCACCAGAGTGGCCCGAAGCAGGGAGCCAGGTCCAGAAGAACTTCTCCCCATCTTCCAGGCTTTGGTGTTCGAAATCGGTGAAATCTTGCTTGATTGTTTCCTGAATGCAGATGATGTCGATGTGGTGTTTGCAGAGTAACTCTTTAAGCAGGGTTCGGCGCCCCGCGCGGCCGAACCCCCTGATGTTCCAGAACAGAATACGCATTAGATCACTAGCCCTTATGCCCGTGCTTGGCGGTTGCTGGGCGTCGCCCTGCGGCGCCGCAGACTTCGCCCGTCTTCTTGTCACCCTCTTGGGAGGGGATGGTGATCGAGACGGCTGTTCTCCATTGTTCTGACCTGCCACAGCCCCTGCTGTGGTGTCAGCTGCCTCCGAGGGCCCTCCCTCGGGTCCCTGCTGCACCTCCACTACGTTTTCCTTGGCCTTGGTTGCCGCTTGCTCTTGCTCCAATCTGACTCTTGCACTTGCTAGCGCCGCTTGTGCTAGCTCGTTTGACTTAATCAATGCTAGAGCCTCGGTGGCTTGGCCACCCGAGGCAGGAAAACAAACACAACTATCCGAGGCAACAGAAAGCAAATGCGAACCGGGCAAATCTTGCAAGATAGCAAAAATCGGATCAAGTTTGGTACCTTTTAACTTTTCCTTTGCTGAAGAGTCGTTCTTCTCCGCCGTGCGCCAGACCGTCTTGTCCAACATCAAGTCCTCAGACTCCCCTCCTCCCCGGACGCTCTTGCGAATGATCTCCACTGGCACGGCTTTGGAGCGGAGCCAGCGCGCCACCACCGCATTGAGTTCCGGCACTACCGGAGCAGTCCAGAGCTCCCCCATTGCAGTAGCCGGCGACGGGGCCGCGCGCTCAGAGCCCCCTGACTCTCCCACCACCTCTCCCTGCTCATCCGACGACTCATACGGGTTGCAAACCCGAGCTGCTCTGTCATGATTCATCTTGCTGCGCCATTCACTTGCCCTGGAAGAATCTGCCTCTGCTGCCTCTGTAGTCAGCTTGGTGGTGTCTCCAACAAGCGAGGCTCCCTGTCAACCGACGAGGAAACCAGCAACGGTTCGCTCACATTCGAGCTTGGAGGGGCCTCAGACAGAGCCGAAGTTTGAGTTTGAGCTTGCACGCTTGACGCCTTCACGATCTCCCCCAAGGTCTTGAACACATTTCCTTCTGGAGTTAAGTTGGACCCATATTGAGAGAACATGGACTTTGGGAGTTCTGGCCTAGGACCCTGCTAGGCATCCATCCTTGCTTCCCCGACCACGGTAGCATGCCGAGTCGGTTCCTCTGGTTCAGCCTGCAGCAGCAGGGCCCCTTGCCCTGCCTTGTCTCCCAGCTGGATTGCCTCGCCCTCCTTGTGTTTCAGCACCGCGCACGCCACAGAGGGCGCCGTCATGCTCAGCTCCCTGTTAAGGACAGTCGGGGCAGAACGATGTCCAGCCCCCTTCGTCCCTCCTCCCGAAGCCTCCGTGGTTCTTGTCTTCTTCCTTTCTCTTTCCCTGCCCCTGCGGCTATCAGAGTCGGCCGGTTCATCATCCGAGCTAAGGTAAGAGTCATCCCGCCCATCGTCTTTGCCTTTCGGAGGTGGAGGAGGTGGTGGTGGAATGCTGTCTTCTTTGCCCTTACCCTCCTCTTCCCGCTCTATCTTAATCGTGTACCCTTGTAGATTCACAAAGAGGGTGATGTGGCTCTTGAGTTAAACCGGGACCCGACATCCAAACTTCATGCGGATTGGAGCCTCCTCCTCGCTGAGCTTCGACGTGTCCACCTCCAGCGGAGAGCCCACTTCCAGCGTAGTGGCCAATAGAATCTTCTCATCACGGAGCGCTCAGGCACCCCAAGTAGGCGCACCCATAGCACCTCTAGGGTTTCCGACACCGCAGGATCCCCCACAGCCTCTGTCACTGATACGTCTCAAACGTATCTATAATTTTTGATGTTCCATGCATGTTTTATATCAATTGCCACATCTTTTATATGCACTTTATATCATATTATGGTATTTATTGGACCAACCTATTAACAAGATGCCACAGTGCCAGTTTCTGTTTATTATGTCTGTGCATTGCAGAAAATGTCCAAAAATGAAAGTGTTCAGAAAAATCTGCAAAAATTACAGAAATTCTATTTCGCCAGAAGACTCCGGGAGCCAGAAGGACAAGTCCAGGGGAGGCCCACAGCCCCCACACGCACCCTGGGCGCGGTTGGGCCTTGGCCGCCCCCAGGGGTGGTGTCGTCTCCTCGTGCACCGCCTCGCGACGCCCTTTGGACTATATATTGCCCCTGACCTAAAACTCACAAAGAATCGACGATTTCCCCAGAAAAGTTCCAGAGCTCCGCCGCCACCAAAAACCCTAATTCGGGGGACAGAAGTCTCTGTTTCGGCACCTTGCCGGGACGGGGAATTGCCCCCGGAGCCATCTCCATCGACGCCACCGCCTCCATCATCGCGTTGCTGCCTCCCATGATGAGGAGGGAGTAGTTCTTCATCGGGGCTGAGGGCTCTACCGGTAGCTATGTGGTTTATCTCTCTCTCCCATGGTGTGATCTTTATGTGATCATGAGCTTTGTAATCTAGTTGAATCCATAGATGTTACTCTTCATTATCTTATATGCTACTCAAGTGGTTTTATTAATGTAATCTCCGGAGTCACCTTTGTCCCACGGTGCGAAGTTGACAGTGTGCGCCCCGTGTGTGGCTCTTAGGCTAAAGATAACAGGAATACTTATCATGAGTTATTATTTGCGTTGGATGTCTCTATGAAATTGCGGTGTTTGTCTAGTACTATTTAGGGCGCTCAAGTTGACAGTGTGGGGTTCCCTAGATGTGGAATGCGACTTTAAGGTGTGCTTTATAGCCCTACGCAGTGGATTGGTGTTCGTTATCCAACGAGAGAATAATTCAGAGTAGCATAGTGAAGAGGAAATATCTATGTATTCAATTATATTATTATTGTTGAGAGTGTCCACTAGTGAAAGTATGATCCCTAGGCCTTGTTTCTAAGCATTGAAACACCGTTTACAACCAGTTCTGCTACATGTTTGCTTGCTGCCATTTTTATTTCAGATTGCAATTACCACTTATAATCATCCATATCACTTGTATTTTAATATCTCTTCGCCGAACTAGTGCACCTATACATCTGACAAGTGTATTGGTGTGTTGGGGACACAAGAGACTTCTTGTATCTTAATTGCAGGGTTGCTTGAGAGGGATATCTTTGACCTCTACCTCCCTGAGTTCGATAAACCTTGGGTGATTCACTTAAGGGAAACTTGCTGCTGTTCTACAAACCTCTGCACTTGGAGGCCCAACACTGTCTACAAGAATAGAAGCGTGCGTAGACATCAAGCTATTTTCTGGCGCCGTTGCCGGGGAGGTAAGGTAAAAGGTACTCACATCCTCCAGCTACTTAGCTATTTTCTAGCACTGTTGCTGACGTGTGAGTGCTCGAAGGTATTTCCTTTAGATTCTGCAATTATATCTTTTTGTTTCTTGTTTTTATTTCACTAGTTAGGCTTAATGGAAAACAACAAAAAATTAGAGATCTTTATGAAATTTATCTTGAATTAGGACATGATGCTTTTGAAGAGAAAATTAAAAAACCTATGGAAAATTTGTTTGCATAATGTGGTAGCAATGTTATTACTATAAATTCTTTGAACACCATTATTGCTAATGCTATGGAAAAGTCTAAGCTTGGGGAAGCTGGTTTTGATGAATATGATATTTTCAGTCCCCCAAGTTTTGAGGAGAAAATTTTCTTTGATGATACTTTGCCTCCAATTTATGATGATTATAATGATAGTGGTATTTTGGTGCCACCTACTATGGAGGATAAAGTTTATTATGATTATACTATGCCTGCAATTTATGATGATTACAATGATGCTTGTGATAGTTTTACTCCCACTATTACTAATATAATTAATTATGCTTATGTGGAGAGTAATGATACTTTTATGCATGTGGATCATGATAAGAATGCTTTATGTGATAGCTATATTGTTGAGTTTATTCATGATGCCACTGAAAATTATTTTGAGAGAGGAAAGTATGGTTATAGAAATCTTCATGTTACTAAATTTCTTCTCTTTATGATGAAGGTTTTGAGCTTTCTCTTGATTTGCTTTTATTTGCTGGGTACTTTAAGACCTACTGGTCCTTATGAGAGAGGGATACACGGTTTCATATATCTCAATAATATTAAGTCTCCTCTCTTTATGTTGAAATTTTGAAGTTGCACTTGTTTTGCCTTCCTATGCTAGTCACTTTGTGCTTTATTGATTTATTTTCTTACAAGATTCCTTTGCATAGGAAGTGGTTAGACTTAAATGTGTTTGATATTTGCTTCTTGATGCTCTTTATATTCACCTCTTATACATATGAGAGCATCATCAAAATTATCATGCCTAGCTAAAAGGCTTTAAAGAAAAGCGCTTATGGGAGGCAACCCATTATTTTTATTTCTGCAATTTTTCTTTATTTGAGTCAAGGAGCTTGTTTACTTCTGTAGCAACTCCTTTGTATCTTTATTTTCTTGCATTGTTGTGCCAAGAGTAGCCTCTATGTTAAGATGATGCTAATTTTGATTGCTGCGCAGAAACAGATTTTGCTGTTCACTGTACGAAATTCCTAAAATCACCAGATTGTTAATTAAATCTGAAAATTTGTGCGTAATCTTTAGAATGTATGAATCTTTCATTAGTTCAAAGTTTTTCGATCTGAGCGTGTAAGTGCCTCGAAAAAATTCGTCTTTGCGGACTGTTCTGTTTTAGACAGATTATGCCTTTTTATTTTGCATTCTCTCTTTTACTAGTGTTGAGTGAAATTCTTTTTTGGGTGGAAGAGCTTCACATAACATCAGTGGCAGTAGCTAATGTTTAAAGTAACAAGTCATATTGCGTCTTTATAGAACATGTGAATTTTTGATTATGCACTAACCCTCTAATGAGATTTACTTTGAGTTTGGTGTGACGGAAGTTTTCAAGGGTCAAGAGAGAAGGATGATATAATAGGATCAAGAAGAGTGAAGAGCTTAAGCTTGGGGAGGCTCCCATGGATCTCCCCAGCATATTTCAAGAAGACTCAAGCGTCTAAGCTTGGGGATGCCCAAGGCATCCCCTTCTTCATCGGCAAAATTATCAGGTCATCTCTAGTGAAACTATATTTTAATTCTTTCACATCATATGTGCTTTTCTTGGAGCGTCTGTGTGCTTTTATTTTCAGTATTGTACTTTTATTTTCAATAAAGCTTGACTGGACCCTAGCATTCTTGATTGGGAGAGAGACACGCTCCGCTTTTTCATGAGAATACTCCTATTCTTCACTTATATTTGTTGAGTATTCATATCTAGCGCTGTTCAGCTTTTAGCTCTTGTTTTCATGTATCTCTTGTCAGAGCTATTAGCTTTCTTTTGTAGAAAGTACTCTCTTGCTTCACTTATATTTGTTTGGAGAGTTGATTAAATAAATTGATTGGTGTTTGGTTGGTTCAGAAAATGTTGCATGTGGTAATTGGTATAAGGAAAAACTTGCTTAATCTTGTAGATCACTAATTTGGATAACTTGATGCTTGTCAATTGTTTTGAGTTAACAAGTAGATCATGATTAAATTTGTGCATCACATGAGTTAAGCCTATTAGTGAAGAACTACCGTAAAGCTTGTTGAAAATTTGGTTTGCATCGGTGGTATCTCTAAGGTCTAGATATTTTCTAATAACAGGGTTTGGTTAACAAGGAAGACGGTATGAAGTCTTATAACGTTTGCAATATGTTTGTCATATAAAACTTGGTGTACGGGTTGATATTCTTGTTTGCTTACATAAACCTTGCTAGCCTAAACTCTGTACTGAGAGGGAATGCTTCTCGTGCATCCAAATCCTTGAGCCAAAATCCATGCCATTTGTGTCCACCATAACTACCTATAGTGGTATTTCCTTGCCACTCCAAGTAAATTTTTCATGTGCTACCTTTAAATTAGTCAAAACTAGCGGGGTGGCCCGCGCATTTGTGCGGCTAGATATTCTACGGCGTGTACATCGCATATTTTTTAATACTTGCATTAAATTTAAGATGTATATGTGTTGTTAGGTAGACATTTATAATATATTTTCTCACCGCAAGTTACTTAATCTCGTATTAAGTGTCCTCGACTATGTCTCTCCTATACAGTAGACAAAATTAATGTTCATAGAAATATGATTTGACTTTTCATTCAAGAATATACTTTTTGCCTTTATTGGTGTAACCTGTTTTGTATTTTTGTGAATTATACCAACGAACCCCACTTCATGGAAATGTGCACCTTAATTCCATTGCTCCCGACCTCCCTACTTTCTCATACCAAAAATGGTATGAAAGCCATCGTCCCTAGTGCATGCATATAGTCTTGGATTCTTTATAGTGTATCACACTTTCACTTTCGTTGTTCTGAATTATGTTAGTGATACCTACAATAGGCCTAGACTATTTTAATCACAACTGTTTATTTTCCCTGGTACCGAACCCAGAAATATTATACTCAGAGACATGTTATATTTAAATTTTTCGTCTGTCAGTACATACCTCTCTCATGAATATTTATTTACATGAAAACCACAATTTGTTCTCTGATTTCATATATTAATACAGTTGGACTCCTAAGTCATACGACTAATTTGCATACAAAAGTTATTCAGAAAATAGGCTATTTCTTGAATTTTATCCGTGATTCTCATGGAACAAAAATAATAATTTTGTTCTTCATTGTCATTTTGATATTCATACAGGATTTTGTTTTTTTACTATTATGATGAATCTCCAAAGTAGACTTTCCCGAGTTTGATTATCATCCACGCCAGTATAAATTGCGTTCCTCGATCAATGATGCAAATAATCAGTTTAATCTGTGAAACGTGCAAATTCACATTGATTATATATGCTAGACAATGTGTCTATCAATGTCAAGGCATCGGTAGTAGCTTCATTATTTTTCAAGCTCCATGACTACCATAATATTTTGTACACACCTTCATACGTGAAGGGATACAGGGTGATAAAGAGTGATTTTCCTACAACTAATAGAATTTACCTGGTTCGAACATGCAACAAAAAGCAATTTATCAAACGTCAAAAAGCAATTTATCAAACGTGCATAGACATCGAAACCATAACTTAAGTCTTGACACTGTAGTACTTCTAATCTGCACGTCCTATAATCTGATTTATAAAAAAAGGTAGCTATTTCGTAGAGGAAAAATATCAATAGTTAATGGGTAGGCTGTCTTACCGGAGGTATACAATTTCAACCTGATGCAAGACATAAGGCGCTTGATTAGCACAGTAGAATCTGGGCGTTGGATTCCCTAGCAGAGAACTGAGGATCAGCAAAACAAATCTGTCTTGGTTAGATTGCAATCACACATGATACCTGCATGCTATCTCATGAAGCTAAATTTCTACCAAGAAAGATGAACGAAGAGATATTAATCAAGATATTATTTCTATATTGGAGATACTTTCTGTCTAATTTTCCCTGGTCTAGTTTGCGAAGTAGGCATATCAAAGAAAGTGACGTCCTAATCGATTAGCCAGTGAATTAAGGAGGCAATTCGCTGTTTTTGGTACCGTTGCTGGCCTGGTTGTTGCTGCCGCCCGCCATGCGTTAGGATTGATAGGACACAGGTTAGGTCCGTGTAGGTCGCCATTGTGTCCGCTCCTCCTGTCAGGCCGCTAGGATATATCGTGTTGCTTCTCCGTTGGTGACTTGGCATCGCCTAGAATATCGTCGGAGCCGTGCAACTCGCAGTTGTTGCCGCTCCTGCTGGCAGCCCGCTTGGACTGTGTTGCACCTCCATTGCCGCGGCCAGGGATCTCGTCGGAGTCTTGCAGCTCGTCGTTGTTGCCTCTCCCGCCGGCAGCCCACTTGACCATGCTGCACCTCCATTGGCCTAGCCAAGGGTTAGAAACCTGTAGAGAGCCGAAAAACATTAGTGTTGGTATCGTGAAGGTCAATTTTTACGACGTGCGCATTGTCACGGGCCAGGATTCCAAGCGTCAATGGCGAGGCTTGAAAATCTAATTAACTTCGTCAAGAAAGCTCCATATGAAAAAAAATCAGCTATCAAGCTCGTTTTCCTTTGCTAGGACAGGCTACTGGAGTTCATCTCGGATGACCGTGCACTACCGTTGTATTCTTTCTTTGGAAGGTCCTTGCTGACCTTTTTTATTTGATTGTTCGTGAGAAAACTGCAAGTTGGGATGAGAAGATCTAAACACACATGAAGATTGCAGCCAGCTATTACCTGGGGATTTCCATATTAGTTGAAGATTTCACCTGGGTGAGGGGCCTTCCATATCCTGGGCGTGTTGCTGTACGTTTGATTTGCTGATTGAACCGGACATCATCGACCTGTCTGGATATGTATCCATGTCTTCAATCTGTCGTGAGGGACTTTGATCTGCTGCCATTAAACATGCATGTAATTAGAATCGTAATCGCAGCAGCTCTCCTGTTGCCAACTGTGTGCTGCTCCTCCCGGCACAACCTCATTGCCCTTCGTATACGATACAATACGACATGAACACAGAATTCTATTGGATGTGTGCCTAGCCGTCTAGGGACCGATCGATAAGATCTAGAGTAGAATAAGATTTTCCCGTCGTGGAAAACTAATAGCCAGATCGATTCCCTCATGCTGGGCCGATGAAGAAGACACTGACAGCCATACGATCAACTGCCGAGATCTACCGATTGGAAGATGTCTGCATACCATCTTCTTCCTCGTGTTTGCAAGTCTACGGCCATGTCTTCTTGATTCCTCTCCGAAAAAAACATGGTGTTTTGCTAGATATTCCTGCGAGGTCGGCGTGTGCTGTATGCATCGCCATCATGTTCTCGCGATTCTTGCGAGCTTCCGATCAGCTGCGCGTCATGGCATCGTCGCGTGTGTTCGAGCTCTCAACCAATGGACGGCTGGTCTCCTTGCAGAAAAATCTTCCTACAATGGAAATCGATCAGGCAATGGTTTTGGATCTTCTTATTTGCACATCGTACCGGACATGCATTAATCAATCAGAGTCCATCTTGTATACGTCAAGATCAATGATTCTATATGTAGTACGTGCCGTGGATGATGGTGACATCCTCTAGCCATATACTGCCTAAACTTTACGTGGGTTGCCTAGTTACGTGATCCGTTTCCTGCCTAACATGCTTTAAATCTCTACCGTCTATACATCTTGAAAAATCTCCACCGTTAATTGTTTGTTGTCTTAATAATATAATAGATGTTATTATTCCCTTTTTGTGTCAATGTTACTAGCTCATGAGGAATTAGTGTGGTTATTCTTTATTCTATTTGTCAAATGGACTTTACCACCGGACTAGTGGCATATACATCGGCTTATCCTCTAATTTTGTAAAAAGAGCTGGCAACGGGGTGCCCAGTCCCAATTAATTACAACTTTAACCATTAATTCTCTTCACACTTTTGCCCTGATTCATCAGTAAGCAATGACAAACAGTGAAATACCTGCATGTGTGTAAACCAAAGAGAAAGAGGGATGACCTGCCTTGCTGGTAGAAATAACGTCTTTCATGGGAGCCGCTCTTAAAAGTCCGTTTGACAGGTAGAATACTGTTCTCACGCACTACCATTCGTTGACAATTAACAAACACCTCTCAAAAATAGATACTCCTCCATGGTATGTGATTGATGGAAGGCATCCGAGGATTCGGTTAGCCATGGCTTGTGTTAGCAAGGTTGGGAGGAGTATCAAATATTTTATGCAATCTCTATATGCTTTCAAAAATCTAAAAGCTCTAGCACATGACTTAATCCCTGCTTCCCTCTGCAAAGTGCCTTTCTTTTACTTTAATGTTGAGTCAGTTTTCCTATTCTTTCTGTCTTCCACAAGCAAACACTAGTGTCAACTTTGTTACAACATGCGTTATATGCTACGTATTGGACTTGTTATACTACTTTGTGTTGACGATATCCATGAGATAAATATGTTGAAAGTTGAAGCAAATGCTGAAACTTAATTCTTCCCTTGTGTTGATTAAATACCTTTTATTAGAGACTATTGCTTTATGAGTTAACACTTATGCAAAACTGTTTGATGCTTGTCTCGAAAGTACTATTCATGAAAACCTTTAGCTTGTGTGATTCATTGTTTACTCATTATCTATTTGGTAGCAAATTATAGACCATTGACTTGGATCACTTCATTCATTTACATGTGCCTTGCAATATTATGTGATCAAGATTATGATGGTAGCATGTCACCTCAAAAATTATTTTGTTTTTATCGTTTACCTACTCGAGGACGAGCAGGAACTAAGCTTGGGATGCTGATACGTCTCAAACGTATCTATAATTTTTGATGTTCCATGCATATTTTATATCAATTGCCACATGTTTTATATGCACTTTATATCATATTATGGCATTTATTGGACTAACCTATTAACAAGATGTCACAGTGCCAGTTTCTGTTTATTATGTCTGTGCATTGCAGAAAATGTCCAAAAATGAAAGTGCTCAGAAAAATCTGCAAAAATTACAGAAATTCTATTTCGCCAGAAAACTCCGGGAGCCAGAAGGACAAGTCCAGGGAGGCCCACAGCCCCCACACGCACCCTGGGCGCGATTGGGCCTTGGCCGCCCCCAGGGGTGGTGTCGTCTCCTCGTGCACCGCCTCGCGACGCCCTTTGGACTATATATTGCCCCTGACCTAAAACTCACAAAAGAATCGACGATTTCCCCAGAAAATTTCCAGAGCTCCGCCGCCACCAAAACCCCTAATTCGGGGGACAGAAGTCTCTGTTTCGGCACCTTGCCGGACGGGGAATTTCCCCCGGAGCCATCTCCATCGACGCCACCGCCTCCATCATCGTCGTTGCTGCCTCCCATGATGAGGAGGGAGTAGTTCTTCATCGGGGCTGAGGGCTCTACCGGTAGCTATGTGGTTTATCTCTCTCTCCCATGGTGTGATCTTTATGTGATCATGAGCTTTGTAATCTAGTTGAATCCATAGATGTTACTCTTCATTATCTTATATGCTACTCAAGTGGTTTTATTAATGTAATCTCCGGAGTCACCTTTGTCCCACGGTGCGAAGTTGACAGTGTGTGCCCGTGTGTGGCTCTTAGGCTAAAGATAACAGGAATACTTATCATGAGTTATTATTTGCGTTAGATGTCTCTATGAAATTGCGGTGTTTGTCTAGTACTATTTAGGGCGCTCAAGTTGACAGTGTGGGGTTCCCTAGATGTGGAATACGACTTTAAGGCGTGCTTTTATAGCCCTACGCAGTGGATTGGTGTTCGTTATCTAATGAGAGAATAATTCAGAGTAGCATAGTGAAGAGGAAATATCTATGTATTCAATTATATTATTATTGTTGAGAGTGTCCACTAGTGAAAGTATGATCCCTAGGCCTTGTTTATAAGCATTGAAACACCGTTTACAACCAGTTCTGCTACATGTTTGCTTGCTGCCATTTTTATTTCAGATTGCAATTACTACTTATAATCATCCATATCACTCGTATTATAATATCTCTTCGCCGAACTAGTGCACTATACATCTGACAAGTGTATTAGGTGTGTTGGGGACACAAGAGACTTCTTGTATCTTTAATTGCAGGGTTGCTTGAGAGGGATATCTTTGACCTCTACCTCCCTGAGTTCGATAAACCTTGGTGATTCACTTGAGGGAAACTTGCTGCTGTTCTACAAACCTCTGCACTTGGAGGCCCAACACTGTCTACAAGAATAGAAGCGTGCGTAGACATCAGTCACCACCGCATTATACTCAGTAAACGTAGAACTAGCCCTCCCCCACGGGTGGCCAATCTCAGCAGGTTGTTCGACGGGAACACCAGCGTAAGGTCTGTCTTGTTGATTTGCTTGACCTGCCAGTCCCAATTGTCGCTGACTAGCTCTTTGAACTCCATATCCACCTCGTCAGGCGTCATGTTCCCTGCCTCAATGACGACCTTGGCCATGTTGGATGGCGGCTTCTTGAGTTTGTCCTCCGGGATTGAGACACAGAAGAAGCCCCTGCCCTCCGTACCGTACCCCACCCATTTGGGCACTGCCCCCTTGCCCATCGCTGACAGATGTCCTTTGGAGTCGCACTTGACGCAAAAGGGCTCATTGGTGCATTCAGCTTGGTAGTGGCCCGTATTGCCGCACTTGTAGCACATGATCTTCGAGGAGTCCCCCTTGGCCGGCACTATCGGGGCCCTCCCCACCGGCGCCCCCACTTGCAGCGGAGGTTCTCCAACCCTCCCGTGGCGCTCCCCACCTTCACGACCAGCATCGCGCCCTCGCAGATGTGGCGGGACCGGGATCTGCGCCCTCAGCCTTGCTTCCTCACGTCTTTCCTCTTCCCGCTGCCTCGCTTGAGCTTCTTCTCTATCCCGCTGCTCCCTGGCCCTGCGCCGCTGGTCCTCTTGCTCGCGGTCCAGGCGGAGCCGGAGATCCTCGCCTCTCAGACGCGCACCACCCCGCTGTGGCTCTTCGTAGGGACGCTTGAGCCGACGGTCCCGGTCGAATCTGCCCCGCTCCATCACCGCCCTGCGCGAAGCACGGCGAGATCTAGCTTTTGCTTGGTGGCGGCGGATGTCTTGGGAGGAGGCTGGAAACCCTAGCAACTGATCTAGGGTTCCGACCGGACGCCACCGCTAGGAACTTATAGCCTCTACCTCCGCTCCTGACTGGGCCACCTCGAAGACATTCCTGGGCCCTCCAGAATTAGCCGAGCTGGGCCTCGTCCCCCACGACCCCTCGTCATGGGCCGAGGCCCCCCTTGAAGCGGTACCAGCCCCCTCCGCGTTGAGAGCCTGGCCCACCACCGTGCCACCAGGCCCAACAACCGCACTTCGGCCCACGGCCGACTCCGACCCGTTCGGAGCAAACCCTAGACGCCGATCTTCCACCTCGGGGTGCACTGCCGGCGGCGGCGGCGGCCGCCCCCGCAGCCCTGACACCAGCACCAGCAGCTCCCCGATCAACAGCTCCGACAGCGCCTCCCTCCCGTGCTCCAGCTGCCGCAGATCCCCCGACCCAAGCGGCAGGAGCGGAGGAAACTCAGATCTCACCGGAACCCTTCCCGGCGATGGCGCCGCCGCACTCAAGATGACCCCCGTTGCCTCCGCCTCCGAAGGGGCCCTCCTTTCCACCGTCAACTCACCACCGCCAATTGCCCCTGGGAAGAACTCCCCCAACGTGACCACCCCTCGTGGCCCGTGAGGCGAGCCACCCCTGCTGCTGTCTTCATCTTCGGAGGTCACCGCCGCTCGCCCCCGAGACAGCGCCGCCTCACCCTTGCCCGCCACGGACAACTCCTGGCCTCTGCGCCCCTTGCGCCAGCGTTGCTTGCCGGCCGCTCGCCGCGAATCTGGGGAGCGAACCCTATCGCCCCCCGAGTCGCCAGTCGCCACAGGTCGCCTCTTCGTGAGACACATCCCTTGACAATTTCTCACCTGGAAAAAAGCCGACACTGACATGTTCTTCGGGTCGTCTTCCCCGGCGTGTGTGATGGGAGCCGAGAGGGCCTGCGGGAGTACGGGAGAGCCGCGTGCGGCGGTCGGAGATCGAGGGGCCGCCATGGGCGAGAACGGGGCGCTGCCCCGCTCGGGCAGTCGGCGGCCAGGGAAGCAGGGCCTCCGGCCTCGGTGGTGAGCTGTTGTGGAGGATTTGGATCGAGAGGAGGGGGCGCTGGAGTTGCGGGATGTAGAGGGAGCGAGGCTCGCCGGTGGTGCGGGATGCCAGCGTGCGGGAGGTTGGGGAGGCAAGGCGGCGCGGAAGCAGGGGGCGGCGGCGCTCTTGCAGGAAAGTGGCGGGGGCGGACGCGGGAGGAGGTTGAGCGCGGAGGAGCCAGGGAGTCCGCGGTCGGCGTCCGGTGGTCTGCTGGCAACTTGGACGAGGTCGGACAGGAGTTCGGGAGCATTCGGCAGGAGGTTGGAGCTGGGTTGAAGACTCGATGCACGACACGCCGTTGTTGGGTCCATACAAGCTCAATGTCTCAATATTACTACTTATAAATGTTCTAGCAATGCCAGCCCTCATAGCCATCCAGTTCAAGGCACACTATCTTGACCGTTGATTCATGGTTTTTTCCCCGGTTTTTCCTCCGCATCGAACCTCCACCGTTGGATCTCTTCCAGCCGGTCCACGCGGTTTTTTCCTCCGGTCGACGCGAGCGACGCACGGCCGGGGAAAAGGCAGGAGTGAGCAGGCCGGCCCCACCACGCCCACGCTCACCAGTCTCCTTCTCTCTCGCCCCTGCTCGTTTCTTTCTCCCTCGCTTTCACTTTCCCCATTCCAGATCACTGTTCGCGCGCGTTCTCCTCTGATTGCATCGCCTTGATCCGCCCGTATCTGCTCGGATTTCCTGCTTTTAGGATGAATTTCTCCGTGGATAATGCGTATAGTTGAGGTCAGTTGGTTGGCCGAGAAATTTCTATTCGTTCCCCCGCGTTCTTGCTCGGTTTGTTCTAAATCTTGGCGTGTTCTAAATCTTCTTTTCTTCCTTGCCTGCGGATCTAGGTCGCCCTCAGCTTTCTGGACGTGGGAGTGATTCTGGAGTACGTACCCCTCTCTTTCTTTCTTCTGGTTCTTAGCCTGCTTGCATCTCCTGCCTTGCGTGGTACGTGTTTGATGAAATGCCTGCTTGCTAACACGTCTGTTCTCCTAGGTTCTACTGACCGTGTTCTGCTGCTGTTCGTCCGTGTTGTCCGTGTTCTGCTGCTGCTCAACCGTGTGCTGCTGCTGCTCGACCGTGCCAAGGTTTGTCTCTCTCGCTCGTGGACCTTCTTTTGTAGTTTCGAGTCCCGTTGGGCAGCAGGTTTTAGATACCTTTCTGCTAGCAAACTTTTGGTGACTTTTGGTGTGTCTTTTTACTACGATGTTTCTTTTATAGACATTTCTGTTCTTTGCTCTTTAGGGTGAGCTTTTCGTGTGCCTTTTTCGCTGTTCTTTACAGATCTAGGTTCTTACCAGTTCAGAGTTCGTTCAGCAGTTTTTTGAGAGGTCTTTCAGTAATTTGTTTTGACTGCTCCCTTCCTTTCTTACATGTTTCTTCTTCGGAGATCTTTGAGCAGTACGTTTTGTTGGCTGCTTTCTAAGGGCAGACATTCTCTTGTTTGTTGCATGTGGCCTTTTTACTTGAGACGTTTCTTCTTTGCAGATTTCGTGTCGCGTTTTTCTGATATTCCTTCTGTTTTCTTCAGAGAGGTTCAGTAGGTCCAAAGTATTTCCCAGCCTCAATCCTGCCCTGGCCGTGTAGTGCTAGCTGCTCCTATCAAGGTTAGTTTCTTCAGTATACAACATATACTGTATATGTGCCTCTGTTTGGACGTGTTCTTGTACCAGGAAATTTGGGTGCACTCTTATCCCCATCTTTCTTTCCATGTACACATTGTTGTTGATTGCTCTGTAGGCTTATGTTGGTTTAAGTTCAAATAGAAGGGTCCAGTTAGTGGATATTAAGGTGTATGAGCACAGAAGGTCCAGTTCTCTTTTAATTTATATTGGTTTTTCTGGAACCCCCCAAACTCCACAGTTATGTGGTCTCGCTCGTTAGATTGCAGCATGCTAAAAAAGGCTTGAGATTGTCAGGTTTTGTGTTCCGATGAATTAGAGCCATTTATTTAAATTGTGGGATGGCTGACTTACTTGGAAGTGAAATCTACACGGCAATGCATTTCTACGATATTAAGTGGTCTCTTGACAACCTTTAGTTAGATATAAGTTCTTACACTACACAAAGATCACAAAAATGTTAGCTGAACTTTGTCCTTTAAAGAGGCTTGTGAGCTTTGTTTTCTTCTTGGACTTTTAAAAAACAGGCTGGATAGGTTTCTACTTCTTGTTAGCTCAACTTTGTTCTTTCAGTGTTTTTGTTTGTTTCAGTTAAGGGTGTTTCATACTTTGTTACTGAAGCTTCTTTAGAAAGGTCATGTCAGATTAGTTTTGTGCTACAGAATTAGTGTTCTTATCTCTTCTTTTTCTATGTTTTACAGAAATGTTTGTTACTTACTTGGCTTTGAAAAATAATATATTCCCACTGCCTCAAGTATCTCTATGGCCCAGCGTTTGCAATGCCCGGTGAATATTGTTTTCTTCTTGGAATTTTAGAAAACATGCGTAATAGAATTGATAGGCTTCTGGTTCGTTTTAGCTCAACGATGTTCTTTTGGTTCTATTTGTTCCAGTTAAGGTTGTTTTAGTTCTTTCTTAGTTAAGATTCACTGCCTTTGTTCATGTTTGTTGTTCTGATATGTCTTTGTAGGTGTGTATGCCAGTGCTTTGGGTATGAGTTCTCTCATGCCTATATCCTAGAGTAAGCGCTATGGATGGCCCTCGAGCTGTCAGCCGCCGGCGCAGGGAGGCTTCTGGGGTGCCTGTTGTGCGTTTGTCTCATGCTTCTCGCTCTAAGAAACCTGTGGAGTCGCCAGAACGACCTCCTGTTATCCCTCGTCCGCACAAGACGGCTGCTGGGGTGCCTCTTCTGCCTTCGCCTCGTGCTTCTTGCTCTAAGAAACCTGTGGAGTCACCAGGATGCCCTCCTGTTATCCCTCGTCGGCGCAAGGCGACTGCTGGGGCTCCTCTTGTACCTTGAAGGGGGGGTATTAGGGTGCCTGTTGGAAGTTCCTTTCCTGTAAGAAACCTTTGGTGCCACCACCGCCGCACTTTGTTGGGTACATTGCTTTGGGTCTTCCCAAGAGAAAATGTATGACCCTGCTGCTTTTCACTTTTGCGGTGCGCCAATTTTTTTATATACTACCTTATTGATGCGTTTGCTTGTCTGCTCTATTTGTTATTGCTGTAGACAATGGTTTCTTCCCTATTTTTAGCTCAGAAGTTACAGCCATGAATCGAAAAAAACGCAAGAACATACATGATAGATGGTGTGGTCGTACACGAGGTGCTTATTTAATTCCGTTTAGTTCCTTTGCTTTTGTTTGTTTTCTTAGGCTTATCTTATGTTCATGACACCATTTGTGGTTTTGGTTTACTGTTTTTCATACAGATACCCTGTTTACCTCTCCCTTAGAACCTTCATGGGTTGGTTTCACAGACGAGGAGGTTGATATTTTAAAAGGTAATACAAGTGATAGTTTGTTTGCGCTTCTCTCATCTTAGGAGAGTCTGTTGTCTTATGTGTAAATCTAAGAACAAACTTTGCCCTAGCTGGTTATGTAGGAAGGACTTTCTATGGAGGACCGGCTTATAAGTGTGCCATCACTGTAAGTCGAGCTATTGGTACGGTGAAAGGGTGCGGTCCAAGTCTGCGATTACGGAGGGACGAGTTGTTTACAACCTTTGCTGCAAGGGTGGGAAAGTGTTCATTGAGCCTTTCAAAAAACCTCCTCAGTTTCTTCTTGACCTCTTAAAATTTGATGGCCCCCCACAGGCCAAAGCATTCATTGAAAAGATTCGTCAGTATAACTGTCTATTTGCTTTTACTTCGATGGGGGCAACCATAGATCGATCAATAAATAATGGTGGTGGTCCAAACATTTTTAAAATCTCTGGCGTTATATGTCATCGGATGGGATCTCTTTTGCCTCAGGAAGGGGATACTCCAAAATTTGCTGAGCTTTATTGTTATCATGGTGGAAATGAAATTGGCAATCGAATTCAGGCTTTGAGCAGGGAAGATAGAATTCTGGGGGGATTAGATAGAGATATTGTTGATGGTCTGATGCTGATGCTAGATGCTCATAATTCTCTTGTAAAAAAATTTCGCATGGCTAAGGAGATTTTGCTTGAAAATGAGTTTGCTGAAGTTTCTATTCGTATAGTTGCTCCTGGCAAAGATGATGGCGCTCAGTTTAATCTTCCTTCGGTAGATGAGCTTGCATATTTAGTTGTTGGCGAGTTAACATTGGAGACTCCTTGTCGTGATATAATAATCCGTGGTAGGGGAACTCGTTTGCAGCGAATTTCATCATTACACCCTGCTTATATGGCTTTACAATACCCTCTACTCTTTCCGTTTGGTGAGCGTGGGTTTCAGCTTGGTGTGCCTTACATTGCAGTAGATCCTTCGGACCCTAGAAAAAGAAAGAACATGACTATGCAGGATTTCTATTGTTTTTGTTCACACTATAAGAAGGCCAGCATAATCCATATTTGTCTTGCGGTCTGTTGTCTGATCAAGCAATCGTAGATTCTCGTGTATGCATAGATGAGTCAAGATTAAAATTTATTTTGCTATCAAACGATGATTTGAGGGCTGAGAATTTGCAAGGACTTGTCGATGCGGTTGGAGCAGGCCGTATGGATGGAAGTTCAGTTGGTAGAAAAAATATATTGCCCTCTTCTTTTACTGGTGGCCGTCGTTATATGATCGAAAATTTTCAAGATGCGGTGGCTATCTCCCGTGTGCATGGTTGTCCTGATCTTTTTTCTACATTCACGTGTAATCCTAAGTGGCCTGAGATATTAGAAGCCCCTTCTGTTGAACCTGGACAAAAACCACACAATAGGGCTGATATTTCAGTTAGGGTTTACAAAATGAAGCTTGACGAGTACCTTCGTGACGTTAGATCTGGAAAGGCATATGGCAAGGTTGTTGCAGGTAATACAGCTCCTTGCTGCCTTTCTTTTTAGAGTCCTATTTGCTCTTTGTTTTTAACTTGACTTCCCTTACCCAGTGTTGCACACTGTGGAATTTCAGAAAAGGGGGTTGCCGCATGCGCATATACTTACTTGGCAAGACAAAGACGAGCGAGGCGAGATTAGCCCTGCTTTGATTGATTCGTTCGTGTGTGCTGAAATACCTGACCCCGTGGTAGATCCTCTTGGGTATGCCCTTGTTGCTGAGTTCATGATGCATGGACCATGTGGGGAGGAAAACCCTAAGTGTCCATGTATGAAAGATGGCTTGTGTTCGAAAAAATTCCCTAAAGAATTTCAGGAAGAAACATCCATTGATGAAAAAGGCTTCCCTATGTATAGGCGTCCAGATAATGGCCGATTTATCATGAAAAACAAAGTTAGGCTTGATAACAGGCATGTTGTACCCTATAACATGGCAATGTTGAAGAAGTATCAGGCTCATTTAAATGTTGAGTGGTGTAACAAAACACATGTCATAAAATATCTTTATAAGTATGTTACCAAGGGCCCTGACTTTTCGAAAACTCTGTTTGATAGGATTAGAAATTCTGATGATCCAAATGATGAAGGAATCGATGAAATTGAAGAGTATAGAGCATGTCGTTATGTATGTTCCCATGATTCTTTCTGGAGATGTTATGGGTACGACATACACAGCAAAACACCTTCTGTAGAAAGGCTTGCTGTTCATTTACTGAATAAACACATTGTTCGCTTCCGTGCAAAGACCAAACTTAGGACTATTGTTGCTGATCCCATGCTTCACAAGACCATGTTAACAGAATGGTTTGTTGCTAATGCTAGATACAAAAGTGCCAGGTCCTTGGCCTACTGTGACTTTCCCACTAAATGGTCTTGGAATGCACAGGGTAAGAAGTGGAGGAAACGGAAAAAGGGCAAGAAGATTGGTAGAATTTACTATGTGCATCCTTCCACTGGTGAACTTTATTATCTCAGAATGCTGCTAATGATTGTGAAAGGCGCGCAGTCTTATGCTGATGTTAGAACTTATAGTGTGTAACACCCTGAATTTTGGCCTTTTTGAAATTTTTCCCAAATAGCATTGCTTCATTATTTCGTGTGCATTCGGACTTAAACCTCCGGAAAACTCTTTTAAAATCTTGAACCTCTGCAAACATGATAATTCAAGTGGGATCTTGTGCTTTCCATTTTCCTCCCACTTGGAACTTGCATTTGTGATTTTAACCCTGGATAAATATTTAATTGGGAAATTCTTTTTCCTTTTAAAAAATTACCCTTTTTATTGACCTTACAAAGGAACCCCTATTTTTATGTTTCCAAAAATTCTGCAAAAATTAGGGAACCTTCCCTAGTTGATGTGGATCACTTTTATAAAAAAAAATATGGTGCCTTGACTTGGAGAATTTTCCCTCCACAATTCTTTTTGTATTCTGCCCATTTTCTCAAAACATTTTAAAACCTAACCAAACTAATTCCCCTGGAAGAATCCAAGGCATGGATAAGCTCCTCATCATCCCTCCTACCTCAGGACAAAAGGGCATATCCATCTAACACCATCTACCCCTCCAAAACCATTAAAACCCATTTTGTCCAGTGCTGTTTTTCACCAATTCTAGTCGCACCAAGTTTTGATTTTGCAAAAACCATAGTCAGGAAAGTTGTTGGATTTTGCATTTGGCGTGCAGTGGTGAAAACCTCGTTGCATTTGGTGCTCGGAGCTGAGAGAAACCTGCCGATGCCGCTTCTGACTTGAACATAACGGTGGTCACCGCCGGCACGGCCGTGCCAGGCGGCGCCGCCCGTTTCTGGTCGCCGGGGATTCACGCCCCCTCGAGCTCCAGCACGCCTCCCGCACCCCTCACTTCCCTCTCCACCCCTCTGCATCCACGCGTCGCCGGAAGAACGCCGGACGGCGGCCGCGCGGACGCGCCAGGCACTAGCCGACGCACCGTCCAGACGCTGTGCCGCCGGGACCCTTCTGTCAGCGCCTCCTCCGCCGCACGGACCGGTCCGTCGCCGGAGATTATCCTCGTGCGCCTCCTGTGCCAGCGCTCCCGCGACGCACCGCCACCGTCGCCTCCACGCGGAGCTGACACCTCGCCACGGCATTGATGAAGGCCGCCGTGCGGGAACGCTATAAGAAGCCACCCCGGCCTCGCTGAGCACCCCGCACCACTCCCTCCCCTCCTCCAGAAGCTCCCCACCCTCTCCATTGCTTCCCAGGCCACCCCAATCGCCGCCGGCGAGCTTGACCTAGCCGCACGGGCTACGGCCAAATTCGCCCCCGCAAGACCACCCCCGGTCGATTAGACCCACCCAGAACATCACCTGGACGTCGCGATGCCGCTGCCGTGCTCGCCTGGGTGAGAGGTGGACGGAGTCGTCGCGTCCATCCTCGACCGCAAGCTGCCGCCGCCGGAGAAGACGCTCTGGTGCCGCCCGAGGTCGCCGTGATCCGCGAGTGCGCGGACGAGCTGCGAAACCTCTCCCTGGACCTCCCTGCTTCCTCTCCCTCCCCTCTTCCGCGCCCCAGCCGCCGCAAACCGCCGCCGGTGAGTTCGCCGGAGACGGCCCCCTGCTCTTTTCTTTTCCGCGCGGTGAAGGAGAAAATAACGGTTCGGTTATGAGTCACTGACCAGTGGGTCCCACTGGTCAGGTTTTTAAACATTTCCCTGAACCGTTTTCTGTTTATTTTTTTTTCTATTAAAAAGGGCAGATTTTAAACCCAAATTCAGAATGCAATATCTCTCTGAAAAATGGTCAGAAAAAATATGAAACCAATTTTGTTGGCTTTGTTTGAATTTTCTCTTTCCAATGGGACCAGAAAAGATTTATTTGGAATTATTTGTTTTGGCATTTATTTAAATACCCTAGGAGGGATTTTTGATGCATTTTTGTCTTGTTCTATTAGATTCGAACCTCTCCGACGGATTAGGAGTTACCTCTAAACCCGAAGGCAAGCCACCAACCCAATTTCAAACTTTTTTCGAACTTAGGAAATATTTTGACTGCTGAATTAATATCTGTTGCACCTCACATGTCATATTGCATTTTGAATTATTGCACTCCTTTGTATTGCTTTTCTGTGCAACACTCACGTTCCCGAGACAATGGCCGGTGGTACCGCCTCAGTCAAAGGAATGGGGGAATTATTACAACTGTGCGTCTCGCGCTTGCGGGGCTTTGTTTGCTTCTTTCTTCTTCGCCGAGGTGAGGAGCGGACGAATGTCGTCTTATGATCCTCGAGTTGGGGGCATTCGCCAAAAGAGTTATTTGCCTTGTCCCTCCGTCAAATATGGATGGCATAGACCATCCGGACTGCGACGCTGGGAGCTGACTTTCCATTTGGTTCTTATTGCCGAGATTGCTGACACCACGTCGGGGTAACCCTCGAGTGGAATGGATGCTCTCTCATTTTTATGAGTGCTTTTCGGTTCATTCTTTTACGGTGACACCGGCCGGGTCTCCCGCCACCGTCATCCGTTTGAAACATTATGCTATTATTCTGTGAACACTAACCCCCGAGTGACACCGGCCGGGTCTCCCGCCACAGTCACCCGGGTATTATTATTATTGTTATGTTGTTATCTATGCATGCAAGTATTATGTTATTCTGTGCTGCCATGCTTATGTGCTTATGTTGTGTTGCTTGTATCTTGTTGGAAACTGGAAATAAATTTGACTAAGAAGATAATCACCTCCCTCGACTAGATTGAGTCACATAGTGCCACTCACCAAGCACCACTTGCACAACCATGCGTCGTTCACATGGGCGGACCATAACTGAGTGTTTTATCAGGCCTCCTTTGATGCCACCCTTTTGGCAAGTCTAGTCGGTTACCTTTGTGGTCGGGGCTAGTCTTGTGAAGGTTCCGGAGCTAGGCGTCGCTCATCTGTTGGGGACGTGCCGGATTCACTTCTTCATAAGGCGTAGAGCTATGTCGGTGGCTATACAGGGAATGTCCGGGTAGGATAAACGGTTGTGGAAGTGTGGGTTTGTGCTGTCGCCATGATCGGTTCTAGTACTTCGGTACCGGCGGTACAAGCCTAGACTTCAGCGTGTGGATAAATGTTGCAACCTCTCGAGAGTGTAAATCTAGATTCTAGCCTTGTCCCCAGGTTACGGGACGATGTTTGGGCCAGGTCACACTATGAGTCAGTCCAGTCGAACTTGGAGAAATAATTAAGTTGAGACCAACGAACACAGGAGATTTTGGGAGTCAAGCCAGAGTTGGCTAAGGACTCGGATAGTTGTGAATTAAGCCAGAGTTGGCTAGAGGCTTGAATGCCTAGATGTGATTATGAGTTGTCAAGTGAGAAACGTGATCTCACTTGATAACGAGAAAACACCCCTACTAAGGTAAGTAGGTAAGTTATGTCCAACCGTTAAGCTTGGACTCATCCTCGCAACCGACCTCATGCCATGTTACTTTCTGAACCATGCCATGCCATATAGATAGACCTTGCTTGTTTTTGGGCTGATGTCTTGCGAGTACTTCAAGTACTTACCTGGCTTTTCATGTGGCCAGACCCTGCTGAACCAGTCGCCGAGTACCCGCTCTATGAGAACTAGGAACCCGTGTCCCAGGCAGGACCCTGTGGAATAAGGCCGCTGTCGCCACGCTACTATCTTCGCTTCCGCTACGACTTCCGCTAGAGGCTCGATGTTAGAAAAATAATGTACATACTGTTGTGTGCGCCTATTGCGCAAGAGCTGGAGCCTCACCCGTGTTGTAACCTTGTATTTGTGCAATCTCGAAGCCTTATGAATATATTTGGTTTTGCCTTTGTTTATCAAGCTGTCATATATCCAGTGTTTCTGGGACTGGTATATGGGGTGACTCGATCATCTGGATCGGGGTGCCACAGAGCTTGGTATCAGAGCCTAACTGCCTGTAGGATACCCTAGTTCTTGGACGACGTAAAATAGAACTCGTTGTGTTGCCAACTTTTTCCACCGTTTCTCTGTCGGTTTGTGTTTTTAAACTTAACGCTCACTTTGTTTGAATTTTGTATCTGTCACAGATGGCAGAGTTGCTCGCCGAGACTACCGCTGTGTACGTCCCCGGCTTTCCGCAGTTTCTGAGGGAGATCTGGGGCCACCTCTACCCCGGCGCACCTCCCCCGACTTACCACGTGTACCACAACCGTCTCGACAGGGTCACCGCGGAGTTCACCGCCACCGTCCGCCTGCGTCCGCAGCCCGTGTCCGCAGGGATTGAGCACGGCCTCACTTCCGGTGTCTGTACACAGGCGTCTCGAGCCATACAGGAGGCTGCAGGAGATGCCATCCTGTTCCTTCGCACCGTCGACCCCGTCATGAAGCAGTGCACCCGTTACGCCTACTTCCCGAGGTTGGCTTTAGACAACGGGGACACCCTTTTCCCCAACCCAGGTGACCCTAGCTCACCCCTCTCCGCCCTTATTCAGTACACCACCTATCTCCACCAGTACCTCCACACCACCCTTCTCCAGTTTGCCTCCCTCCGCGCCAACGTGGCCTTGGCCGAGGTGACGCGAGCTTCTGGGTCCGGCGTTCCTAGTCACCCACCTCGTCTCCCCACCTTTAGGCTCAGTTCCCTCGAGCAGATCAGGAGGGGGCTTGCCCGCTACTCCTCGTCTACCGCTCCGACGCCACCTTCCCGCACTCGTAGCAGCGCCACTTACTACTACTCGCACACCTCCCCTGTTCGGTCTCAGCGTCGTCGCGTCCAGGCCGAGCCGCAGAGTCACTCCGGAGACTCCCGTGACGACCGTGCTTCACCCGACTACAGTCCCGCGGAGGAGCCCCTCGACACCGCCACGCCAGCGACACCCCTCGAGATGGAGTTCTAGACGCTCGGAGACGACATCGCTTAGTGTACCATACTTTCCGATGTATCACGCGCTTGAATAACGTAGTGGGAGAGTTGCACTCTGCAGCTTGTACCCTGTGCTTGTACCTTGTATCATGTACGAGTAGCTTGTATCTTTATCTTGCATCTTTTGTAAAATAGCGAGTGCTTGAATCTTGTAACCCCATCATCCATTGTATAACATCATGCTTGTGTTGCTTTTGCAAACTGTGTTTCCATTTGGTTCTTCCTTGGATGTTACACCTCCCCCATATGGATGCTCATGATACGCGCCATTACGTGCAACAGTTCAGGATGAGGCCCAATAATGGTGCGAGTGGCAGCTGGTGGCTCTAGGTTAGTAGTGCCAGAAACAATGCTTGTACGTCACACGTCAGTTGGGAACCCCAAGAGGAAGGTATGATGAGTGCAGCAGTAAGTTTTCCCTCAGTATGAAACCAAGGTTTAATCGGACCAGTAGGAAAACGAGGTTTGCTTCGAAGGTGTTGGTGGAGGAGTGTAGTGCGGCGCAACACCAGGGATTCCGGTGCCAACGTGGAACCTGCACAACACAACCAAATTACTTTGCCCCAACTTAACAGTGAGGTTGTCAATCTCACCGGCTTGCTGAAAACAAAGGGTTAAACGTATCGAATGGAAAATGATGTTTGTTTGCATAAAACAGTAGAGAACAATGATTGCAGTAGATTGTATTTCAGATGTAAAAGAATGGACCGGGGTCCACAGTTCACTAGTGGTGTCTCTCCAATAAGATAACTAACATGCTGGGTAAACAAATTACAGCTGGGCAATTGACAATTGATAAGTGCATATAACATGCATGTGTGAGCTGTGGTGTCTACTATGAGATTCATTTGGGCATTACGACAAAGTACATAGACCGCTATCCAGCATGCATCTATGCCTAAATAGTCCACTTTCCGGTTAACATCCGTACCCCTTCCAGTATTAAGTTGCAAGCAACAGACAATTGCATTAAGTAATGTGCGTAATGTAAACAATACATTCATCCTTGAATAAAGCATTGCTGTTTTACCCCTAGTGGCAACAACACATCTACAACCTTAGAACTTGCTGTCACTATCCCAGGTTAAATAGAGGTTGAACCCAACTATCATGCATAAATACCCCCTCTTGGAGTTACAAGTATTCACGTGGCCAAGGCTTCAACAAGTAACGGAGAGCATGCAAGATCACAAATGACATAGACATGATAATATAATATTCAGCTCCACATAGGTATCAATATAAGTCAGATCCCAGCAAACACAACATGTAGCATTACAATAAGATGATCTTGATCATGATAGGCAGCTCACAAGATCTAAACATGATGGCACAAGTGGAGAAGACAACCATCAAGCTACTGCTATGGACCCGTAGTCCAAGGATGAACTACTCACGCATCACTCCGGAGGCGGGCATGGCGATGTAGAGCCCTCCGGTGATGATTCCCCTCTCCGGCAGGGTGCCGGGAAGAGCTTCAGAAACCCCCCGAGTTAGGGTTGACGACGACGGCGGCAGCGAATATGTTCTGGATGAAAGGCTCGGTGTTTTAGGGTTTTCGCGTCTCGGGGAATAAATAGACGAAGGGGCGATGTCGGCGGACCCCCGAGGGGCCCAAACCACAGGCAGGCGCGGTTGGGCCCACTGCCGCGCCGCCAGGTGGTTTGGCCACCTCGTGGCTCTCCTTCGTCTCTCCTTCGGACTCCGTGTACGTGCTGGAAAAATAGGGACCTGGCCTTTTGTTTCGTGCAATTCCGAGAATATTTCCAGAAGTAACTTTCTGAAACCAAAAACAGCAGAAAACAGGGAACTGGCACTGTGGCATCTTGTTAATAGGTTAGTCCCAGAAAATGCATAAAAGTGATACGAAGTGTATATAAAACATGTAGCAAATGGTATAATATAAGCATGGAACAGCAGAAATTATGGATACGTTGGAGACGTATCAGCAGCCAAGGAACCCCGGTTCGTCGTTCCGCACGACAAGCTGGCGAGGATCCCGAGCCTCCGCAACCACCTCCTCCTCCACCAAATCAGGAACCAAGCCCAAGTCAGTTTATGATGATGATGGATGAACGCCACAACCAGCATCTGACACAGATCATGAGAGAGTTTGGCACGTACATGCAAGCCCGTAATGTTCCACCCCCAGGCCGCTCAAAGCTGCAAGACTTCCAGCGCACACAACCGCCCAAGTTCGCATATGCTGATGACCCACTTGAGGCTGATGATTGGCTCCGTGCTATGGGAAAGAAACTGGAACTCGCTCGCGTGGACGAGCAGGACCAAGTGCCCTTCGCCACCCACTACCTTGAGGGCCCCGCCAGCATTTGGTGGGACAACCAAAAGGATGCCAGAGGCGATGGACCCCCTGTCACTTGGGCAGAATTTCAGGAAGCATTCCGCAGGGCCTATATTCCCTCAAGTCTCATAAAGATGAAACAGCAGGAATTTCTGGCACTTACTCAAGGCAGCAAGTCCATCAGCGAATATCTGACCAAGTTCAACAACCTTGCTCGCTATGCACCCGAGGACATCAACACAGAGGAAAAGAAGAAAGACAGGTTCCTTCATGGGATGCATCAGACTATAAAAACACAGCTGAGTGTTCTGCAGTTTCCAGACTTCAGTCCATGATCAACACGGCACTAATCTCAGAAAAGGAGCACCGCTCAATCTACGACTCCCACAAGAGGAAGTTCGAGCCCCGTAAGAACCAGCATGAAGGAGGATCTTCAAAGCCACGCACATGGCAGCCCAACACTCATACTTCAGCTCCTCAGAACTCTTGGAACCAGCCCAAGAAGGAAGGATATCCCCGGGAAGGATTCTATCACAAGCGCCACTCGTGGATGATTGCAAAAGGGAAAACTCCTGTTTCAAGTGCGGCAAGACGGGACACTACATCAAGGATTGCCCCCTCCACAACGGCAACAATAACAACTCCAACAACAACCACCCCGCGGGTGCGATCAAGCCACCTCAAGTTGCCGTGTTCACCACATGTCAGCAGAGGAAGCGTATGAAGCTTCAGACGTAGTGCTTGGTACGTGTACTATCAACACTAAACCCGCGCTGATTTTATTCGATTCTGGAGCTTCCCACTCTTTCATCTCGAAGGATTTTGTTGCCAAACACCGCTTTTCTGTTTCCCCTTTGGGCCATCTTTTGGTGATACAAACCCCTGCCTCTGAGATGAAAACAAACACCATGTGTCAAGACCTGACAATCAGCATCAATCAAGTGAAATTTCCCGCTCAGCTCAGCACTCTCAATGTGCCCGGCCTCGACGCCATCCTGGGTATGGATTGGTTAGTCCAGCATGCAGCTCAGATCGACTGTGCAACTAGAGCAGTTACTCTCACCAACCCGGAAGGCATCCGTACCACTTATGTGCCAAATAAGCCTCACCAGATAAATGCAAAGATGTTTCTTGCTCAAGCCCCGGAGATAGGGGAAGTGTATGTGGTCAGTGAATACCCGGATGTTTTTCCAGATGAATTACCCGGAATGCCCCCTGACCGTGATATTGAATTTGCAATTGAAGTTGTACCGGGAACAAACCCAATATTCAAGAAACACTACCGTATGACAAGTCCCGAGCTAGTGGAACTGAAGAAGCAGCTTGATGAACTAATCCAGAAGAAATTCATCCGCCCGAGCATTTCACCGTGGGGATCACCGGTTTTGTTTGCTAAGAAGAGCGATGGTACCCTCCGATTATGCATCGACTATCGCGCTCTCAATGATGTCACCATCAAGAACAAGTACCCACTCCCAAGAATCAATGATTTATTCGACCAACTCCGTGGTGCCCGAGTATTCTCCAAGATTGATCTCCGCACAGGATACTATCAGCTGAAGATTCGAGAGAGCGATATTCCCAAGACCGCCTTTACCACGAGATATGGACTGTATGAGTGCACAGTTATGTCCTTCGGTCTAACCAATGCTCCAGCCTACTTCATGGGCATGATGAACAAGGTATTCATGGAGTATCTCGACAAGTTTGTTGTGGTGTTTATCGACGACATCCTCATCTACTCCAAAAATGAGGAGGAGCACGCCGAACACCTCAGAATAGTTCTCGGAAGAATGCGTGAGCAACAACTTTATGCCAAGTACAGCAAATGCCAGTTCTGGTTAAAGGAAGTGGAATTCCTAGGACATGTATTATCTGGAGCCGGTGTGGCTGTAAACCCCAACAAAATCTCCGATGTGTTAAACTGGAAGACTCCCACCAATGTGTCAGAAATCAGGAGCTTTCTAGGATTGGCTGGTTACTACCGAAGATTTATTGAAACTTTTCCAAGATAGCCAAGCCCATGACGGAATTGTTGAAGAAGAACCGCAAGTATGCCTGGACAGACGAGTGTGAGAAGTTTCAACGAGTTGAAGACCGGTTAACCACCGCCCCAATTTGGTATTGCCGATGATGCCAAGGATTTTACGTATACTGTGATGCCTGCAGAAATGGGCTAGGAGCCGTACTCATGCAAGAAGGAAAAGTCATCGCATATGTGTCAAGGCAACTCAAGACCCACGAGCTCAACTATCCCACCCACGACTTGGAGTTAGCCGCCGTCATACTCGCCCTGAAGACTTGGCGACATCACTTATTGGTCGAAGATGCGAGATTTACACGGACCACAAAAGCTTGAAGTATATCTTCACCCAGCCTGACCTCAATCTGAGGCAAAGAAGGTGGCTAGAAGTAATCAAGGACTACGACCTTGGATCCACTATCATCCCGGGAAGGCCAACGTGGTAGCCGATGCTCTAAGCAGGAAGCCCCCTAAAATACGGCCAAGTCTGGAGAAAGAGTTCGCAAAGCTAAACTTGTGCGTGGGAAACAAGGCCTATAAGCACCTTGGAGGTAAAGCCAGACCTGGAGAAGAATAAAGACCGAGCAGGCCAACGACCCCGGCCTAGGCAAGATCAAGGCCAAGATACCGCTGGGTCAGGCCAAGGAATTTTCCATGGACAGCCAAGGAGTACTCCGCTTCGGTACCCGCCTTTGTGTACCCTACAAGACCACACTAATACAGCAGATCCTCAGGGAAGCCCACGAGTCTGCTTATTCCATTCACCCGGGAGGCACCAAGATGTACCAAGACTTGAGGCAAACATTCTGGTGGTCCGGTATGAAGAAGGATATCGCCTACTACGTCGCAAGCTGCAATGTATGCAACCTAGTGAAGGCCGAGCATCAGAAACCCGCCGGATATCTCCAACCCCTTAAGGTACCCGAGTGGAAGTGGGACAACATAAGCATGGATTTCATTGTCGGACTTCCCAAATCCAGCCGAGGGAATGATTCTATCTGGGTCATTGTCGATCGTTTGACAAAGGTATCTCATTTTATCCCCGTCAAGACTACATACCGCTCGGACCAACTGGCACAACTCTATGTGAACAAGATTGTCAAACTCCACGGAGTCCCGAAGACCATTGTGTCGGATAGAGGTACCCAATTTACCTCCAAATTTTGGACAAGCCTACATCATGCCATGGGAACAAAGTTATCCTTCAGCACAGCCTATCATCCGCAGACAGACGGTCAAACCGAGCGGGTCAATCAAATCCTAGAGATATGCTCCGCTCGTGTGTGCTCGCCTATGGAGCAGGTTGGGAAGATAGTTTACCTTATGCAGAGTTCTCATACAACAACAGCTACCAAGGCAGCCTAAAGATGTCACCCTTTGAAGCCCTGTATGGGAGAAAATGCCGAACCCCACTAAACTGGTCCGAGGTTGGAGACCGCAAGATCTTTAAGCCCGATGATTTGATGAGGCAGAAAAGCAAGTACGTCTGATTCGGGACCGGCTCAAGGCAGCGCAATCCCGCCAGAAAAGCTATTACGACCGGCGACATCGTCAGATTCACTTCGAAGAAAACGACTATGTCTATCTTCGAGTAACACCTCTCAAGGGACTGAAAAGATTCCACATGAAAGGAAAGCTTGCCCCAAGATTCATTGGACCTTTCAAGATTTTGGCAAGGAAAGGATCAGTAGCCTACCAGCTGGAACTGCCAGAGGAATTGGCTGGAGTACATGACGTCTTCCACGTATCCCAGCTAAGGAAGTGCATCTCACCCCCAACCAAGCAGGCTGACTTTAAGGAACTGGAGTTGAGCAGCGAACTGACTTACGAGGAACACCCCGTCAGAATCTTGGATGAGTCAGAACGCCGCACTCGCAGCAAGGTCACCAAGTTCTACAAGGTTCAGTGGGACAAGCACACGAGGAAGAGGCAACCTGGGAGCGCGAAGATTTGCTAAAGACAGAATATCCGTATTATTCAACGAGCAACAGGAATCTCGAGGACGAGATTCATCTTAAGGGGGGAAGGTCTGTAACACCCTGAATTTTGGCCTTTTTGAAAATTTTCCCAAATAGCATTGTTTCATTATTTCATGTGCATTCGGACTTAAACCTCCGGAAAACTCTTTTAAAATCTTGAACCTCTGCAAACATGATAATTCAAGTGGGATCTTGTGCTTTCCATTTTCCTCCCACTTGGAACTTGCATTTGTGATTTTAACCCTGGATAAATATTTAATTGGGAAATTCTTTTTCCTTTTTAAAAATTACCCTTTTTATTGACCTTACAAAGGAACCCCTATTTTTATGTTTCCAAAAATTCTGCAAAAATTAGGGAACCTTCCCTAGTTGATGTGGATCACTTTTATAAAAAAATATGGTGCCTTGACTTGGAGAATTTTCCCTCCACAATTCTTTTTGTATTCTGCCCATTTTCTCAAAACATTTTAAAACCTAACCAAACTAATTCCCCTGGAAGAATCCAAGGCATGGATAAGCTCCTCATCATCCCTCCTACCTCAGGACAAAAGGGCATATCCATCTAACACCATCTACCCCTCCAAAACCATTAAAACCCATTTTGTCCAGTGCTGTTTTTCACCAATTCTAGTCGCACCAAGTTTTGATTTTGCAAAAACCATAGTCAGGAAAGTTGTTGGATTTTGCATTTGGCGTGCAGTGGTGAAAACCTCGTTGCATTTGGAGCTCGGAGCTGAGAGAAACCTGCCGATGCCGCTTCTGACTTGAATAGAACGGTGGTCACCGCCGGCACGGCCGTGCCAGGCGGCGCCGCCCGTTTCTGGTCGCCGGGGATTCACGCCCCTCGAGCTCCAGCACGCCTCCCGCACCCCTCACTTCCCTCTCCACCCCTCTGCATCCACGCGTCGCCGGAAGAACGCCGGACGGCGGCCGCGCGGACGCGCCAGGCACTAGCCGACGCACCGTCCACACGCTGTGCCGCCGGGACCCTTCTGTCAGCGCCTCCTCCGCCGCACGGACCGGTCCGTCGCCGGAGATTATCCTCGTGCGCCTCCTGTGCCAGCGCTCCCGCGACGCACCGCCACCGTCGCCTCCACGCGGAGCTGACACCTCGCCACGGCATTGATGAAGGCCGCCGTGCGGGAACGCTATAAGAAGCCACCCCGGCCTCGCTGAGCACCCCGCACCACTCCCTCCCCTCCTCCAGAAGCTCCCCACCCTCTCCATTGCTTCCCAGGCCACCCCAATCGCCGCCGGCGAGCTTGACCTAGCCGCACGGGCTACGGCCAAATTCGTCCCCGCAAGACCACCCCCGGTCGATTAGACCCACCCAGAACATCCCCTGGACGTCGCGATGCCGCTGCCGTGCTCGCCTGGGTGAGAGGTGGACGGAGTCGTCGCGTCCATCCTCGACCGCAAGCTGCCGCCGCCGGAGAAGACGCTCTGGTGCCGCCCGAGGTCGCCGTGATCCGCGAGTGCGCGGACGAGCTGCGAAACCTCTCCCTGGACCTCCCTGCTTCCTCTCCCTCCCCTCTTCCGCGCCCCAGCCGCCGCAAACCGCCGCCGGTGAGTTCGCCGGAGACGGCCCCCTGCTCTTTTCTTTTCCGCGCGTGAAGGAGAAAAAACGGTTCGGTTCTGTGTCACTGACCAGTGGGTCCCACTGGTCAGGTTTTTAAACATTTCCTGAACCGTTTTCTGTTTATTTTTTTTTCCTATTAAAAAGGGCAGATTTTAAACCAAATTCAGAATGCAATATCTCTCTGAAAAATGGTCAGAAAAATATGAAACCAATTTTGTTGGCTTTGTTTGAATTTTCTCTTTCAATGGACCAGAAAAGATTTATTTGGAATTATTTGTTTTGGCATTTATTTAAATACCCTAGGAGGGATTTTTGATGCATTTTTGTCTTGTTCTTTTAGATTCGAACCTCTCCGACGGATTAGGAGTTACCTCTGAACCCGAAGGCAAGCCACCAACCCAATTTCAAACTTGGTCGAACTTAGGAAATATTTTGACTGCTGAATTAATATCTGTTGCACCTCACATGTCATATTGCATTTTGAATTATTGCACTCCTTTGTATTGCTTATCTGTGCAACACTCACGTTCCCGAGACAATGGCCGGTGGTACCGCCTCAGTCAAAGGAATGGGGGAATTATTACAACTGTGCGTCTCGCGCTTGCGGGGCTTTGTTTGCTTCTTTCTTCTTCGCCGAGGTGAGGAGCGGACGAATGTCGTCTTATGATCCTCGGAGTTGGGGGCATTCGCCAAAAGAGTTATTTGCCTTGTCCCTCCGTCAAATATGGATGGCATAGACCATCCGGACTGCGACGCTGGGAGCTGACTTTCCATTTGGTTCTTATTGCCGAGATTGCTGACACCACGTCGGGGTAACCCTCGAGTGGAATGGATGCTCTCTCATTTTTATGAGTGCTTTTCGGTTCATTCTTTTACGGTGACACCGGCCGGGTCTCCCGCCACCGTCATCCGTTTGAAACATTATGCTATTATTCTGTGAACACTAACCCCCGAGTGACACCGGCCGGGTCTCCCGCCACAGTCACCCGGGTATTATTATTATTGTTATGTTGTTATCTATGCATGCAAGTATATGTTATTCTGTGCTGCATGTTATGTGCTTATGTTGTGTTGCTTGTATCTTGTTGGAAACTGGAAATAAATGACTAAGAAGATAATCACCTCCCTCGACTAGATTGAGTCACATAGTGCCACTCACCAAGCACCACTTGCACAACCATGCGTCGTTCACATGGGCGGACCATAACTGAGTATTTTATCAGGCCTCCTTTGATGCCACCCTTTTGGCAAGTCTAGTCGGTTACCTTTGTGGTCGGGGCTAGTCTTGTGAAGGTTCCGGAGCTAGGCGTCGCTCATCTGTTGGGGACGTGCCGGATTCACTTCTTCATAAGGCGTAGAGTATGTCGGTGGCTATACAGGGAGTGTCCGGGTAGGATAAACGGTTGTGGAAGTGTGGGTTTGTGCTGTCGCCATGATCGGTTCTAGTACTTCGGTACCGGCGGTACAAGCCTAGACTTCAGCGTGTGGATAAATGTTGCAACCTCTCGAGAGTGTAAATCTAGATTCTAGCCTTGTCCCCAGGTTACGGGACGATGTTTGGGCCAGTCACACTATGAGTCAGTCCAGTCGAACTTGGAGAAATAATTAAGTTGAGACCAACGAACACAGGAGATTTTGGGAGTCAAGCCAGAGTTGGCTAAGGACTCGGATAGTTGTGAATTAAGCCAGAGTTGGCTAGAGGCTTGATGCCTAGTTGTGATTATGAGTTGTCAAGTGAGAAACGTGATCTCACTTGATACGAGAAAACACCCCTACTAAGGTAAGTAGGTAAGTTATGTCCAACCGTTAAGCTTGGACTCATCCTCGCAACCGACCTCATGCCATGTTACTTTCTGAACCATGCCATGCCATATAGATAGACCTTGCTTGTTTTTGGGCTGATGTCTTGCGAGTACTTCAAGTACTTACCTGGCTTTTCATGTGGCCAGACCCTGCTGAACCAGTCGCCGAGTACCCGCTCTATGAGAACTAGGAACCCGTGTCCCAGGCAGGACCCTGTGGAATAAGGCCGCTATCGCCACGCTACTATCTTCGCTTCCGCTACGACTTCCGCTAGAGGCTCGATGTTAGAAAAATAATGTACATACTGTTGTGTGCGCCTGTTGCGCAAGAGCTGGAGCCTCACCCGTGTTGTAACCTTGTATTTGTGCAAACTCGAAGCCTTATGAATATATTTGGTTTTGCCTTTGTTTATCAAGCTGTCATATATCCAGTGTTTCTGGGACTGGTATATGGGGTGACTCGATCATCTGGATCGGGGTGCCACAGAGCTTGGTATCAGAGCCTAACTGCCTGTAGGATACCCTAGTTCTTGGACGACGTAAATAGAACTTGTTGTGTTGCAACTTTTTCCAATGTTTCTCTGTCTGTTTTGCTTTAAAACTTAACGCTCACTTTGTTTGAATTTGTCTCTGTCACAGATGGCAGAGTTGCTCGCCGAGACTACCGCCGTGTACGTTCCCGGTTTTCCGCAGTTTCTGGGAGATCTGGGACCACCTCTACCCCGGCGCACCTCCCCCGACTTACCACGTGTACCACAACCGTCTCGACAGGGTCACCGCGGAGTTCACCGCCACCGTCCGCCTGCGTCCGCAGCCCGTGTCCGCAGGGATTGAGCACGGCCTCACTTCCGGTGTCTGTACACAGGCGTCTCGAGCCATACAGGAGGCTGCAGGAGATGCCATCCTGTTCCTTCGCACCGTCGACCCCGTCATGAAGCAGTGCACCCGTTACGCCTACTTCCCGAGGTTGGCTTTAGACAACGGGGACACCCTTTTCCCCAACCCAGGTGACCCTAGCTCACCCTCTCCGCCCTTATTCAGTACACCACCTATCTCCACCAGTACCTCCACACCACCCTTCTCCAGTTTGCCTCCCTTCGCGCCAACGTGGCCTTGGCCGAGATGACGCGAGCTTCTGGTCCGGCGTTCTAGTCGCCCACCTCGTCTCCCCACCTTTAGGCTCAGTTCCCTCGAGCAGATCAGGAGGGGGCTTGCCCGCTACTCCTCGTCTACCGCTCCGACGCCACCTTCCCGCACTCGTAGCAGCGCCACTACTACTACTCGCACACTCCCTGTTCGGTCTCAGCGTCGTCGCGTCCAGGCCGAGCCGCAGAGTTACTCCGGAGACTCCCGTGACGACCGTGCTTCACCCGACTACAGTCCCGCGGAGGAGCCCCTCGACACCGCCACGCCAGCGACACCCCTCGAGATGGAGTTCTAGACGCTCGGAGACGACATCGCTTAGTGTACCATACTTTCCGATGTATCACGCGCTTGAATAACGTAGTGGAGAGTTGCACTCTGCAGCTTGTACCCTGTGCTTGTACCTTGTATCATGTACGAGTAGCTTGTATCTTTACCTTGCATCTTTGTAAAATAGCGAGTGCTTGAATCTTGTAACCCCATCATCCATTGTATAACATCATGCTTGTGTTGCTTTTGCAAACTGTGTTTCCATTTGGTTCTTCCTTGGATGTTACACCTCCCCCATATGGATGCTCATGATACGCGCCATTACATGCAACAGTTCAGGATGAGGCCCAATAATGGTGCGAGTGGCAGCCAAGGAACCCCGGTTCGTCGTTCCGCACGACAAGCTGGCGAGGATCCCGAGCCTCCGCAACCACCTCCTCCTCCACCAAATCAGGAACCAAGCCCAAGTCAGTTTATGATGATGATGGATGAACGCCACAACCAGCATCTGACACAGATCATGAGAGAGTTTGGCACGTACATGCAAGCCCGTAATGTTCCACCCCCAGGCCGCTCAAAGCTGCAAGACTTCCAGCGCACACAACCGCCCAAGTTCGCATATGCTGATGACCCACTTGAGGCTGATGATTGGCTCCGTGCTATGGGAAAGAAACTGGAACTCGCTCGCGTGGACGAGCAGGACCAAGTGCCCTTCGCCACCCACTACCTTGAGGGCCCCGCCAGCATTTGGTGGGACAACCAAAAGGATGCCAGAGGCGATGGACCCCCTGTCACTTGGGCAGAATTTCAGGAAGCATTCCGCAGGGCCTATATTCCCTCAAGTCTCATAAAGATGAAACAGCAGGAATTTCTGGCACTTACTCAAGGCAGCAAGTCCATCAGCGAATATCTGACCAAGTTCAACAACCTTGCTCGCTATGCACCCGAGGACATCAACACAGAGGAAAAGAAGAAAGACAGGTTCCTTCATGGATGCATCAGACTATAAAAACACAGCTCAGTGTTCTGCAGTTTCCAGACTTCCAGTCCATGATCAACACGGCACTAATCTCAGAAAAGGAGCACCGCTCAATCTATGACTCCCACAAGAGGAAGTTCGAGCCCCGTAAGAACCAGCATGAAGGAGGATCTTCAAAGCCACGCACATGGCAGCCCAACACTCATACTTCAGCTCCTCAGAACTCTTGGAACCAGCCCAAGAAGGAAGGATATCCCCGGGAAGGATTCTATCACAAGCGCCACTCGTGGATGATTGCAAAAGGGAAAACTCCTGTTTCAAGTGCGGCAAGACGGGACACTACATCAAGGATTGCCCCCTCCACAACGGCAACAATAACAACTCCAACAACAACCACCCCGCGGGTGCGATCAAGCCACCTCAAGTTGCCCTGTTCACCACATGTCAGCAGAGGAAGCGTATGAAGCTTCAGACGTAGTGCTTGGTACGTGTACTATCAACACTAAACCCGCGCTGATTTTATTCGATTCTGGAGCTTCCCACTCTTTCATCTCGAAGGATTTTGTTGCCAAACACCGCTTTTCTGTTTCCCCTTTGGGCCATCTTTTGGTGATACAAACCCCTGCCTCTGAGATGAAAACAAACACCATGTGTCAAGACCTGACAATCAGCATCAATCAAGTGAAATTTCCCGCTCAGCTTAGCACTCTCAATGTGCCCGGCCTCGACGCCATCCTGGGTATGGATTGGTTAGTCAGCATGCAGCTCAGATCGACTGTGCAACTAGAGCAGTTACTCTCACCAACCCGGAAGGCATCCGTACCACTTATGTGCCAAATAAGCCTCACCAGATAAATGCAAAGATGTTTCTTGCTCAAGCCCCGGAGATAGGGGAAGTGTATGTGGTCAGTGAATACCCGGATGTTTTTCCAGATGAATTACCCGGAATGCCCCCTGACCGTGATATTGAATTTGCAATTGAAGTTGTACGGGAACAAACCCAATATTCAAGAAACACTACCGTATGACAAGTCCCGAGCTAGTGGAACTGAAGAAGCAGCTTGATGAACTAATCAGAAAAATTCATCCGCCCGAGCATTTCACCTTGGGGATCACCGGTTTTGTTTGCAAGAAGAGCGATGGTACCCTCCGATTATGCATCGACTATCGCGCTCTCAATGATGTCACCATCAAGAACAAGTACCCACTCCCAAGAATCAATGATTTATTCGACCAACTCCGTGGTGCCCGAGTATTCTCCAAGATTGATCTCCGCACAGGATACTATCAGCTGAAGATTCGAGAGCGATATTCCCAAGACCGCCTTTACCACGAGATATGGACTGTATGAGTGCACAGTTATGTCCTTCGGTCTAACCAATGCTCCAGCCTACTTCATGGGCATGATGAACAAGGTATTCATGGAGTATCTCGACAAGTTTGTTGTGGTGTTTATCGACGACATCCTCATCTACTCCAAAAATGAGGAGGAGCACGCCGAACACCTCAGAATAGTTCTCGGAAGAATGCGTGAGCAACAACTTTATGCCAAGTACAGCAAATGCCAGTTCTGGTTAAAGGAAGTGGAATTCCTAGGACATGTATTATCTGGAGCCGGTGTGGCTGTAAACCCCAACAAAATCTCCGATGTGTTAAACTGGAAGACTCCCACCAATGTGTCAGAAATCAGGAGCTTTCTAGGATTGGCTGGTTACTACCGAAGATTTATTGAGAACTTCTCCAAGATAGCCAAGCCTATGACGGAATTGTTGAAGAAGAACCGCAAGTATGCATGGACAGACGAGTGTGAAGAGAGTTTCAACGAGCTGAAGACTCGGTTAACCACCGCCCCAATTTTGGTATTGCCTGATGATGCCAAGGATTTTACCGTATACTGTGATGCCTGCAGAAATGGGCTAGGGGCCGTACTCATGCAAGAAGGAAAAGTCATCGCATATGTGTCAAGACAACTCAAGACCCACGAGCTCAACTATCCCACCCACGACCTGGAGTTAGCCGCTGTCATACTCGCCCTGAAGACTTGGCGACATCACCTTATTGGTCGAAGATGCGAGATTTACACGGACCACAAAAGCTTGAAATATATCTTCACCCAGCCTGACCTCAATCTGAGGCAAAGAAGATGGCTAGAAGTAATCAAGGACTCACTAGTAGGGAAACCCTATATAGATAGGTTGGCACTCTGTGGCGCACCCTTAATTGGTGCGCCACAGAATTATTTTTTGTGGCGCATGTGGTTTAGTGCGCCACAGAAAGTCACATTTCTGTGGCGCACCAAACCACATGCGCCACAGAAATTAGATATTCTGTGGCGCACCAAGCCTGGTGCGCCACAGAAAGTTATATTTCTGTGGCGCACATGGCCAGGTGCGCCACAGAAAGTTATCTGGGGGGCTGGTTAAAATTTGAAAAAAATAATTCTGTGGCGCACCTGGCACGTGCGCCACAGAAAGTTGACGTTCTGTGGCGCACCAGCCAGGTGCGCCACAGAAAGGTGATTTTTTCAAATCCCACCCCCCCCCCCCCCCCCCCGTGGATCGCCTTTTTAGTCTTCCAGGAATTAAAGGAAAATGATAAAAATTTCAATAAATAAAATCCTTTGACATGTAGTTAGGTTTGAGTGTCTAGTAGGTATAGAAATTTTGATATATGAATTTTGACCTTTTCTGCAACAAACAGGAAAAAAAACTTGTAACGGCCATAACTTTTGCAAACGACATCGAAATAACGCAAATAATATGTCAAAAAAATCGTGAGAAAAATCCGAGTTCGAATCCACCCGGGTTTACCCGGTCAGCAATTCACAGATTCCTCAAATTCCAAAAGAAAAAAAAGTTATTTCGAACAGACGATTTTTCGCAGCAAAATAAAAAAAATTCAAAAAATTCAAATTTTCAAAAATTCCAAAAAAGACACAGAAATGTATAACAAAGAAGATTGTTGAATTTTTTGGATTTTTTTAAAGTGTTTTGACTTTTTTGAATTTTTTGGAGTTTTTTGAATTTTTTGGATTTTTTGACTTTTTTTGAATTTTTTTGATCTTTCGAAACTTTTGAATCTCCTTTTGAAACTTTAGAAGTTTTTGAAAAATCTGAAATTTAAAAACACACATTTATAACACATACCACACATATACACATATAAGACTTAAGAGGGTTCAAATGATATATATATCAATAAGAACTTGAGTAGCACAAGGGTAGGTGAACTGGGTGGAACTTAGAAGTTAAGCGTGCTAGGGTTGGAGCAATTTGATGATGGGTGACCTAGCGGGAAGGTATCAGTTCAAAAGATATGAAAATAATTCCAATAATTAGGATTTTTCATATTATTTCATATTCTGATTTTTCTGGATTTTTTTTGAAACTTTTTATATTTTTTTGCATTTTTTGAATTTTTTGAATTTTTTGAGAATTCTGTGGCGCACCAGGCTAGGTGCGCCACAGAAATGTGAGAATTCTGTGGCGCACCAAGCCAGGTGCGCCACAGAAATAATTTTTGTGGCGAGAATTCTGTGGCGCACCTGGCTTTTCTGGGGGTGCGCCACAAAAAACCAAATTGGTGCGCCACTAATAGCCTTTTCTGTACTAGTGACTACGACCTTGGGATCCACTATCATCCCGGGAAGGCCAACGTGGTAGCCGATGCTCTAAGCAGGAAGCCCCCGAAAATACGGCCAAGTCCGGAGAAAGAGTTCGCAAAGCTAAACTTGTGCGTAGGAAACAAGGCCTACCTAAGCACCTTGGAGGTAAAGCCAGACCTGGAAGAAGAGATAAAGACCGAGCAGGCCAATGACCCCCGCCTAGGCAAGATCAAGGCCAAGATACCGCTGGGTCAGGCCAAGGAATTTTCCATGGACAGCCAAGGAGTACTCCGCTTCGGTACCCGCCTTTGTGTACCCTACAAGACCACACTAATACAGCAGATCCTCAGGGAAGCCCACGAGTCTGCTTATTCCATTCACCCGGGAGGCACCAAGATGTACCAAGACTTGAGGCAAACATTCTGGTGGTCCGGTATGAAGAAGGATATCGCCTACTACGTCGCAAGCTGCAATGTATGCAACCTAGTGAAGGCCGAGCATCAGAAACCCGCCGGATATCTCCAACCCCTTAAGGTACCCGAGTGGAAGTGGGACAACATAAGCATGGATTTCATTGTCGGACTTCCCAAATCCAGCCGAGGGAATGATTCTATCTGGGTCATTGTCGATCGTTTGACAAAAGTATCTCATTTTATCCCCGTCAAGACTACATACCGCTCGGACCAACTGGCACAACTCTATGTGAACAAGATCGTCAAACTCCACGGAGTCCCGAAGACCATTGTGTCGGATAGAGGTACCCAATTTACCTCCAAATTTTGGACAAGCCTACATCATGCCATGGGAACAAAGCTATCCTTCAGCACAGCCTATCATCCGCAGACAGACGGTCAAACCGAGCGGGTCAATCAAATCCTAGAAGATATGCTCCGCTCGTGTGTGCTCGCCTATGGAGCAGGTTGGGAAGATAGTTTACCTTATGCAGAGTTCTCATACAACAACAGCTACCAAGGCAGCCTAAAGATGTCACCCTTTGAAGCCCTGTATGGGAGAAAATGCCGAACCCCACTAAACTGGTCCGAGGTTGGAGACCGCAAGATCTTTAAGCCCGATGATTTGATGAAGGCAGAAAAGCAAGTACGTCTGATTCGGGACCGGCTCAAGGCAGCGCAATCCCGCCAGAAAAGCTATTACGACCGGCGACATCGTCAGATTCACTTCGAAGAAAACGACTATGTCTATCTTCGTGTAACACCTCTCAAGGGACTGAAAAGATTCCACATGAAAGGAAAGCTTGCCCCAAGATTCATTGGACCTTTCAAGATTTTGGCAAGGAAAGGATCAGTAGCCTACCAGCTGGAACTGCCAGAGGAATTGGCTGGAGTACATGACGTCTTCCACGTATCCCAGCTAAGGAAGTGCATCTCACCCCCAACCAAGTAGGCTGACTTTAAGGAACTGGAGTTGAGCAGCGAACTGACTTACGAGGAACACCCCGTCAGAATCTTGGAGGAGTCAGAACGCCGCACTCGCAGCAAGGTCACCAAGTTCTACAAGGTTCAGTGGGACAGGCACACCGAGGAAGAGGCAACCTGGGAGCGCGAAGATTTGCTAAAGACAGAATATCTGTATTTATTCAACGAGCAACAGGAATCTCGAGGACGAGATTCATCTTAAGGGGGGAAGGTCTGTAACACCCTGAATTTTGGCCTTTTTGAAAATTTTCCCAAATAGCATTGTTTCATTATTTCATGTGCATTCGGACTTAAACCTCCGGAAAACTCTTTTAAAATCTTGAACCTCTGCAAACATGATAATTCAAGTGGGATCTTGTGCTTTCCATTTTCCTCCCACTTGGAACTTGCATTTGTGATTTTAACCCTGGATAAATATTTAATTGGGAAATTCTTTTTCCTTTTTAAAAATTACCCTTTTTATTGACCTTACAAAGGAACCCCTATTTTTATGTTTCCAAAAATTCTGCAAAAATTAGGGAACCTTCCCTAGTTGATGTGGATCACTTTTATAAAAAAAATATGGTGCCTTGACTTGGAGAATTTTCCCTCCACAATTCTTTTTGTATTCTGCCCATTTTCTCAAAACATTTTAAAACCTAACCAAACTAATTCCCCTGGAAGAATCCAAGGCATGGATAAGCTCCTCATCATCCCTCCTACCTCAGGACAAAAGGGCATATCCATCTAACACCATCTACCCCTCCAAAACCATTAAAACCCATTTTGTCCAGTGCTGTTTTTCACCAATTCTAGTCGCACCAAGTTTTGATTTTGCAAAAACCATAGTCAGGAAAGTTGTTGGATTTTGCATTTGGCGTGCAGTGGTGAAAACCTCGTTGCATTTGGAGCTCGGAGCTGAGAGAAACCTGCCGATGCCGCTTCTGACTTGAACAGAACGGTGGTCACCGCCGGCACGGCCGTGCCAGGCGGCGCCGCCCGTTTCTGGTCGCCGGGGATTCACGTCCCCTCGAGCTCCAGCACGCCTCCCGCACCCCTCACTTCCCTCTCCACCCCTCTGCATCCACGCGTCGCCGGAAGAACGCCGGACGGCGGCCGCGCGGACGCGCCAGGCACTAGCCGACGCACCGTCCAGACGCTGTGCCGCCGGGACCCTTCTGTCAGCGCCTCCTCCGCCGCACGGACCGGTCCGTCGCCGGAGATTATCCTCGTGCGCCTCCTGTGCCAGCGCTCCCGCGACGCACCGCCACCGTCGCCTCCACGCGGAGCTGACACCTCGCCACGGCATTGATGAAGGCCGCCGTGCGGGAACGCTATAAGAAGCCACCCCGGCCTCGCTGAGCACCCCGCACCACTCCCTCCCCTCCTCCAGAAGCTCCCCACCCTCTCCATTGCTTCCCAGGCCACCCCAATCGCCGCCGGCGAGCTTGACCTAGCCGCACGGGCTACGGCCAAATTCGTCCCCGCAAGACCACCCCCGGTTGATTAGACCCACCCAGAACATCCCCTGGACGTCGCGATGCCGCTGCCGTGCTCGCCTGGGTGAGAGGTAGACGGAGTCGTCGCGTCCATCGTCGACCGCAAGCTGCCGCCGCCGGAGAAGACGCTCTGGTGCCGCCCGAGGTCGCCGTGATCCGCGAGTACGCGGACGAGCTGCGAAACCTCTCCCTGGACCTCCCTGCTTCCTCTCCCTCCCCTCTTCCGCGCCCCAGCCGCCGCAAACCGCCGCCGGTGAGTTCGCCGGAGACGGCCCCCTGCTCTTTTCTTTTCCGCGCGGTGAAGGAGAAAATAACGGTTCGGTTATGAGTCACTGACCAGTGGGTCCCACTGGTCAGGTTTTTAAACATTTCCCTGAACCGTTTTCTGTTTATTTTTTTTTCTATTAAAAAGGGCAGATTTTAAACCCAAATTCAGAATGCAATATCTCTCTGAAAAATGGTCAGAAAAATATGAAACCAATTTTGTTGGCTTTGTTTGAATTTTCTCTTTCCAATGGGACCAGAAAAGATTTATTTGGAATTATTTTTTTGGCATTTATTTAAATACCCTAGGAGGGATTTTTGATGCATTTTTGTCTTGTTCTTTTAAATTCGAACCTCTCCGACGGATTAGGAGTTACCTCTAAACCCGAAGGCAAGCCACCAACCCAATTTCAAACTTGGTCGAACTTAGGAAATATTTTGACTGCTGAATTAATATCTGTTGCACCTCACATGTCATATTGCATTTTGAATTATTGCACTCCTTTGTATTGCTTATCTGTGCAACACTCACGTTCCCGAGACAATGGCCGGTGGTACCGCCTCAGTCAAAGGAATGGGGGAATTATTACAACTGTGCGTCTCGCGCTTGCGGGGCTTTGTTTGCTTCTTTCTTCTTCGCCGAGGTGAGGAGCGGACGAATGTCGTCTTATGATCCTCGGAGTTGGGGGCATTCGCCAAAAGAGTTATTTGCCTTGTCCCTCCGTCAAATATGGATGGCATAGACCATCCGGACTGCGACGCTGGGAGCTGACTTTCCATTTGGTTCTTATTGCCGAGATTGCTGACACCACGTCGGGGTAACCCTCGAGTGGAATGGATGCTCTCTCATTTTTATGAGTGCTTTTCGGTTCATTCTTTTACGGTGACACCGGCCGGGTCTCCCGCCACCGTCATCCGTTTGAAACATTATGCTATTATTCTGTGAACACTAACCCCCGAGTGACACCGGCCGGGTCTCCCGCCACAGTCACCCGGGTATTATTATTATTGTTATGTTGTTATCTATGCATGCAAGTATTATGTTATTCTGTGCTGCCATGCTTATGTGCTTATGTTGTGTTGCTTGTATCTTGTTGGAAACTAGAAATAAATTTGACTAAGAAGATAATCACCTCCCTCGACTAGATTGAGTCACATAGTGCCACTCACCAAGCACCACTTGCACAACCATGCGTCGTTCACATGGGCGGACCATAACTGAGTGTTTTATCAGGCCTCCTTTGATGCCACCCTTTTGGCAAGTCTAGTCGGTTACCTTTGTGGTCGGGGCTAGTCTTGTGAAGGTTCCGGAGCTAGGCGTCGCTCATCTGTTGGGGACGTGCCGGATTCACTTCTTCATAAGGCGTAGAGCTATGTCGGTGGCTATACAGGGAATGTCCGGGTAGGATAAACGGTTGTGGAAGTGTGGGTTTGTGCTGTCGCCATGATCGGTTCTAGTACTTCGGTACCGGCGGTACAAGCCTAGACTTCAGCGTGTGGATAAATGTTGCAACCTCTCGAGAGTGTAAATCTAGATTCTAGCCTTGTCCCCAGGTTACGGGACGATGTTTGGGCCAGGTCACACTATGAGTCAGTCCAGTCGAACTTGGAGAAATAATTAAGTTGAGACCAACGAACACAGGAGATTTTGGGAGTCAAGCCAGAGTTGGCTAAGGACTCGGATAGTTGTGAATTAAGCCAGAGTTGGCTAGAGGCTTGAATGCCTAGATGTGATTATGAGTTGTCAAGTGAGAAACGTGATCTCACTTGATAACGAGAAAACACCCCTACTAAGGTAAGTAGGTAAGTTATGTCCAACCGCTAAGCTTGGACTCATCCTCGCAACCGACCTCATGCCATGTTACTTTCTGAACCATGCCATGCCATATAGATAGACCTTGCTTGTTTTTGGGCTGATGTCTTGCGAGTACTTCAAGTACTTACCTGGCTTTTCATGTGGCCAGACCCTGCTGAACCAGTCGCCGAGTACCCGCTCTATGAGAACTAGGAACCCGTGTCCCAGGCAGGACCCTGTGAATAAGGCCGCTGTCGCCACGCTACTATCTTCGCTTCCGCTACGATTTCCGCTAGAGGCTCGATGTTAGAAAAATAATGTACATACTGTTGTGTGCGCCTGTTGCGCAAGAGCTGGAGCCTCACCCGTGTTGTAACCTTGTATTTGTGCAATCTCGAAGCCTTATGAATATATTTGGTTTTACCTTTGTTTATCAAGCTGTCATATATCCAGTGTTTCTGGGACTGGTATATGGGGTGACTCGATCATCTGGATCGGGGTGCCACATAGTGGTGTTGTTTATGAGACGTTTAAAGGTGCATGTGGTGCCAGGGGTTTACTTGGTGACGATAATGAGTGGTTTCATGTATTTGACGAGGCTTTGAATTGGGGTATGGGAATCCAGCTACGTCAGCTATTTGTTACTATGATTCTTTTTTGTGGAGTCATCGATGAAAATGGTTTTTTTTTGAAAAATACTGGAGTCATATGGCTGAAGACATCCAGTATAGGATTTGTCATGATCATCATGATCCTTTGTATCGTGTTCCTGATGATCAGCTCAGAAACTTGGTGTTAGATGAGCTGGGTCTTGTTTTTGCTAAAAATGGTTCTAATATTCTGGATCATAACTTGCCTCTGAAATCTGTGTACGATGGCAGTTCACGGCACGGCAACATGATTAGCGATGAGCTTTGTCAGGATTTTGAATCACTTATTCAAACTGCTGAATGTATGCTGAAAAAACTTAACATAGACCAGGGAAAAGCTTTTAACTCGATAATAGACCGTGTGAGGGAGGACAAACCTGGGTTATTTTTTGTTTCAGGACATGGTGGTACTGGAAAAACTTTCCTTTGGAATGCTCTTGTCACTTATCTTCGAGGGTTCAAGAGAATTGTTTTAACTGTCGCATCTTCGGGGTTGCATCGCTGCTTCTCCCTGGAGGTAGAACGGCACACTCTAGATTTAAAATTCCTATTGATCTGGATGATAACAGGGTATGTGACATTCGGAGGGGTACTATGCTAGCAACTTTGATTCAGTCAACTTCTCTTATTATTTGGGACGAAGCTTTAATGACACATAGGAAATGCTTTGAGGCCCTTGATCGAAGTTTGCGTGATGTCTTATCTGATCGTAATCCTTCTCTAGCTGATGTCCCATTCGGTGGTAAGATAGTCGTATTGGGTGGTGATCTTAGGCAAATTTTACCTGTTATTGAGGGGGGGACCCGATCTCAGGTTGTCAATTCTTCCATTACAAATTCTCCTCTATGGAATCATGTGACGGTTCTTCACCTTACTATTAACATGCGTCTAGCTGTTCAGACTGATGATCCTAATGTGCAGGCTGAGGCAAAGGCTTTTGATCAGTGGGTCCTAAGCATTGGCAATGGCACTGTTTCCACTGTTGCAAGGGAGGGGGAGTCTGATCCTACTTGGATAAGCATTCCCAGCGAACATTTGGTTCACACCGATGGCCCCACAATTCCAGCTATTGTCAATGCTGTTTATGTAGATTTCTTAAAGCATTTCTCTGATCTAGAGTATTTGAAAGAGAGAGCTATTTTAACACCCACGAATGATCAAGCTATTTCCGTAAATGATCATGTTCTTTCTCTGGTGCCTGGTGAGGAAAGGGAATACTTAAGTTGTGACTCGACGGGAAACTCATCGGATGGGGCTCGTAACATAGATATTTGTTATCCAGTTGAGGTTTTAAATACCATCAAAGTAAATAACTTTCCTTATCATAAGCTGGTTCTTAAAAAAGGTGTGCCAATTATGCTCCTTAGGAACATAAGCCAGGCTGCTGGTTTATGTAATGGCACAAGACTTATCGTTACTAGACTTGCTGAGAAGCTCATTGAGGCTGTTGTTATGACTGGTTCCAATATCGGGGATATAGTTTATATACCAAGGATATGCCTGACTGTTAAAGATCCTAAGTGGCCATTTACTTTGCATCGGCGGCAGTTTCCCATTAGAATTTCATATGCCATGACTATTAACAAAAGCCAGGGACAAACTCTTACGTCCGTTGGTCTTTATCTGAAAACTCCTGTGTTCACCCATGGCCAGTTTTACGTCGCGGTGTCGCGCGTTACCTCTAAAAAAGCGCTCCATATATTGATTGAGAACGAAGATGGTACCTGTGGTTCTGAGACTAGAAATATTGTGTTCTCTGAGATTTTCGAATCTCTTGTCGATAAGTAATGCTAGCAACTATTCTAATTACATGCCTATGTACATTAGATACTTTTGTGTACTGCAGGCTTTTGAGCTATGGCTTTTCGACAGTTGTGCTTTTGTTCTTTCAATTTTTGTTAGTAAAATAATATTACTACCTCTTCTAATTACCTGGCTATGTATGCTCCATCCTTCTTTCGGCTGAAGCCTTCCGAGCTATGTCTTTTGTGTACTTCTGGGTGCATATTGCCTTGCTACTATATGCTTTTCTTCTCCTGCGTTTGTTTATTAAATCTAAATGTTCTCATCTCTTGACAGGTATACATCTATGTTTCTTCCTATGATTTCCTTTGCTTGGAACTATTTTCCCTCTGTGTTGAGTTTGTCTACCCGTTGCACTGTTCTTTCTGTTTTAATCCTGCTTATCTTGTTTCTGGCAGATGGCGTGTAGCAAGCTTTCTGAGATCAGTAGTGACAGTGACCAGTGGACCATTTGTGTCCTTGTTTCTCGCCTGTGGCATTTCCGTGGCGGAACTGATGACGGTCCAATCAAGCATGCTGACCTTGTCCTACTTGATAGTGAGGTGAGCACTACAGCTTACCACTGCACTACACGCCTGTTTTGTTATTATTACCTAGGTTCGTTTATTTGTTTTATACTCGATCTAACGCGAATGATTTTTCTTTAGGGAACTCACATGTATGGCCAGATCCCTTCAACTAGAGGCACGGCAGATCAGATGAAAGGTCTGTTGGAGGAAGGAAAGGTCTGCATCATTAATAAGTTCTTCTGCAATGAATCAAGGACATCCTATAGGCCTGTGGAGAGCCCTTTCATGGTGCAGTTCACAAGATATACCACCGTCGAAGCAAGGCCTAGGGTGGAAGAATCTTTTCCACTCTGCACGTATAGCTTGACTGCTTTCAACGATATTCCAAGGCCCACCGGAACCGCTTGTCCTTTGTAGACCAGGGCCTCATTCATATTGTCTTGTTATATTCTGCAGGACAAGCGATTTTTTCTGTACTGTCACTGTTGACAGGCTTGGCCTTGACCAGCGTTGGTGGTTCTCTTCATGTGCCACGTGCCGCAAGTCCTCTAAACATAATGGCTATCAGTATAGATGCTCGGATGATAATTGCTCCTCTGTTGATGCGGATCCAACGTGAGCAGCTTTAGCTTTTTTCCTTCTTATTTACCGCTTGCAACTACATGTGAGCTAGACTTAGTACTACCCGTGAGTTGATACCTTACTTTGTTCTTTATTTCCAGGTATTGTATTTCTGTCTTTGCATCTGACGGTACGGCAGAGACTGAATTTGTGATGTTTGACAAAGTCGCGGCAGGTGCCGTGGGAAAACCATTGCTTGCTATACTTCGTCAGAAGTATCCTGGATGTGCTACTGTGGATGAGATGGCTAACCTTGCCAGGCATGACGTCAATGTTCCAGCACAGATAACTCGTCTCGTTGGCCAGAAGTACAAGCTTATGGTCTCCATATCCAAAAACTGGAAGCTCAAAAATGGTGAGGACTTGTCTTTCCATGTCAACAGAATTGACGATACCTACAAACCTGAGTTGCCTCCCTCTGTTGATGCTGTTCCTTCTAGGTATGGCAAAGATACATCGGTAACCAGTGTTTGTGGTGAAAAGCTCCTTGTCTTAGGACCGCTTATCTTGCCTGGATCAACCACACCTTCTCCAACAGGTTCTGCGCTTGGTTCTCCTGCAGCCCAGGTATAACCCACACGATGCAATATCATCTGTTGGTTTCTTGCACAGATTTTTTACCCTCTTTCTAAATGCTGCTTTTTTCTTGCTTAGAAACACACGCCTGCTTCTGTTGGCAAGATCACTCCCTCAACTCCATCTCCAGGGTACTGAATTCCAAAGTGTTACGAAAGTGTCTAGCTTTGTTCGTTTGGTTCATTCGTTTTCTTATCGTCTATTATTTATTGCAACAGCCCTGTTGCCCCACGGCGTGGCGCAAAACGTTCTTTATTTGGTAAATCTTCCAAAGGAAAGACTGACACTGTGCTAGAGGATGGTGCTTCATCTGCCCAGGTGCTGGTTGTCTGTTTTCCTATTTACTGTTCTCTCTCTAGATCCTCGCTGTTCTTGCTTTGACTTATTTTCCATTCGAAATCATGTAGGCTGCTGTGGAAACTGTCGTGAGTGATATTTCCAAAACTGCTGAAGAGAAAGATATTGATGCCATGCCCTTAAACCCAAAAAGTCTATGGTTGATGATCCTCCCACAACCGTGCAGAGGAAGATGCTGAGGCCGTGGCCCCTAAGATAAAAAGGTCTGGTTTAAGTCCATTTGCATGCTGTTGATTAGTTTGTGGTATGCAGAATAAGGGTATAAGAGTTTCGAGTCCATTGACTTTGCAATGCACATGCTAGCCCTTACAGTTTTGTCTATTGGAGATAGATTTCACATGTGGTTTTCTCATGTGTCAGGCCTCCGCCCAGTAGCAAGGGCTCTGGAACAACTAAGAAGCAGAAGTAGGAGCTTGTCTGCAATGCCTGCAGACATAGTTTGTAAATAAGGTTCGTGCTGGTTGCGCTGTAGATGTTCTTCCTTCTTCCTGTAAGCATTACATTCCAGGGTTGCATGTGCGCTTAGATTTTACTGTCTGCTTTTGCTCTTTTAAACAATTCCTTTTTATTTCCTGGTAATATTTCTGTCGACCCTAGCTTCTCAATCCATTGCCTTGTCTCAGAACGAAATATATCTTATAGATCTTATGTGCCTTAGATCTTATGTAATATTGATTGAGAACGAAGATGGTACCTAGCTTCTCAATCCATTGCCTTGTCGACCTAGCTTCTCGATCCATTGACTGCAATAGCTTCTCAACCTACCTTTACGATCCAGAGGCTGCAATTTAATGTACCAGTGAATCAATCTGTTCCTACGGCATGTTATAGATCTTATGTGCTGCTTGCTGTCTATAGATCTTATGCGACTTAGTGTCTTAATATAGTTTTCCTTGCGGCTACCGAAGCTTTCGGCTACTCGCATCTCTCTTTGCAGGCGGCTTGTGCTACAGCAAGCTGTAAAAGCCCTTGGAATTTCTATGCACGAAACAACCACCTACGACGATGAATCAGACGAGGTACTGTCAGCGGTTCAGATCAATGTTCCTCCAGATATTTATATGCCACGCTTAGAAGCAAGACAGTTTCATGGAGATTGGTCTCTAACTTCTGATGCAGCCATCTAGTCAGCCTGCTTTAATGCTCTGGTTTATCTACAAAAAGTAGACATGCTGATTATAGATGGTATGCACTCAGATGAGCTTAAGAGTTGCCAACGGAAATTACTCGCACCATCTTCCTGGGCAGATGCTTTTGAGCAACGTGCAAATAAGCTACAAGCACAGCTAACTGAGATGATTAAGGATAAAAAATCAGCTAGATCCATCTACCCTGCCCCGGTAGGTAGTTCTTTCACGCCGGTCCCGGACCGTGCGGAGGCTACATCTAATAGGAAAAGACGCAAGCTCATGTTTGATTCACAGCATCCTCAGGAACACGGTGCCACACTACCCAACCTTCCTTTGTTAGAAGGCTCATCTTTGGAAAACATGTCTGCTATTACCGACCTTTCTGATGGGATTTCCTATGTCACGCAAAATCAAGTTAATGTAAGCCTGCTTCTATGATTTTAGTTCCATATGTTGTCTCAATTCTCAATGTGTTTGGTTTCTATCTTGTACCGTTCCACATATCTTTGGAATTTCACAATATTTTGTTCCTAACATATTGCTTATTGCTATTGTAGCCTGCATATGCCTTCCTGCCTCTCTCAACGCTTCCATCTGTCAACAAACCAACTGCTCCAAGGTGCTGCTTGCCATCTAAATTTTGGATTGCTAATCTGTTTAAATACAGGGCATTTGCATGAGGACATAAACAATAGATTGAACCTCTAATTTATTTCCTTTTCACAGGAAAATGAGTGCATTACTTGATTCCAAAGTCCGTAAGCCTCTGTTCCATAATAGTGAAGACAAAGGAAAAGGACCTCAGCTCGCAGAAGAGGTAAAAAATAATATTAATGACCTTGGTAATATTGATGAGGTCCTATGATGTTCCTGTTTGATAGAACTGCAATATTTCTTACATCTTTTTTCCTTTCAAACTGTTTCCAGGTTCTGAAAGATACAGCGGTTGATTTGGAATCAGCTATAGGTCGCACACCGCTGTCAGAGAAAGGCAAGCTTTAGACATAATGAGTTCATCGTTCCTGGCTAACATATGGTACGAATGCGGTCTCAGATTGGTTGTTGATTGATATTTCTATGTTTCCTAGACTTGATTGGTTTTTCTTTGTTAAGTCTTTGGATTTATTTATCTCACTGGATAAAATGTCTTGCAGAAATATTTTGCTCTACCTCTGAATATAATCCATCGGTGATACTTCCCTCATGGAAACTATCGGTTTCGTGTAAAATGTTGATGCTGCTTGAAGCGGGTGCTTACTACCTGGTTTATCTCAAGCTAATCAGCGCCATACGGTCGTCCAACTATTATGATGAACCTTTATTAGCCAGGGTTGCCTATTGATGCTTAGACTAGACTGTCTTACACTGTGTATCAGACAACCGTCACCTCTGTTCTGTAATAGGTTAAGACAGTAATTAAAAGTGTACATACCAGGAACTACTTTTATGTATCATGTTAAGTATGCTGTTGAGACCAGCCGCTTCTGCCTTTTGGAATCTTACTTTCGTACGTGAAACTCAATAGGAATTTGAGATCATATTTATGTATCCACGTTGGATCGCTAATCAGAAACTATGTATTTAGTACTACTTCCCATGTGTATATGTTATGAAAACACCAACTGCATTGTGAATGTCCAATTATCTCCTTTGTCAAAATAGAAGATGCACGCGACTGTCTATATGCTTGGGTGACAAATCCGCCTCTGGTTGGAACATCCTCCACACCTAGGTGGAGTATTCGTTACAAGCCAGCGGGGATACATCGTTCATAGTTCTTCGACATAAAAAACGATAACACAGAAAAACAACATGTTTGCTACGAAGCTTAAGAGTACATACACACACTAGGTACACAGAAAGATGGACCAGGTATATAGAAGTGGCACTACAATGCCAACGCTCCATTAATAAACCTTTGCAGCTTCGTGTTGTTTCAGTGAAAGACAACGATAGGCATAGCCGGAGGAGGACCCTCATCATACAACAGAGACGGATCAACCTTGGCACAACAAAGGAGTGTTACCTACCCAGGCGACAGTGCCATGCAGAGCCCAAGCATCAGCTTCGTGCCAAAGATCACCAAACACATAAACACCGTTGTCACCAACTCTGACAACAAATACACGAGAGTCGGGAAACCTTGCATGCAGGAAGACATCCATGGCTTGCTGAAGAGGGACATTGCCACCTTTCACCCAGAACTGAACCATCCTACCCTCCTCAAAAGGTTCCGGCGAAAGAAACTCCACAAACGGGCCAGCCATCTCGTACTAAGAAACTGTGAAAGCAAGTGATATCTTGTAGAGAGAAGAGAAGGAACTGAATTTGTAGAACAAAGCAGTCACAACAACGATTTATATAGAAGCTGAAAGAGACGGATAAGCACCCCGAGCTAACAGTACCAGCCCGTGAATAGCAAGCATCTCGACAAGCTGCTTGCAGTCTGTCTCGTTTCAGAGCACTCAGAAGAATCACGGACGAGAACCATACATACACAAACTCACAAATGCACCATACCGGCCTTCAGTTATTAACATGCGCTGCCTAAACAGAAGAAAGCAACAGCCCGGAGTATTTAATTATTCCTATGTCAATATTTTCTACAGACGAGCTGCTAACTTAAGAGTATGTGGTGCATACAATCACAAAAAATACCAAATTTTTCATGTTCAATTGCTTCAGAAATAAGCAATCACAAAGAAGATGGTTTCCTTCACTATTTCTTATTCAGATAACGCTATGACTGCGCCATTTTTTCGATTCCGTTGCACATGTACATTCATATAATCTAAAGGCACGTCAATAATAATTATATATACTCGAAATTAGGGAGTTCATGTTAGAAAAATCGTAAAAGAATATCAATACAGACGGAACAAACAACATAGGTTTTATAGTGCTGGGATTTAGGTTTTATATTTGTGTGCATTCGCCAATTTGTATCCACTTTTTAAAACATCTTATTCATTGCCATTATCAATATCAGCAATATATGCAAAATATATTTACCTTAAGGAAAGTATATTAAGACACTAAGCAAAATATATATCCTAATTATTGAGGGTGACATGGTCTAAGATGGTGTCTAAAATATGGATATTGAGGGTGACATGGTCTCATGACTGAAATATCATCCATGATAAAATTGAATCCTCTGCGTTTAGTGGAATATGTATCCTAATTATTTTTGAACGATATATCTGATTTCCATGACAAAGCCTCATATCGTGGTGTATGGTACTTCAAGATTGAGATTGCACAAAATATTTGTTGTCAAGTTTAAATCCACTATTGATTCACAAATTATCGATGATATCAGCGACAACAATATACACAAAATATAAAATACTTAAGGATACATTACAGTCATCGATGATAGCCGCATGATGATATGCAAAATATATAAAACTTAAGGCTATATTACAGTTTTGATTTCGGCACCTGCGCCAGGGGCGCAACCGGTCATCTAGTATGGGGAAATAGCGGTGTCGATCTGGATATTTCGTAGATGGATGGGAAGAGCAGGTAGCGCCCGCCGCCATGGCCAGGCCTGGAAGGAGAGGGCCGCCACCATGGCTGGGAGCACCTAACGATTTGGGATGGGGTTCACTGGTTCAGGAACACATGCGGTTCTACGTGCATAGCCAAAGAAATCAGTTGTTGGACTAGATCTCCATTTTAGGATAGGATATATAGGAGATAGGGTGAAGTGTGATCCATGTCTTCGTTTTGAGCTGAGAAAAAGGGACCACATCAGCTGATTTTTGGGGCGACGTGTGGCAGCGACGTTGGGGACGGAGGCGACCGTACCGGGTAGTGGCTGTGTCACGATTACTCCGACGAGGATGGTAGTACTAATTGCAACCCACTGGGTTGACTGCAACTAAAACACCAGCAACAACAATTTATATACATAACGCAGCAACGATAGTTGCTCCAATTGCAACCCAATGAAAAATGACTACAACAAAAACACAACCAACAGTGGACTTTTAGAGCCCGAGCTATATGGTGGCCGTTTTTTGAAAATTTGAAATCGACATTTTAAAGTTTTCCAAAATCGCGAAAAAAATCCCGAGTGTAGATATTAAAAAAAAACGTTTGTCCGTCGCCGCGAGTGTTCGTCGCCCAACAAAATTCTTCTCCTCGTGTTCGTGTGATTGTTCATCGATCCTTGGTTCCAACAATGGATGACTGCAACTAAAACACCACCACAACCAACTCATCATAAAAGTGCGGTAGCTTAGCCCGCCCTGCCACCATCGGCCCCGTCAGTAAAGCGTGACACGCCCACGGGACCGAATGGCAGAAGATTCATTCAAGGAGTGCAACAACTAAAACTATGGTTGCAACCCAGTACGGGATGACCGCAACAAAAACATAACCAGCAGCAACTTATTTTTAAGGAGTGCAACAACTTGTTTCAAGGCGTGCGACAAATGTGTATGCTCCACTTGCAGCCCATTGGGGGATGGCTGTACTAAACCACCACCAACAACTTAAAAATCGTGATAAGTAAATCTTAGTATGAAGTTGTTTACCTAAACGTTGGAGTTGGTTTTTGAAGGAAAAGGAAGTGCAACATCTATGCATGCTCCTTTTGCAACCCAGTGGAGGATGGCTACAACAAAAACACTAGCAACAACAGGAGCGCGGCAATTGCGCATGTTCCAGTTGCAACCTGGTGGGGATGACTGCAACTAAAAATGCTACCAACAACTTATTTCGAGAGAGTTCGGCAATAGTGCCTGCTCCAGTTGTACCTAGCTAGTAGGGATGATTGCAACTAAAACACCACAAGAAGCAACTTATTTTCAAGCAGTGTAGCAACTGCGCCTTCTCGAGTTGCAACACAATAACGGATGGCTGTACTAAAATACTATCTATGCTCGCACCAAATGCAATGCAACCACATTTGGGTATGGATTCTGAAGTTGCTCATTGTTGTCGCAAATTTGCCTATCGTTGATCCTGAGTTGTATACTATTGTTCCTTTTACAATACTATCCAGTGAAACATCGGCGTTACTAGGTTTTCTATCTTGGAAACCAAGTTGCCGACGGTTTAAGAAAGTATGGTAGGCAACTAGCTAGTAGTACAAAGTTGATTGCGTACCTCAGAAACTAAGTTGACTATAGAATACGTCAAAGTATTGCAAGCAACTCTTAGTACAAAGTTGCTGGCCTAAAACACCAAAGTTGAAATGTGTCGAATCTGTCTCTTTCTCGGTTAGAGTGAATGGGGTTTTTTCGGAAATTTTTAAGCCTTCAAGAGGTATAAGGCAAGGGGACCCAATCTCCCCTTACCTGTTCTTATTATGTGCCGAAGGATTCAGTAGCTTGATCAAATATAAAGGCCCCATGCACCTTGCCAAGGGAGTCAGGGTGAGCATCCACTCACCATGGGTGTCACACCTTCTTTTCGCTGATGACTGTTTGATATTCTCTCAGGCGACAACAACCGGTGCTGGGAGATTAGAAGAAATTTTGAATTTATATAAGGTCGGTTCGGGCCAGCTTGTTAACAGGACCAAAGTCTGCTATTTTCTTCAGCAAAAACACAACTAATGAGATGAAAGCTGAGGTTCACCAAAGGCTTGCTGTCTCCAAGGAGGCCCTTGGTGAGAAATATCTTGGACTTCCTACGGCATTGGGGAGATCATCAGACTCTCAATTTGAGCATATAATTGCAAAGGTGAAGAAACTGTTGAATGGAGGTATTCCGAGACTCCTCAGTAGTGCAGGAAGAGACAGTGGCGGATCCAGGAATTTTTCGAAGCCTGGGCGCGCCGCAAGCCAACTAATTTTTTTTCCTAGACGAATATAAGAATGACATGGAACAAATAATTTTTCACGATAATTCTATTGTAGAAACACGGATCAATACATTACAAGTTCACAACACATTGAAATGTTCACAAGTTCATAGTACATTTGATTGTTCACAAGTTCATAGTACATTTGATTGTTCACAAGTTCAAATAACATTCAAATGTTCATACGCTAATATATTAGATTCGATAGCTTAGCAAAAACTCCCAAAATACATGAAACTTCCACGATTGACGACCAAAGTTGAAATGTCCAAATACACCCACAAAGAGACTCCACAAGATAAAAAGCAAGAAGGATTAGTAAATCATATAACTTGTGACTTCAAAGTATATTTATCAAGATTCACGAGGCAAAGAAAATTACCGAGATAGTACCAATGATGTGCTAATTAGCCCTAGGCTTACGAGGTAAATGTTTCCTCCTATTCCTCATGTCTTGAAACCGTTGAGCAATAACACCACTATCAAGTTGACTAAATAGGGGTAATTGCACTAGACATACAAGAACTTGTGTGTTCATACAAAAACTTGCAATGTGTTGTGTTGTGGTACAAATACTTTCACACAGTGTGCAAATTCATACAAAATCGCTCTGGAGCAGACACCTGCACAAATGATGCTGACCAGCCACAGCTACCGCACGATGCTAGATTAAGCTAGATTAATCAAATGAAATCAACAGAAATCTGCAATAGCTAGAGTAGTTCCATAGCATGATGCTGATCAGCCACAGCTACCGCACGGAAGAGCACACACCTCTCGAATCGTTCTCCAGCTTGAACAAATGAGATCAAATCCTTCTCCACGGGTTGGGGAAATCACGGCGGCCGCCAGCCGGACGGGCAACAGGGCAAGGGTTTCGGGAGTTGGGGAACGGGTAAGGAACGACTGGATGAGTGAACGGAACGATCGAACGAGGACTCGATCCTGTCACAGGATCCTGACACCTCGTGGCCTCTCTTTCCTTTCCCTAGCGAATAGCCCATGGCTGCAAGGCCCACGAAGCTAAACATTTTTCGTTTTACCTTACAAGCTAACAGTTTTGCCCCTGTTTAGATTTGATTTCGTCGTTAAATATGCTCTATCCTACGAAGCGAGCATGGACGAAGCCCGGGCAAGCGCCCGGGCTGCCGGGACGCTGCGTCCGCCCATGGGAAGAGAGATCTTCATCAAATCTGTTTGTCAAGCCATCCCAACTTACTCAATGAGTTGCTTCCGTCTATCCAAGAAATTCTGCAAGAAATTGACCTCGGTGGTAGCGAGGTTTTGGTGGGAGGAGATGAGAAGAAAAGGTGCATGCATTGGAAAAAATGGGAAGACATTGCGATCCCTAAATCTGCTGGAGGTATGGGTTTCAAAGATTTCGCCTTATTTAATCAATCAATGCTAGCCAAACAGGGATGGAGACTTATGACTAAACCGGACTCCTTGTGCGCAAGGGTCTTGAAAGGGAGATATTATAATGAAAGATTTTATGTCAGCAAGGTTGAAAAGGAATTCTTCTCATACATGGCGAGCTATACTGCATGGGAGAGAGGCACTCAAATGTGGCCTGGTGAAGCGTGTAGGATATGGAGCATCTATCCGCATCTGGGATGATCCATGGATAGAGGAAAATTTCAGCCTTAAACCAATGATCAGGAAAACTGAAGCGACGGCAACGTTGGTTCAGGAGCTTATTGACCAGGAGACCTTTGAATGGAATATTGATAAGTTAGAAAAGAACTTCATTCGACCTGATGTAGAAGCAATACGACGAATTGTTATTGGTCAGGAGGATGATGCATGGGCTTGGAAGCATGAGAAATCTGGTTGTTTTTCTGTCCGTTCTGCATACAGACAGATATGTGACCGAAGAAGACACATGGAGGGGCCGGAATCTACTTCTGGTTCACTGCAAAATATCTGGAAGAAGCTCTGGAAACTTTCAGTCCCTCCGAAGGTGAGAAATTTCTGGTGGAGGGTGATTAACAAATTTGTTCCTTGTAGGGCGGTCTTGAAGGACCGGCATGTTGAAAGATTAGCCAACTGCGAAAATTGTGGCGAGGACGAGACAATAGCTCATACACTTTTCAGTTGTATACATGGGCCAAATTATTCTGGGAGGAGACTAAGAGATTAACAAGGGTGAAAATTCCAGGTTTGCATCCTGATTCGTGGGCTGTGGATTTGATTGACACTTCCATTGTCCCTGCTAGTAATGCAGCCATCATCCTATGTGGCTGCTGGACGGTCTGGTCGGAAAGAAATAACCGGCGTCATGGCGAGAAAGATAGGACAGTGAAAGTTTCGGTACGTTGGGTAGTGGATACAGCTTGTGACTTGTCACTGAATACTACACTACTCCACCCCGTACAAAGGAGATTCAAAATTGGGAGCCACCAGACCCAAACTTCATATAGATTAACTCTGATGCCGGGTTCGACGAGCAGTCAAGATCGGGTACAACTGGTGTCGTGATCCGCAATCACGAGGGAGTTCTTGTTCGTGGCCAAGCCCTTTGGTACGAAGCTGCTGCCGATGCGAAAACCATGGAGGCCCTTGCAATCAGAGATGGCATCCGCCTTGGCCGAGACCTGGGTTTAGATAGTATTATCCTGGAAAGTGACGCCCTGGAAGTGGTTCAATGTTGCAATGCTGGCTCTTTTGAGAGGGCAGGTATAGCCGTATAGGGCCAATATGCGTCCAGATTAAAGAACTGCAGAATAGCTTCAGTAGCTGTGTAATTTCTCATGTATCTCGTGTAGCTAATGAAGCAGCACATCGGTGTGCTAAACTGGCTAGCAGCAATAGACGTACATGTCTATGGATCAATTGCATCCCAGCCTTTCTACGGGATAGCATGTATCAACCTTGTAATCTGGCTGATTGAGTTATATAGTCTGTGAGTTTCAAAAAAAAAACACCAAAGTTGCTTTAAAAAAAGTTTGTCAAAAAATATATAAATGAGATCTAGTTTTGAAAAGCTGGTCGCGACAGACTCACACTAGTAGGAATATGCTTATAGCCACCACACTACCGCTGGCGGACGGGCCAAACCGTCCGCCAGCGCTATTACCGCTGGCGCACAGTTTAGAGCGCACGCCAGCGATACTTGGGTTACCGCTAGCGGACGGAGTGACTCGCACGCCAGCGGTAGCGTGACGCAGAACCGAGCAGCCGGGGCTAAGTACCGTTGGCGGACGGTGACCTTTTTCGCCAGCGGTAACTAAAGTACCGTTGGCGGACGGTTTGGCGCGCCCGCCAGCGGTAGTTAGCCCCGCTGCAGGCCCAGAAAGCAGGAAATTACCACTGGCGGACACCATTGCCGTCCGCCAGCGGTATCGGAAGTACGCCATTTTAACCATTTTTTCAAAAAAATCAATTAAAGTGAAAAAATGATCTAGATATGATCATTCCTGTGGCATAGTTTGTGATAATGTGCCCATATTTGACACATATGTGTACCTTGGTATAGCAAACAATGTTGCAGAACTGAGTTTTTTCAAATTATTTTTATAAATATTATTTTTAATTTTTTAAATGTCAAAAATGACTTTTTGTGAAGCAAGTACAACAAATATGGTGCAAAATGGCACCCATCCAATGTCCACACAAAGTAGACCATATTTGATGGATAATCCAGAAATATTATTAATTTTCTCAGTTTCTACCTTATTTCGCCTATTTAAACGACTTTATGCCGATTTTTCGAAAGTAATTCAAATTTGAACTACAAGTGTGATAGTTTGCTCTAATTTTTTTTATAAAAATCATTTTAAGGTACACAAGTAGTGGTTATATCACAAAACTGTCGATAGTTTTGAAAAATTCGATCTCTTTCGACGAATAGCCATGGTGGCCATTTTGTAACTGACACTGAAACTGCTATGGCATTGCCTGAATTAGGAGAGCATGCAGCTGACCATCAGTACCACAACAACACCATACCTGAACATTAGTTTCAGCTAAAAAACCGAACCATGAGATGCTATACTTTAATACAGCACAGCAATCTTCATTTTCGAGGGCCAAGATGGAAGAATTGGAAGTTCATTCTAGGGAACGAATTGTAGGATTAGTTCCCACGGTCGTTTAGAGTGGTCATTTGCCCAGTTTGGGCCAGCCGTTTGTCCTGGCGACAGAAACAAGTTTATGTCTTGAAGATGCAAAAACCGTATGGTTAAGGTGTTCGCGTAGAACTTTTCATGCCCTTCTGGTGTTGTTAAAATTGTGAAATAAAATGTTATAGCTACCTGAGATCTTCTAGTTCCTAGATCAATTTAGTTTGATCAATTTACTTGAGTAGTTTTCCTGCAATTTAGTCTGACACAGCATGAACTTTTGTATGCAGATTGTCTTATTCTCTCATGTTAGTGATGGATTATGAAAGTAGATGGTAATGCTCCTATGCTTAAGTTCCTAGACGTACTTGACCCCATTTTGTTTGCTGCTTATGCACAGGCAGCAGCACGTTGAGGTCTCTCCTCCTCCTCTGTTTATTCTTGCAACATTTGCTCCCTTTTTGACCAGTTTTATGTGTATGTGTTGCAAAAAATCTCTCTTGTGCATACAGAGTGGGTGTAAATAAAAATGGAACTGCTTGATTTTCTTGCTGCTGCTTATGAAATATACTTGTCGAATTTTCAGATTCAAAGCATATTGGAGGAGGATGGTCTCAACGGGCGCGAAGCAGCGACGGTAGCCGGGAGGACCTGAACGTCATCGGTGACACTGACACGAGGCTGCGGCAGCGACGACATCGACACGGGTCGGTGGCGGTTAGCGGTGAGGTTCGTGCATACCAGGCGCTCTGGTCTTTTGGCCTCCTCTCTCACTATCCGTGCTGTTGCTGCATCTGATGGCGATGGAGAGGACGATCAGATTAGTATGTTTTTCCATGGTGAACATGGACAATCGAGTCATTTGTATGTTTCTCCATGTAATTTTGTGAATCCGTGCAATCATATTGTTTGGTGAAGATAAGTGTTATGCTTGAAGTTTCATTTTTTGCATTTTTGTAATCTCTAAATTCATGCATTTTAAATGTGGTGTAATCTGTACTACTGGATGAACTATATGCATCTATTTGGACAAATAATAAATAAAATTTTATTTTTTTAATTCTTAATTACTTAGCACTGCAGGACAAACAAAAGCGCACGCCACTAGTATAAATAAAATTTATATTGCGAGAATAATACCGCTGGGCGGAAGGGAGGCCTACCGCTGGCAGATGCCATGCCCGCCAGCGCTATCGCATCTACCGCCGGCGTGCGCAAGTGTTGCCCGTCAGCGGTAACCACCCTTACCGCTGGCGGACGGCCCGCCCGCCAGCGGTAACAACTACCACTGGAGGGCGGCTATTCGCCAGCGGTAGCGCAAAAGCGTTCGCCAGCGGTAGGCGTTTTCCTACTAGTATCCATGATGAAAACCGATCATGATGCTGATACACGATTTAAGAGTTATGATCTTCTAAATTTTTTCCGCCTGAAATTAAATGCACGTGCTGAAGCGTTGCGTGCATGAGGGGTTAATTACGTGCATGTGGGGTTAATTAGCCTCATTAATTGGGGTGTTTGCTTTATTGGACAATTGAGCATCGGTTTGCTCCCTAGATGCGGCCAGCAATAAGAATATACGTAAAAAGAATGGCCGACGCGGGAAGAAGGAAAAAAGCACGACACTAACAAAGAAAAAGAAAACAAAACGCCGTTTGCTGGGCCAGTCTCCGTGGGCCTTCGGCTGGGAGCAGTTTGACGTTGGGGAGACGACATTTAGAACTCGCAACAGGCGAGAGATAGTCGATCCCTCCAGATCCAGACTTTTGTCAGCTTGGTCCTTCTCCGTCTTCGCCGTTCCCGTGCATCGGCGAGTTCGTCGGTGTCCTTACAGAAGCTGGGCTGCAAATCACGGTGGCTTGCCGTGCGCGCCGGTACGGCATGCCTGATTTGGGGAGTGAATTGTATTTTTTCCAGAGAAATCTCTGAATTTGTTTTGCGGAATTATGAGCGGCGGCGGTCCTGTTGCGAGGGGGGCGAGGACGAGGACGGGGAACGGCTGAGCATGGTCCTCCACGGACCACGCGGATCTAGGCTTGTTCACGCCGCACGTCGGAGTGTGGTGGCAGCAACAGGCGGACCGCTCTCTGCACTTCTGCGGCACGGGGATCATTTTCTCGGGGGGCTCATCAGCATGGCGAGAGATTGGAGATGGAGGCTACTGTCGGCGCCATTGCGACGTCGGCATTCTTGCCTGCACCTGCGCAGCGAAGCTTGAGGTTTGCAATGGAGCTCGCTGGGAACGCCGATGTGGCCTCTGCTGGTCCAATTGGAGAAAGTGTTTTGCTGGACGACGCTTGCAGAGTCCCTATCCTCAGCAGGTAATCAATCATCTCTGTGTTATAAAAAGTTTACATTTCTGATAAATTAACTGAAGGTAATGCTGCTGCTCATGTGCGAGATATGGCAAATTACTAGTATGTTTAGTAGTGCAGGCTTTATGGGAACGAAATATTTATCTCTCCTCCGATTGATTACAAACACATTTGTAATGCTGCCGCTCATGTGTGAGATATGGCAAATTACTAGTAGTATGTTTAGTAGTCCAGGCTTTATGAGAACTAAATAGTTTTCTCCCTTCGAAAGATTACAAACTTGAACCATCAACAAAAGTGGGACATAAGTGGAATTCCACATGACGTCCTAGTTGTGTGACTCCGACTCAGGAAAGAGAAGGAACGTATGGTGTGGTTATCTATATCATTCTCCGTGCCCAGCCTTTAATAAACACAAAATAGGCAGCAATGTAACTAGAGTGGAGCAATTTAGTAATGTTTCATCATCATGGGCATCTGAGCCTGTCTAAATGTCTATTCTCGCTACATGTAAAGTGGAAAAAGGCATGCAAGTGGGACGACTATAGTGGGGAATATGTTGGAGACTCCTAATGGCTTTACAATCACTTAATACTACTATATTTGATCAATTGCTTTCTTGGGGACAGCTCCAAGTAACCGGTGCGATTTTTCGAGCTTACTTTGATAACAAACAAATTTAGTATATCTCCTGCTGATTGAGCTAATTTGTTATGTATGTTCCTTTCTCAAAGATTGGGTAGGTTTACAATCTCAAGAGGGCAAGGACAAGACTTTAGCTTTAGCTGGGGCTGGGGGCTTATGCTCTTTAGAACCAAGCTCTCGACATAGACAAACATGAAGTTGTAGTGTGTGAGCATGTTTTGCTGAGGATCGACGGGAGGAATTGAGCTCAGAGAGGAAGCTGGCCACCATTGTTACTGACGGAGTCTTTATCCATGGCTTGATGAGTTGCAGTGCCAGTTATCTCATGAGTTCTGTTACGTCCCTTGGTTTGCGATGAAAACCTTGCGGACTGCAGGCCTGGCATGTGTTGCATCACATGTCCCGGGAATGTTTCCTTTCTGGTATCTGTGTCAGTTCAGGTGGCAGTAGTACCAAACTTCTAAAGGTAGTTTTACTTCTCATTTTCCTGCATGTCGAGGTAGTTTTACTGCTAGAAGTAGTAGTACCAAACTTCAGTGTACCAAACTGCTAGAGGATCGACATTATTCAGTTAGCAGGAATAGTTTGACCAAACTGCTAGAGGGGAAAATATCTAGTGATCCCACCCCCTACATGCTCCCATGCTCCCATTTTGAAAAATTCAATTTTAGTTCTTTCAAAAAATTCTAGAAACAAGTGTGAATGTTCACATGGAATGTGTCTACGACCTCCAGAAATTTCAGAACCAATTTCGAAAAGTACATTGAGAAATAAAAAAATACAAATCCATATGTGAATAGTGTCATTTTTGCTTGTTTGTCTTTTTTGGCACTATTCATGTTATATTTGTTGTTTTTGTTTCTCAATGTGCTTTTTGAATTTGGATCTGAAATTTTTGGAGGTCATAGACATATAACGTGTGAGCATTCACACTTATTTCTAGAATTTTTTGAAACAAAGGAAATTGATTTTTCTAAAATGGGAGCATGGGAGTATGGAAATGGTTGGGATCACTTGATATTCTCTGCTGGAGGTAGTTTTACTGCTAGAGGTACCCGCAATAGTATCCACGATGGGTGGACTATTATTTGTTTCTATACTGAAGGTGCGATTGCATCTTTTGGTGTGGTGGATAGGAGTCCCCGCACTAGGGAAAAAGGACCTCTATCTTATCCTTCTGACGGACCAATGCACACACTAAAATAATATTATTTAGTACCATGCGTATGTTTCATGCACTAACGATACCTTGCGGGTACCTTTCATATCTGGTACGTACAAAGTGATGCCTCGTCCCTCGTATCTCATTCCTTTCTTGATTGAGGACTGCAAGACATGCAGTGCCTGCCCATATTTCCGAGCAAAAAGGAAGTTAGTCTCAAGAATTAATAGTAATAAATCATTCATTCCATTCATTGTGGATGGCTGGGTTAATAGTACGTTTAAGTACTGACCATCCCTACCCATTTCCTGACTGACAACCCTTATTTTCTTTTAATACGTATTAAGATGGGCATTAAATTATTACATTTAAGTCGCCCAAAGTTCCACATTGCTCCTATATATATACATGTTCTCTGTTGGCCTGTTCATCTCGCCCTTCACCGCTGAATACTGCCCTTGGAAAGAGCTGAAATTCCCCTCCGTTGCAGCAAACTGAGGTGACAATTAGTTGCTTATTTTGTTTCTATTTTTATGATGCATCTACTTGCTGTTCATGTGCAGCTTAATTAGACGTCATTCATTTCCGAGCAGTCTACATATGTATCCATGAACCTAAATGTTAATCTGTATGATTAACCAGGAAGCATGAGCTATGGCTGTTGTCCTGGTTGCTTTGGCGCCCTATGTCAAGAAGATGATCGCGGACATAACTGAAGAAGAACTGAGCATGCTATTGGCGTTGAAGGAGAGATCAGGAAGCTGAACGGCAACTTGGTGTACCTCCAGGACTACCTCACTGATGCCGACAGGAAATGGATCACCGACAAAAGCGTGAAGTTGTGGGTGGGGAAGCTCAAGGATGTCATGTGCGAGGCCACCGACATCCTTGAGCTCTGCCAGCTTGAGGCCATGGAGCGACCAGAGAAGCGTCCCGCAGGCGGTGGTGCCTCCAACCATTCAAGTTCTCTTGGAGGGCAGTTGAAAAAGAAGCTGCAGGACTGCTTTCAGCCATTTCTGTTCTGCATTCGGAACCCTGTGTTCGCCCACGAGACGGGCAGCCGCATAAAGAAGCTCAATGAGGAGCTGGACACCATCCGCAAGGATGCCAGTAAGCTCAAGTTCATCAACCTCGGTTCCTACCAGGAACAAAGGAAGCTGACAAATCAGGCATATCCTCCCAGGAACAAGACGACGTCGGGGTTCAATAAGTCGGAAGCCGTGGGGGAGAACATCGAGGAGGATGCAGAGCAGCTTGTGCAGAAGCTGACCACCCACGATGGCAGAGACTGTAAGGTGGTGGCCATCGTTGGCCAGGGCGGCATGGGCAAGAGCTTCCTCGCCAAGAAGATCTTCGCAAGCGAGGCCATCAAGGAAGAGTTCAAAACCAAGATATGGCTGAGTGTCACTCAGCACTTCGACAGGGTGGAGCTGCTAAGATCCGCCATCAGCCACGCTGGGGGGAAGCACAATGAGGAGAAGGACGAATCCATCCTCGAGCGGACTCTCACTGAGGCATTGTCAGCGAACAAGTTTCTGCTGGTCTTGGATGATGTATGGAGCGACAAAGCATGGAAGGACATGCTCCAAGTCCCCGTTGCTAACGCCAGTTGTACACAACCGGGGAGCCGGGTCCTGGTCACCTCTAGAATGGAAGATGCTGTTCGGAGGATGGGAGCCTCCGGCGGCGACCTGCTCCGTATCAGAAAATTAGAAGATGAAGATGCTTGGTCCTTGCTCAAGAAACAGCTGCCACCGTCAGAGGTCAGTAACCAGTGCTACCATAGAAACACAGTCAAACTAATTAATTTACTCTCCACTGCCTATTAATTTGGTAATACTAGTACTCCGATTCATATATATTAGTTGTTGCTGAATCGGATGTATCTGAACATGTTTTAGTGCTAGATATATCCAATTCGGCGACAATTAATATGAATTGGAAGGAGTACTAATTTTCGATGTGCGATGCCACACACATAAATGCATAAGGAAATATAGGTTTACGTAGTGGTTTTGTGATTCTACACTAATCTTTACTCCCGAAATTTAAAATACCCATCAGTTCTAAAATACTTGTTCTTTATAATATTGACACAGTTTATGTGGTAATATTTTCACCTTTTTTCTGTTAAGTATGCTAGCTACTTTATTAACTAGAATTAAATATGAAAATATGCTCCATGATAGATTTTTTATAAATTTGATGTTATCAATCTATTTATTACTCTTTAACTTTCTAAGTTAATTGGAGAAAAGAAAAAAGGACTAAGCCATATGATCTGGTTGGACCAAGTTTAGCTCATTATGATATTAATATCTGACATGCAATACAATCTCATCAAGTCCAATTCAGGGCTTTAGTCTATTTTTTGTATTATCGGGTAAAGTTGCAATCACTAGGATTAAAATAATAAATATACTGTAATAACATATTTAAGATTAGTCCAAATTTTTCAACCCATTCGGACATTAACCTCTGATTTTGACCAATTAGCCAGAGGTCATGATGTTTGCATTAGGACGTCTAAGTCCAAATCTGCAATCAAAATGCTATATGCATGTGCTGAGAGGACTCTATAAACTTCGACACGAGGTGTCATGACACATGACATAAATAGAATTGTGCCCATATATTATGCAAGCACTTTGAGTTCGTCACGAGCGTTACACTAGACTAACAAGTCGAAGCAACGTTTGCACTGCCATAACTAATCTGATGCCGCATTGTTCAAAAACTACTCCTTGGCCGTCAGCCCCATGGTGTTTTGTTGGACACCGTAAATCTGAACAAATCCTAAATCAAAATTTTCCAAAAAAAATGTCTCAAACAAATTTGTAGATTATATATGATATTAAGTAGTCAATCCAATTAAGATTTTGCGTGAGTGGCTTGAGCTCAATTCCACCACAAATATTTAGCTCTTCACAGCCCACCATAGCAAGTGGCTCAACACAAACTTAAAGATATGAAATGATTGTTTTGGGCATGTGTCCTTCCAACATAATTGAAGAGGAAGCCGGATTTCAGACTATACTTATGATTATATGGTTGAGATTTGGGGACTATTTGAAATGAAAGAAAAATTTAAGACCCCCAAAGCTGAATTTAAGGGATCAAGTTTAGGGGCATTGTTAGGAGATGCTGTGACCGTTCAATTTCTATGACAAATATAAGCAAGTCTTCTGCCCTCCATGGAGGCATGGAACTACATGCTTCCATCTACAAACTTCCTATCTCATATTTTACAACCCAGGGAAGCATTTCAGCAAACACGTAGAATAATAGATGTGTAGGTCCACGAAGTATCTCCCAAAAATGCAATGCATATAGCTACATTCAAAGCTATATTCCAAGATCATACTGGTAGATTTTGGAGTTTTGCAAACTTTGTATTCCCATTCAACCATTGAGACAATTGCAAAAGTTTGATAGGAATTAAATAGACTTTGATCACAGAACTTGCATAGTTGCATGCCAAGATCTATCTAGGTTGTAGACACCTTAGGGCATCTCTAGCCGATCCCTCAAAATTTGCTCCTCTAAAAAATAGTTGTTTCTAACCGATCCGTTAAACTTAACCTCTTAAAACATTTGAACGCAAATTTATTCAAATTTGATTCAAACTAGTTCATATTACTAAATTCAAACTACTAGCATAAACTACATTACATAATTTTTTGAGGAAATCTAAACTAAATCCAACAACCTACTCGTCGTTGCTGTGGGTGTCGGCTCCTACCGCATCTCAATCCACGCGTCGCAGTCGGAGCTACTAAGTTCGATGACCGACGCACCAGACGGTCCGACTTTGGTGTCGGTCTTTCTCTGACTTGTACGCCTCGTACTGCCAGTGCTCTTCCTCGACGCGTTCTTGATACCGGGGCGGAGCTCCACCATGTACTCATCGTTGGCGCGCTCCACATCCAGGCGCTCGCGGGCCTCCCGGTCTCCCCACAACTCTTGTGCAAAGGCTACTCGGGGGTCGACAGGGCCCAAATCTGGCGCCCGCGCCGAAGGGGAAGTCATGCCGTGCCGACGGATCATGGCACACTGACTCGAGGTCGTATGCCCACGCCGCCGCGTGCGCGGCCGAGTGGTAGGGACCAATCCAAATCCTCTTGTGGTTTTCAATGTTGGTGATTCTCCGCCACCTACGTCCTATGTACCTCCTCTGCGGCGCCAGTGGTGGTGGCAGGTTGTGGAACCGAGACGAGGAGGGGCCACCGCGGGACAGCACACGACATGGATCGGATTGGCAGAGGGGACCGAGCGCGGGAGGATCCAGCCATGATGGTGACACCGGAGTGGGGAACGAGGCACCAGTAGGGTGGATTTCGGGAAGAAGGCGGCGGGGAAGGCAGTGGGGAGGGGAAAGGACTTTATACCAGGAGCGGCGCAACGAGTATATTTAAGAGTCGGCCACCGCTTGGAGTGAAACATTTACTGCTCTAATGGCTATAAGGTTTTGCTAGGTGCACTTTAGAGGAGAACAACAATATTTTTACTCCTCTAACCATTTTTGAGAGATCGGCTAGAGATACCCTTATGCTGCAAACGCAATGGCATGCCACCCCATGGCTGTGATGGTTCCCTCTTCGCGATCAATTTTTTCTCCTTCAGCTTCTTCTGCAACTCACCACATCGTCTTGTGTAGCCCATCACCATCACCCAATAAGCAGCGCATACGAACACTTCACGACAAATTGGCAGGGGTTGCATGTACTGGGTTGAATGCGCTATGTAGTAGGCGCACGACAAAACCAAGGCGTGGATCTCACCTGTTGAGAACTGCCATGAACGTCATTTGCATCTTTGTTTTTGTTGCCAATACCATGGTAGGTGGACCAAGCAGTACTAGAAGGTGAGTGGGGAGTGAGGTCGAGGTTATGGGTATAGGTAGGGTAAGAGGACTAGCGCTTGAGGGAAAGGATATGTCAGCGTGCAGATGGGGCAAGGCAACCTCGGGTTGACAGTACTGACTCGTTGTCTAGGGTAATAAATTAGTTCCTTCAAAAAATATTTATGGATGGCACCAACAGGCATGTTTTGAAAAACATAATTGTTACCTTTAAGGCTAATTAAATGTTCAAATGGAAAACGGTTTCACTAGTTTAAGTGCGCATAGATGGCACCAACAGGCATGTTGTGAAAAACATAATTGTTACATTTAAGGCTAATTAAATGTTCAAATGGAAAACGGTTTTTCCTGTTCTTTATATTTTCATGGGTTATCAATTTTATATTTTCACTATATTGGCAGCGGTAATTAATTTTCAGCAAAACTTTACTTTTTATTAATTTAAACACACTTTTTTGTTCAAATTTGCAATATATTTATGGATACCACACATTACCGATTTTATTTTCGAAGTTAACTATATTTTCTCCCATGTTTCACTAGCAAAATCATAGTTCACCACATTAGTAGTATATGATGCTAGTTTATCATAGTTTTGTTTTCAGCTTATGTAAATATGAAATATGAAATTGTGCAGAGAGAACTACATATATACCTGTAACGAAGTAGACTTATATTGTTGGCAGGTTAGCGGTGAGAGTGTTTTGATCATCTGAAAGATATTGGGATAAAAATTATCAGAAAATGTGATGGTTTACCACTCGCTATTAAAGTGATGGGAGGACTTTTAGGCACAAGGCGCCCAAGTGAACTCGAGTGGGAGAATGTTCTGAAAAAGAATCTTGAATGGAAAGAAGATGGGTTGCATGACGAATTAAACTTCTCAGTACACTTGAGCTATGATGATTTAACTCCAGAGTTGAAGCAATGCTTTCTGTACTACCCACTTTTGCCAAGGGTTCAGCACCTAGCTTGGATGAAGTTGTTAGTATCATGGTTTTTAAGGCGTTAAGGCTGTTACAGTATATGTGGATTGCGCTGGCCCTTTCCATCAGATCGGTCTTTTGGAATAGTGGTTAGTGCATGAAGCTTAACATGGTATCAGAGCCAAGGTCTCGAGTTCGAGTCCTAGCTTCCGCACTTTATTCTAAAATTGCTATTGCCCCCTCGGTGTCCACGTATAGGCACGTATAGGCCACGTACAGGCACCTCATGCCTCTTGGGCCTGCCTCTGACTCTACACGTGTTGACTTGCCCGTCACACGTGAGAGGGGGTGTTACAGTATATGTGGATTGCGCTGGCCCTTTCCATCAGATCGTCTTTTGGAATAGTGGTCAGTGCATGAAGCTTAACAAAGGCGTCCTAAGGCGAAGTGGGGGCGCCTTGGCGCCTAGGCGGACGCTTTAGGCGCCTAGGCGCCTAAGGCGGTCGTTTTTCCACGGCGGGGGGGGGGGGCGCCTTGACGCCTAGGCGGACGCCTTTAAAACCATGGTTAGTATGTGGATTAGTGAAGGGTTTATTCAGGGTGACGGGAGGTCAGAATCACATGAACTAGATCTAGAAGAAATCGGAGAAGACTATCACCGAGAGTTGGTCGCTAGGAATCTTTTGGAGGCCGATAATCCAATTTGGAACACATGGTGTTACAACATGCATGATGTTGTCCGTTCTTTTGCTCATTTTGTGGCTAGTGAAGAAGCACTTGTGGTTCAAAAAGAGCAAAATGACATTAGAGAACTTCTTTTAGTTAACCATAAAATACGACGTTTGTCTATAACACTAGAAGGTTCAATACTAGAGTGGAGCATCCTAGAAAATCTAGAATCATTGAGAACCTTAATGATAAGATGTGGCACTATGCCTAGTGGTTCACTGGCTAGTTTTGTCGGTTTACGGGTATTGAGTATAGAATCTGACGTGTCTGATTCTATGATGGGTTCAGTGTGTCAGTTGAGGCACCTAAGGTACCTGAGTCTCCAAGGGGCAGATATATCCAGACTGCCAAATGACATCCATAAGATGAAGTTACTTGAGCACATAACACTCAGCAGATGTATAAGGCTGAATAAGCTTCCTGACAACATTACAGAACTAGAGAGTTTAAGATATTTGTCCTTAAGAGGGTCCAATGTTGATATGTACCAAGGGGGTTTGGTGGTTTCAAAAAGTTGAGGTCAATTTTTGGATTCCCAACAAAGATGGATGGGGATTGGTGCAGTTTAGAAGAATTGGGGCCTCTTTGTGATGTGAGGGATCTTTCAATAGAATATCTAGAAAATGTGCCTGATAGTTCAGTTGCTGCGAAGGTCATTATGAGCAACAAGAAGCATCTAATATATTTGGAATTGAGCTGTTACAGAGATGAGGAGGCAGAGATGGAAGAAGGGGTGGAACAAATTGAGGAGGAAGAGAAGAAATATAGAGAGAAGCAAATTGAGAAGGAAGAAGGGGAGGAGCACATTGAGGAGGCAAAGGAAGAAGAAAAAGAGGAACAATCTGCGGAGGAGGAAGAAGAAAAGGGAGAGGACCAATCTGCAGAGGAGGGGGATGGAGAGGAGCAAACTGCAGAGGAGGAGCAACACCGAATTGAGGCAGTATTCGACGAGCTATGCCCTCCACATTGCTTGGAAGATTTGACCGTGGCAAGATACTTTGGTTGTCGACTACCAAATTGGATGCAAGCTCCACTAGCAGCGTCCTTTAATAGCTTGAGGAGTGTTGAGCTAAGTGGCCTGACTTACTGCAACAAACTTCCCAATGGTTTGTGTGTGATGCTAAATCTGGAAGAGATGGAAATCAACTTCGCTCCAGCCATCAAGCTTATCGGGCCTGATTTTCAAAGCATCCCAAGTACTGATGGAGATTCCATTGTTACTAGCCCATTCCCAAAACTGAGATTATTACGCATGGCAAATTTGTCTCGATGGAAGAAGTGGGATTGGGAGGAGGAGCAGGGCAAAGCCATGGCCATGCCTGCCTTGGAGCATCTCATGATTATAAACTGCAGGCTGACACATCTTCCCTTAGGACTTGCTAGGCACAACAGGTATAACCTGAGAATCCTGTATCTAGAGGATCTCACTGTCCTGGCATGTGTGGAGAATTTCCCCTCGGTTGTGTCTTTCGATGTGCTCTGCTGCCCCAAGCTGAAGAAGATCGGTGGCTTCTCCAAGTTACGGAAGATCTACATCGACAGTTGCCCGAAACTGAAGTTGCTGGAGGGTGTCCCCGTGCTCTCCACCATGGTGCTTGATGATGAGCCATGGGAGATAACTGGCACACCTGCAAGGTGTACACCCAAGTTATATCAAGTTGGACTACAGCGTCAGCTTCCTGAGAATTTCACTGTTACCAGATAGCAGCTCTGGCCTCTGAAGACGAAGGTCCGGTGTGTTACAATATGCGCCATACGGGCTGTTCCCGGGCTTAAGATAATAAGAGGCTGTGATATTTATCTCCTTGTGTAATTCACATTTTAGAGTATTTTGTTGGTCACACAGATCAAATAAAATTGTTCAGTCTGGTTCTCAGACAGATAGCTCACGGCCTAACTACCTAATGATATGTCTTGAGGAGTGTATATCGTATTGCCTCCATCCGTACACAATTGAATTTTCTTCTTCCAATCCTGCTTCAGATACAGGTTTGTCGGGTTTTTTATTATCCAGCAATAGTTGCCTCCCTCCAGATCTGGGGTACTTGATCGGAGTTGGGGCCGGCCAGAAAACAACAGTTTTCAGCACAAGATACTTCTCGATTTGTATTAAAAAAAGAAAGGTTTTATACCTTTTGTTGTTGGTTGTGATTTCTCATCAAGCATGCCGGAGTGTCTATCGTCATGGTTTTGTAAGGTATTACAGAATGCTGAAGTTAACACAACCATGTCGCAGACAGCACAACCATGAGCAAGCACTAATTTCTGAACTGTTACTTCATTAGTAGCTATAAACCTGCCATTTTCCATTTGGCAAATAGCAGCACAAGCCCCCTTTTCTCGACTTGATTTTCGCTAGGACACGGTCAGTTGATATCCGTTTCCTGGAACTTCTGCTGGTCTTTTGTCCCGGTCTTCCTCCTAGGATCATTTAAAATTATCACCTGTGTCAATGATGCGACTCACCAATGCCACATTTGCAAAAGGGGAAATTACTTTCATGGAAAAGGTTTCTTCTTGCCGCCCATAGGTTTTTGTTTTTTAGACTTGAGAGGGAGAGCGAATCTTAATTGCTGCTGCCTAGACAATCCCCCGTGATGCAAATTACATCACTGCCCATAATAAGTATCTGCTTTGGTGTCAATTAGTAACTATTCCATACTTTACTTAAGACTGTAAGCTAAAGAGGTAGAGTAATTGACACATCTTCGTGAAGGCAACAGAACTGGAAAACTGTAAATATTTTTGTAGATGCTAAGCAAAATAAACATCTGAGAACTAATTAGTTGTCTGTACTTCCGGCAGAGCAGCTCGCTGCTCACTGCCACCCCTGCTCGCGAGTCGCGACCAAGCCCCATCGTCAGTCAGGCTCCCGTGGAAACATGGGAAATATGGAGGTAGAATACCTGCATTACAATCGATTAAGATATGTGGAGGGTAATAGAGATGATCTCTGTGAAAAACTTAAAACTGCGAGTCAAAAGGAATAACGAATAAGAATACTAAAAAGAATACTTAAATCATGGTGGCTTGCCGCGCCGGTACAGCATGCCTGATTTGGGAAGTGAATTGCATTTTTTCAGAGCAATCTCTGATTTTGTTTTGCTGAATTGTCAGCGTCGGCGCTCCCGTTCCGAGGGGGGTTGACTGCAGACGGTGCACAGGCGTGGCGAGGATGGGGGAACGGTTGAGCATGGTCCTCCTGTGAGCCTGAGCCATTCCGCAGACCTCGCGGATCTGGTATTGTTCACATCGCACCTTGGAGTGTGGGGGCAGCAACAGGAGGATCGCTCTCTGCACTCCTGCGACACGGAGACCTTTTTTTCCGCGGGGTTCATCAGCATGGCGAGAGATTGGAGATGGAGGCTGCTGTCGTTGCCATTGTGATGTTGGCACAGGGAAGCTTGAAGTTTGCAATGGAGCTTGCTGGGAGCGCCGATGTGGCCTCTGCTGGTCCAGTTGGAGAAAGTGTTTTGCTGGACGATGCTTGCAGAGTCTCCATCCTCAGCAGGTAATCAAATCATCTCTGTGCTATACTAAATGCAAAAGATTTCTGAGAAAAATTTACTGAAGGAACGGTGCAGCTCATTTGCCAGATATGACAAATTACTGTTGTTAGTAGTGCAGGCTTTATGTGAACGAAATATTTTTCTCTCCTCCGATAGAGTACAAACCTGAACCCTGAATAGGAGGAATTCCAACTAGAGTGGAGCAATTTAGCAATGTGTTATTATCAGGGGCATCTGAGCCTGTGGAAGTGTCTATTCTCGCTACATCCACAAGTGGCAAAAGGCATGCAAGTGGACTATTAGTGGGGAATATTTCGGAGACTCCTAATGGCCTTACAATCTCTTATACTACTTTATTTGATCAATTGCTCTCTTGCGGATAGCTCAAAGTAATCGGGTGTGATTCTTAGTGCTTGCTTTGATAGCTAACATATTGAGTATATCTACTGCTGAGTGAGCTAATCTGTTATGTATGTTCCTTTTGCAAATATTGAGCAGTTTTAGAATCTCAAGGACATGGATAAGACTGTAGGTTTAGCTGGTGCCTGGGGCTGACGCTCTTTAGAAATAAGCTCTTGACATAAACGAAAATGAACTTGTAGTGTGTTGTTTTGCTGAGGATCGACGGGAGGAATTGAGCTCATAGCGGAAGCTGGCCACCATTCTTACTGTCTCAGAGTCTCTATCCTTGGCTCCAGGAGGCAGTGTTAGTTATCTCATAAGTTCTGTTACATCGTTTGGTTTGCAATGAAAACCTTGTGGTCTGTAGGCCTGGGATGTGTTGCATCACATGTTCGGGGAATGTTTCCTTTCTGTTACCTTGCCTTTATTCTCTGACAGAATGAATCGATGCCTGTACCATATGGAATCAAAATTTAAAGGGTGGCTGATCTAACACCTGGAACCTACCGTTTGGAGTATAGCCAAGTGCGGACACCTGTCATATCTCGTATCTCATTCATTTCTTGATGAAGGGCAACAAGACATGCAGTTCATTCCACTCGTTGTGATGGCTGGGTTAATAGTACTCCCTCCGTTTCGTAAAACAAAGCACATAAATTTTATCAAAAGTCATACCATTTAAAATTTGACTTAACTTCTAGGAAAAACTAACAACCTCTAAATGTCAACTCATTTTTATATAATTAATAAGTTTGCATATTATATATGTATAGTATTATAGTTACAGATAAATTTTTCTATAAACTTGGTCAAATTTTACATTGTTTGATTTCAGAAAAAATTATACGTGTTGTTTTGAGGAACGGAGGTAAATACTAATCAGGCAGCCCACTGACCAGAATCATTTTCCTCACTGACAACCCCTTTTCTGTTAATAGTATGTATTAGCTGGACACTGAAGTAGTACGTTTAAGTCACCACAAGCTCCTATATATACACCTTCCCTGCTGGCCTGTTCATCTCGCCCTTCACCGCTGAATACTGCTCTTGGAAATAGGCGAAATTCCCCTCCCTTGCAGAAAACTGAGGTGACAATTAGTTGCTTACTCTGTTCCTCCCCTGCTGTTTATGTGCAGATTAAGTAGACGCCATTCATTTTCAAGTAGTCTACATATGTATCCATGAATCTATATGTTAATCTGTATGATTAACCAGGAAGCCAGAGCTATGGCAGTTGCCCTGGATGCTTTGGCGCCCTATGTCAAGAAGATGATCGCGGACTTAGCAGAGGAAGAACTGAGCATGCTATTGGGCGCTGAAGATGAGATCCGGAAGCTGAACGACAACTTGGTGTGCCTCCAGGACTACCTCACTGACGCCGACAGGAAACACATCACCGACAAGAGCGTGAAGGCGTGGGTGGGGAATCTCAAGGACGTCATGTACGAGGCGACTGACATCCTTGAGCTCTGCCAGCTCGAGGCCATGAAACGACCCAAGGAGCGTCCCGCAGGCAGTGCCTCCAACCGTTCAAGTTCTGTTGGAGGGCACGTGAAGAAGAAGCTGCAGGGCTGCTTCCAGCCGTTGTTGTTCTGCATTCGGAATCCCGTGTTCGCCCACGAGATGGGCAGCCGCATCAAGAAGCTCAACGAGGAGCTAGACAACATCTGCAAAGATGCCACCAAGCTCAATTTCATCAACCTCGGTTCCTACCAGGAACGGAGGAAGCTAACAAATCCGGCACATCCCAGGAACAAGACGACGTCCGGGTTCAATAACTTGGAAGCCGTTGGGGAGAACATCGAGGAAGATGCAGAGCAGCTTGTGCAGAAGCTGATCGCTCATGATGGCAGAGCCTTTAAGGTGGTGGCCATTGTTGGCCAGGGCGGCATGGGCAAGAGCTTCCTCGCCAAGAAGATCTTCGCAAGCGAGGCCATCAAGGAAGAGTTCAAAACCAAGATATGGCTGAGTGTCACTCAATACTTCGACAAGGTGGAGCTGTTAAGATCCGCCATCAGCCATGCCGGGGGAAGCACAATGAGGAAAAGGACGAGTCCATCCTCGAGCGGACTCTCACCGAGGCCCTGTCGGCGAGCAAATTTTTTCTCGTCTTGGATGATGTATGGAGCGACACAGCATGGAAGGACATACTCCAAGTCCCCGTTGTTAACTCCACACAACCGGGGAGCCGGGTCCTTGTCACCTCTAGAATAGATGATGTTGTTCGGATGATGAGAGCCTCCGATGGCGACCTGCTCCGTGTCAGAAAACTAGAAGATGAAGATGCTTGGTCCTTGCTCAAGAAACAGCTGCCGCTGCCAGAGGTCAGTAACTCAGTGCTACTCGTACTATAGAAACACGGTCAAACTAATCAATTTGCTCTCCACTGCCTATTAATTTGGCAATACTAGTACTCCCAAAATGCAAAATATCCATCGGTTTCAAAATACTTGTTCTCATGTAACATTGACACAGTTTATGCATTAATATTTTAAAAATTAGTTTTTTTTTTGAAAGATCCAATCGCAAATAACAGGCAGCCCAGTACACATTACAAACAGGTCCAGAAAGTAAAGAAAATTACAAAGAGGAGTTTCTAATGAGTATGCTAGCTACTTTAATTCAAAATAAATGTTCATTAGGAAAACATGTTCGATCATATTTTTTTTTACTTGGATGTTATCCATTTATCTGTTCTTTAAAAAAAAATACGTGTTAGTTGGAGAAAAAAAGACTAAGTCATATGATTTGGTTGAACCAAGTCGGCTCATTGCCTTATTGTGACATTAACATCTGATCTGTAATACAAATGTCCGATGCCTAATTGCATATTTGCATTTGGACTATAGCCTATAATCCCAGAATGGGTTTTAGTCTCTAATTATATATTACAAGATGAAGTTGCATTCGCTACGATTAAAACTATAGACTATTTTAATGTCATATTTAAGACTAGTCCCAATCATGCAACTCAGTGGGACATTAACATCTAGTTTTAACTAATTTAGCCCAAGGTCATGCATATTTGCATAAGGACATCTAATTTTATAATAGACTAACTCCAATTATTCAATACAAATACAAATGTTAGCTAAGAGGAGTATATGAACTTTGACATGAGGTCTCATGATACATGACATAAATTAAATTGTGCCCCTATATCATGCAATTGTGAGCGCTGTGACTTCATGAGCATTTCACTAGACTAGGAAGTAGAAGCAACGTTTGAACTGCCATAACTAATCCGAGGCCAGATTATTCAGCAACTACTCATTGGCTGTAAACCCAAATTGTTTTGTTGATATGTACCATCTGTTAGTTCTTGGTAAACCCTTCACATATTCTAAATCAATTTTTTCCAAGAGTTTTTTCTCCCAAACAAATTTGTAGATTATTTCAATCTAGTTAAACTTTTGTGGGAGTGCCGAGAGATCGATCAATTCCACCACAAGTAGTTAACACTTTACAAATAGGCATTGGTGGTAAAATATTAAACATCAAAGACTAAATTTCTATTGTTTTTCCTCGTCTATAGGATTGGGCAATTCGAAAGAGAATATTTACACGCAGAAAAAGTTTTCAAGAAGTAACATGGTCATGCAAAGTTACAACTCATACCGTACCCCTTGCAAATACATGGCTTGGCGACTAGTGTTGCTAATTCTTCTATAATGATAGTTAAATCTGAAATTTTGACCCACGTATTGATTCTATAAGGGCACGCAGTTTGAAATGAATAGAGTACGGTGAAGCGCGCTAGTGTGCATAGCAAATGGCTCGACACACCAACTTAAATTTGATTTATATCTTTGAAAGGACTGTTTTGGGCATGTGCCCTTCCAAGTAATTATAGGATAAGATTTACGGGCTGTTTGAAATGAAAGAAAAAATTAAAACCCCCAAAGGTGAATTTACGGGATCAAATTTAGGGGCATTGTTAGGAGTAGCGAAGCTTCGTGGGGGCGAATCTGGGCTGTCGCCCTCCACGCGCATGAAGATTTAACCTAATATTTACATGTATTTGCCCCATTTATCCATTGAAAGTCAGACCAAAACTCTTTTTTAGCCCCCACCAATTGCTCCCTCTCTCCTCCCCTCCTTCCCTAGGATTTCGGGTAACTCCCCCACTGATTGCTTTTTTAATATGGAACACCTTGCATTCCAATTAACTTGTGGACTGGACTAGATCGTCGGCCACTGCACGGGATAAATCGTCCGGGAGATCGGTAAACCACACGGCATGGTTACCAAAGACCTTCCCTAGCACCAAGGTTTGCCAGCACATGCGCTGGATTATTACAAGATCGAGCGGGGTTTGAACACAACCTGGTACTTGATAAACCCTAAGCTCAGAAGAACCTTGGCTTCGCGGAACAGATTCCCCAGTGGAGCTCGATCATGTGAACTTGAGGAGATGGCCTGCTGGAGGCTCAAGCAGTTGGTCGTGAAGATGACCCGGCGCATGCCTTGTTGCTCAGCTAGCTCTATTGCCTTCAGGAGTGATGCTGCTTCAGCATGTAAAGCTTCAGACAAGTGCTGGAAACTACCTGCTGCCGCGAAAATAACTTCTCCGTCATTGATCCTAGCGAGGCAGCACCAGCCACCTGAGCCACTCTCAGAGGAGTAAGAGCCATCGAAGATCGCCATTACGAAATCGATCGGAGGTGCTTGCAACTTCTGGAGCTGTGTTGGTCTTGCAGTAGATTTCTTGCAGAAGAAAACCTTCCACTCTGTGCCAGACCAACACAGCGCCGGCCTCCTCTGATTTAACCATGTGCCAGACCTGTCGTTGGAACTCTTCTGCTGACACACGTCGGCGGCGGCCGTGGTTGGCATTATTTCTCTCATTCCACCACGACCACAGGAGGCCGACCGTGCGCAGTTTGCGCTCCTCCGGTGGCTTCAAAATTTGCTCCACAGACCACAAGGTGGCTTAGGCCTCGGCCAGGGAGAACCGTGTCCGTGTAAGCACCATTAACCTTGAATCTGTAAGTCACTGTCCTCATGCATTCGAAATCAGTGCAATCAAATCCCTATGAAACCCCAGCTGGGTCAAGACTCGTTCCAGAAAGTCTCACTCGACTTGATTATACGCTTTGCTCATGTCCAACTTGAGGGCTGCACGGCATACACCACCTTTCCTCTTCCTCTTCAGGAAATGTACACACATTATTAGGATTTTATTTTCCAAGTTAAATATTTGTCTATTCCCGAAGTACTCCCTCCATTCCAAAAAATAAAGCACGCTATTTTTCCGCTGGTCTTTGAAAATCGACTTTGGCCAATAATGTAAACTAAATTATATGGATTTAGAATATATAAATGGTATCATTGGATTCGTCTTGTAAAATTCTTAAATTTCATATATCATTATAGTAGTTTTCTAGACATATTATAATTACAAATCATGGTCAAAATTGTACGCCGTTGACCGATATGATTTAATGCCGCCTTATATTTTGGGACAGAGGAAGTACTAGCTTTCCCGAGTGCGGAGATATGGCGCCCGGGCTCCGGGGAGCCCGGTATTTGAATTTTAAAAATAATTAAATTTAAAGTTTTCGAAAAATTCAAAAAAAATACCATGATGTAGACAAACCTATGCACTACGATTGATACAAAGTCTTTATGTGAAATATAATGTATTCTATCCTCCGCAAAAAAGACAAAAATACAGATCTGGGAACTTTTTTTTATCTAATTTTTTTCGATTTGTCTTTTTTTCTGAGCCAAAAATACAATGTATTTCAGATTGAAATTTTCCAGGATCGTAGTTCATGTGGTTGGCTACATCCAGGTATTTTTTTCGAATTTTTTGAAAGCGTTTTCAGAAATTTTGAAAAAGGGCTCCCTGTCGCCCGAGCTCCATTGCGATTATTCGTAGCTTTCCCCCCATATTTCACTAGCGAAATCATAGTTCACTACATTAGTAATACATGGTGTCAGTTTATCATAGTTTCGTTAAGCTTATGTAACTGTGAAATATGAAACTGTGCACAGTGAACTACATATATACCTGTAACGAAGTAATCTTATATTGTTGGCAGGCTAGCAATGAGAGTGCTTTTGATCATCTAAAAGATATTGGGATAAAGATTATTAAAAAGTGTGATGGTTTACCGCTTGCTATTAAAGTGATGGGAGGACTTTTAGGCACAAGGCACCCAACTGAACTTGAGTGGGAGAATGTTCTGAAAAAGAATCTTGAATGGAAAGAAGATGGGTTGCATGAGAAATTGAACTTCTCAGTACACTTGAGCTACGATGATTTAACTCCAGAGTTGAAGCAATGCTTTCTATACTACTTACTTTTTGCTAAAGGTTCAGTGTATTTCCCAGAGGTAGTTGTTAGCATGTGGATCAGTGAATGGTTTGTTCAAGGTGACCGCAGGTCACGAGCAGACGAACTAGATCTACAAGAAATAGGCGAAGACTATCACCGAGAGTTGGTCGCTAGGAATCTTTTGGAGCGTGATGATCTAATTTGGAACGGGTACGGTTACAGCATGCATGATGTTGTCCGATCTTTTGCTGAGTCTGTGGCTAGTGAAGAAGCACTTGTAGTTCCAAATGAGAAAAATGACATTAGAAATCTTCCCATAGTTAACCAAAAAATACGGCGTCTGTCTATAGCAATAGAAGATTCTATACTAGAGTGGAACATCCTAGAAAATCTAGAATCATTGAGAGCATTAATGATAAAATGTAGAACTATGCCTAGTGGTTCATTGGCTAGTTTTGTCGGTTTACGAGTACTGAATATCGAATCTGCCGTGTCTGATTGGCTCCTAGATTCTGTGTGCCAGTTGAGGCACTTAAGGTACCTGAGACTTGCAGGGGCAGATATATCTCGAATGCCAAAAGACATCCATAAGATGAAGTTCCTTGAGCATATATCACTCATCCGCTGTATAAGGCTTGTGAAGCTTCCTGACAACATTACAGAACTAGAGTTCTTAAGATATTTGGCCCTAGAGGGGTCCAATGTTGATAATGTACCAAGGGGGTTTGGTGGCTTCAGAAATTTGAGGTTTATTTTTCCGTTCCCAGCAAAGATGGATGGGGATTGGTGCAGTTTACAAGAGTTAGGGCCTCTTTGTCATCTTAGGGGTCTTGCAATACAATTTCTGGAAAAGGTGCCCAATAATTCAATTGCTGCAAAGGCCGAGATGAGAAACAAGAAGCATCTAAGAAAATTGGAATTGATCTGTTACAAAGATGAGGGGTCAGAGATGGAAGAAGGGGTGGAACAAATTGAGGAAGAAGAGGAGAAGAAAGACAGAGTGAAGCAAATTGAGGAGGAGGAGGAGGAGGAGGAGGAGAAGGAAGAAGGGGAGGAGGAAATTGAGGAGCAGGAGGAGGAAGGAGATGAGCAAATTGAGGAGGGGGAGGAGGAAGGAGAGGAGCAACATCGAATTGAGGCAGTATTCGACGAGCTCTGCCCTCCCCCTTCCTTGGAATATCTAACAATGGTAAGATACTTTGGTCGTCGACTACCAAATTGGATGCAAGCTCCAGTAGCAGCATCCTTGAGGAGTATTGTGCTAGACGGCCTGACCAACTGCAACCAACTTCCCAATGGTTTGTGTCTCATGCTAAATCTGGAAGAGATGGCAATCGGCTCCGCTCCAGCCATCAAGGTTATTGGGCCTGATTTTCAAAGCCTGGCAAGTAGAGATGAAGGTGGCATTGTTACTAGCCCATTCCCAAAACTGAGAGTATTAGCCATGGATGATTTTACTGGATGGAAGAAGTGGGACTGGGAGGAGGAGCAGGGCAAAGCCATGGCCATGCCTGCCTTGGAGTATCTCAGAATTTCAAATTGTAGGCTGACACGTCTTCCCTCAGGACTTGCTAGCCAAAACAGGAATAACCTGAGAACTCTGTATCTATATGATCTCAGTGTCCTGGCATCCGTGGAGAATTTCCCTTCGGTTGTGTGTTTCGATGTGCTCAACTGCCCCAAGCTCAAGAAGATCAGTGGCTTCTCCAAGTTGCGGAAGATCTCAATCGACGGTTGCCCGAAGCTGAAGTTGCTGGAGGGTTTCCCCATACTCTCTACCATGGTACTGGATGATGTGCCATGGGAGATTACAGGTACACCTCCAAAGTGTACACCCAAGGTATATGAAGTTGGAATGCAGCATCAGCTTCCTGAAAATTTCACCGTTACCAGATAGTAGCTCTGGCTCTGAAGACAAAGGTCTGGCGTTGCAATATGTGCCATACGGCTGTTGACTGTGATATCTTTCTCCTTGTGTAATTCCCATTTTAGAATCTGTTTTGCTAGTCACATATAGATCAATAATACTCGTTCAGGCTGGTTCTCAGACAACCAACTCATGATAGTTCCGTATGAAAAATATGTAATGCCTAACTTCCTAATGATATATCTGAGGAGTGTATCGTATTGCCTCCATCCATGCATCCATTCAATTTTCTTGTCATATCCTCCTTGAGATACATGTTTGTCAGATTTTTCTTATCCAGCGATGGTTGCCTCCATATTGCTGAATGATGACCTGGGATTACGCATCTGCATCACTACTTGATCAGAGTTGGAGGCGTGGAGCACAACGTGGGAGGGAACCATCGCTGGATAAGAAAAATCTGACAAACATGTATCTCAAGGAGGACAAATCTCACGTGGGAGGGAGTAGCAAATAACATGGACACCTGCAGGGGCACCGGACAGACCATTCGCGGTGACTCTTACCTAAATGGCACCCGACAGCCCATTCCGCGACACGTCAAACCGCCGGGACATGCCCTGCGGCGCATATATTGCCAGATAGGTTGAGCGCGAGGATCATGACCAACTTGCTGAGCAATCAATGAGCGGCTGAGCGCCGGGACATCCCCTTCGATCAGGTGGTTGCTGGAGATAGGTACATATTCCTGCCTAGACGTGAATGAACCTTGCACGCACGTTGGATGGATCCACGTACAAAGACAGGTCGAGTAGGCGAGTAGCTAGCTGTCTCGCTCGGGAAAAGAGAAAGAGAGAGGGCTGGCGATTTGTTCTGTTTTTTTTTTCGTGCGATCCTTCGCTAGCCAGCTCGCGTGCGGGTCCTCCGCTGGCACGATTTCGGTGATTAAATGCAACAAAACACACCCTTAAGCTACAGCTTGAGGCTGCTCAGGGTGGTGAGCCTGGGCGGAGATATTGCCTGACAAGACGTTATTAATGGAGAGACTGAGGTATGTGAGATTGACCAGGCCCAACGCCGATGTGTCAACAATAACACTATTTCATGATCAGAGGAGGCTGCCTGATTCTTCTTCTTATCATTCAAAATCGTCATACAAGTATATCTGGACATCGGCTCCAGTTTTGTAATAAGGCATTCCAGAATTCTGAAGTTAACACAAGCTTGGCGCAGACAGCACAACCATCAGCAAGCACTAACATGCTATCTAGGATTTCGGGATCACGTAATTTCTGAACTGTTACCAGCTATAAACCTGCCATCTTCCATTCGGCAAATAGCATTACAATCCCTCTGTTCTCGACTTGATTTTCGCTAGGCCCAGTTGGTATCCGTTTCCTGAAACTTCTGCTAGTCTTTTTTGTCCCGGTGTTCCTCCTAGGATCACTTAAAATTATCACCTGTGTAACAATCATGCCACTCACCAAGGCCACAGTTGCAAAAGGGGAAACCACCTTCATGGAAAATCTTTCTTCTTGCCGCCCATAGTTTTTTTGTTTTGTTTTTAGACTTGAGAGAGAGAAAGAATCTTAATTGCGTACACGGCGTTTCGGGTCATGAGCGCAGATACACCCGTTGTGTAAACATTTTTAAAAACTTTTCAAAATGTTAAAAAAATTCAAGAAAATATTGGGATATACATCAGATCATTTTGTGTTAGCATAAAAAAATTAGTGGAGAAAAGGCATTTTTTTTGACCGGTGCAAAAAAGATAAAAAAATGTCTCATTCTATTAAAGTCATTTTGGAGCGTCCGGATTTGTCTTTTTTGCACATGTCACAAAAAATAACTTTTCTTCGCGAAACTTTTTTTTGTGATAACATAAAATGTCTTGAGGTATATCTGAAATTTTTATTTTAATTTTTATAACATTTATAAAATGTTTTTGAGCAGTGGGTGCATTTGCACCCATGACCCGATATGGATTTCGGTCTTAATTGCTGCCTATAGTCTGACTAGACAATCCCTCAACTCTTTTCAGTTCCAATTTGCATCACTGCCCATAATAAGCTATCTACTTTGGTGTCAACTAGTAACTATTCCATAATTCAATAAGACGGTAGCTAAAGAGGTAGAGTAATTAACACATCTTAGTGAAGGCAACAAAACTGGAAAATTGTAAATACTTTTGTAGATGGTAAGCAAAATAAACATCTGACAACTAATTAGTTGTTAGTCATAATTCGGGGTTGCAACAATATCTCAGAACTGCTACTTGAAGATATCCATGTTGGCGTCATGCAATATTCTTACGAGCGGACAAATAAGGTCCCCAGGAAAAGAAACCCTAGCCGCCGCCTCCCGGGCCGCCCCGCCCCAGGCAACTCTGGAGGCCCGTTCTCGACCCCTCCAGATCCCCCTCACCGGCGTGCTCCCGACCATCATTGGCGCTGTCGGTGGTGCCGGTAGCGACGCCTTCCCGTCTAAGACGGAGGGCAAGGGAGGGCATGGCGGGGCATCTTGGGCGGTGATGGGGTGAGCTGGCGCGCTCTTGCGTTTGGGGTTTGGATCAAGCCGGAGAGGCGAGGAAGACGCGATAGATGCGACGACAGCGTGGTGGTGTTGCTCCGGTGGCGGCGATCCGATCTGGGTCATGCGTGATGCGGGCGGACGATGCAGCAACTGCCTTCTCCTTTTCTTATCTGACGGCGTGGGGGCCTGCTGGTGTGCTCGAATAAGGAGGTGATCCTAGGGTTCTTCTCGCGCCAAGACGGTTTTTTGCCTAATGAATGCCCTCATTGATCTGGACGGTGACGAGTTCTGAAAGGATCCACCGGCGATCTTCGTTGGGCGCCTATGCCTGTAGATTGCTGGATCAGATGAGTTTCGTTCGTGTGCACCCATATTTCTAGCCGTGAGGCTTCAGGATGGAGTGACGCGAAGTTTCGTTGTCTGTTGTCACCATGGGACATGTCGGTATTTCGATTTCTTTGATGACGACAGTGTCGGAGAATATCATGGCGGCTGTGGTCTGAGGTCTAGTGATGGCGGACCAAGTTTTCGATCCGATGAGGACTTTGCTTGGTGATTCATGACTTGTAGCAGCGGAATCGTCAAGCGGGGCGACGACACAAGAGGAGTACAGAGTACTATAGCCAAGGTCTGACCTTAATTAGTTGTTGATGCATGTAAAATGCATATATAAACTTTGCACTTTAATTGCTTATATTCCAATCATATTTGCATCATATAAGGGTTATATCAATGTTTTATAATGATTTTGGGAATACTTCATAGTTTTCCCATTTATTTGGAATTAACCCTGTTTTCGAGACGAACGCAATGGGCTTAAATTAAAGACCAGAAGCCCAACAGGCTGGAAATGGGACGGTCCCACGCGGCCAAAAGTACATGGCCGCGTGGGCCTGTCTCGTTTCCCCCTCGGAGCTCCGTTGCCGTCGATTTTTCTTCCACCGACTCCGTCTTGACCTAAAAACGTCTATAAAAAAGGTCCCCTGGCGTTTCGTGAAAGGAGGCGGCGGAGAAACACAGAACACCGAAACAGAGAGTCAGAAGGCTGCCGCCGGAGAAGATCGGAGGGGGGAAACGCCGCCGGAATCGCCTCCGGAGGGCTCCACCCCCCTCCGGCGTGTTCATCATCAACATCTACAGCAAGAACTTCTTCACCGTCATCACCATGATGAAGGGGGAGTAGTCCACCCCCTGGACTAGGGTTTGTGGTGGTAACTTTTGTATCTCTCCTCTCTCTTGAGCTTCACTAATTAGTACCGTATGAGCTGCCAAACATGATTACGGTCATCTATGTAATACCTTTGTGGTGAATATTGTGGTGTGAGATGATTTGTTATGCATTTACCATTGTGTTGGAGCTTTTGTGATTTGTCATACTTTGAAGTATGATGTATGTGGGTACGGGATAGCCGATGTGACACGGCATAGGTATTGAGTGACACAGTACCGCCCAACGTCCTTTATCTGGGGGTAAAAAGAAAGAGTATGATGTGGGAGTGAGAGAAACCACGCTAGCCTTACGAGGGGTGACCTAGCAACACAAATGAGTATTTCTTTCAACTATGTGTTTTAGGACATATAGCCGTCATAAAAAGCTACCATTAAAACATGACAATTGTGTGTACTTTATCTATAACATGATGATCACCGTAGATGAGAGAGAGAGAGAGGATTAAGTGAACCCTTGAACCATGTCCATTGTTCCTATAAGAAACACACACTTGAGCTTGTCCTCTTGCTACATAGAGGATTGGGCTTTCTCTCTTTGAGAGCTTTCACTTGCTACTACATTTGTCTTGTCCTCTTGCAAAGAGGATTGCGACACTTTTACATCCATCAAACCAAGCATCTTGTTCTCTAAACTTGTTTAGTGCATAATCAACTAAAACTTGTGACACTTTAGTTGTAGGGAATAGATAACTTTTCCTTCTTGCTCCTGCGGATCGATACCTTACTTCCACATTGAGAGGTGCTACAGTGATCCCTTACTCTTGGGGGTTATCAGTTGTGCCTAGCAATGTGCTTGTTGAGGGAATTGTTTTGAGAACACGGACTTTCTCCATGGTGAAAACCTAAGATCTATGACCGGGCGGCGACGGTGCTTGTGCACTGTTACTTTCTTGGAGGCGACGCTTTTGGAGAATTTGGACTCCGGGTGTTGTCTTGGTGGTGGTTTATGTTGCAGCTATAAGAAATTGATCACTCTAGCAGGATCTTTCTTCTTCTTTTGTGTTGCAGAGTTGTGTGCATCTCTAACATATTTAGTACATTTTGTTGTTGCAGAGGCAGGGTGTAATTGGTATATACGCGATATTAATATATTCCCTTTATCGAAAAAATACTCTTACGACCGATTTCCATTAGACTTGGAGACTTACTTAAGTACGATAAAGATACTGAGAGATGAAAATACACAAACGAGGAACAAAATTCTCAGAGGTAGCTCTTGTACATCAGAAAATTGCAAAAAAAAAGCACACACGAGCAATTGGACTAGGGTTTCAAAAAGGCACCAGATTACAATTTTTTTGCAACAAACCCCAGGTTTGGCTTAAAAGTTTTGCAGAAAGCACTAATCTCTCTATCTGCTAAGCGCAATTTGACACTACTTCTGACTGGTGGGGCCTGTTGACATGTTGCGGTTATGCCCGTGATAAACGGATGTTTGACGGTTCTAACTTGTAGGTCTTTTGTATTTTTCAGGTGGGGCCAGTTGTGAGCCCTCTATCTCTTGCTCACAGCTCCCCGTAGCTGGTAAGACGCCCCCTCCCCAGGAAACTTCCAGCACAGCAGCTCGCTGCTCACTGCAAGCGTGCAAAATCTCAAAGCCAAATTCTTTATGATACAGTCTACACAAAAATCATAAAATGGGGATATTTGAAAATATACATTGTGAACTATAATAAGATCTGTAAATTTGTCTTTTTGTGTAGGTAAAAATATATAGTATTTCACATTGTGATTTTGCAGGTCCATAGTATACATCATCGAGAACATGCATGATTCTTTAAGGATTTTTCTGAAACTTTTAAATATGTTTTTTATTTTTTATAATAACTCGGGTGCAAGAAATCTCTACTCATGAGAATTCCCCATAGTTTAAAATAGCTCGCTTTTCTCTTTCCTTTCGAAGTTAGTTAAACTGACTCTTAGTGGTTCTATAGGATCAGATTCCCAAGTTTTTGTCTTTTCTAATGTATTATACTACTCCTCCTTTCCTGAATATAGGGTTTATAGTTTTCTGCATGAATATTAAGACATGGGTATTTTGCATAGAGTGGACTCATTTAAAAATAAAAAAAATCACGAGAGATGAGTTCTTAATATGCACAAAATGAATACAATCCGTTAAATCCCTCTTTTGAGACTAGGTCTCATTTTTTGATGGGTCAAAATGTCCATAAATAGCAAATACACCTTATATTATGAAATTTTCTTCAAAAAACTATACACCTTACATCAAACAACGGATGGAGTATCTTATATCGTCCTATGTCTTATTTACGTTTGATACAATTTGATGTTGTCCAAAGATTGAACCTAGTATTGTAAGTTATACTCCCTCTGTCACACAATATAAGATATTTCAGGCATTTTCCAAATTCATATGTCTAGACACATTTTATTCTATATGTCCACTTTATTTAGTACGATTTTAGACAATATGTGAAACACATAAAACGTCTTATATTATGAACAGATAGAGTATTGTTATGTGTGCTGCCACTTGTGATACAATACAAATAACTATTTTTGAAACGATATACAAATAACTATTACTACGTCTTTATATATAGTGTCGGTCAAGTGATCTTTCCAAGCCGCGATTCCCTACCTAATACTAGGAGTATACAAATAACAAGCAGGTTGATAATACATTCAACCACTGTGCACATGTGGGCGGCGGCGCGAACGTAATAGGTCATTAGGAGGATAATTTAGAGGTGTGTGGGCCACACCCAGACGCCACAGCTTTGACCGTACGTGACCCGCCACGATTTTTCTTTCATCGTATAATCGTTTCTCGGACATGTGCATGCATCTTCAACAAATACCGCCAACCTAACGGGCAGCCTGTAAGCCCAGAATCATTTTCTACTGACAGCCCCTATAATGTTTCAATATGTATCAAGTTGGGCACTGAAGTAGTACGTTTAAGTTACAAAATGTTCCACATTGCTCCTATATATATACACGTTCCCTGCTGGCCTGCACGTCTCGCCCTTCACCGCGGAATACTCCTCTTGAAGAGCCAAAATCCCCATCCCTTGCTGCAAACTGGGTAACAATTAATTGATTTTTTTTGGCTTTTTATTATGCATCTGCCTACTCTTTGTGTGCAGCCAAAGTAGACGTTCGGAAAGTGCATTTCTAGGCCGATCTAGATCTACATGTAACTTGGTATTTCAAAATAACAAAAATGAAATTTGTATTTATTCCAGAAAATTGGGAAAAACATCGTAGTTGTAGATCATATCGAGATCTATTACTGTGTAAATTTTCAATACAAAATTCGTATTAGTTTAGGCTACAGATAAATAACAAATCTATCAAAATTCAAATATCTAAAACTGTGCACTGTTCATCAATCCAGATCTACACATTTGTCTTTTTTTTTCAGGCCAAAATACAACAAGATTTCAATTCATATTTTTGCACAACGATAGATCTCTCCTAGGACCTTTTTTCGAATTCTTTGAAACATTAAAGTGTTTATTTTGAATTTTACAAAAATGGAGCTCTGCCTCCAAGACACTACACTCACGGAAAGAGCATTGGAGGCCAAGTTACATAAAGCTAGGTATTCCAAAAACAAAATCTGTATTTTAATGTTTCAGAAAATCGGAAACAAAAATTCTAGATGTAGATAATATCGAGATCTACCACTGTGCAAATTTTTAATGGAAAATTCATATTAATTTTGACTACACACAAATGACAAATCTGACAAATTTCTGAAACTTTGCACTGTTCACCGATCCAGATCTACAGATTTGTTCTTTTTTTGCCAGGCCAAAATACAAAAGAATTTTTCATTGATATTTTGCACCTTGATACATCTGGAGATTATCTAATTAGTCTTGATCTCCTATGCAGCTGCACCTCCTCTTAAGCTCTCCGAGAACAATGGAAATCTCTTTTTTTTCGTTTCTATCAATCAATCAAATATTTCGACTTAAAACTTTGCATATCAACAAAACATTAGTATTAAATTAGTGGTGTATGTAGGGTTTGATCATTGGGGGTGCCAAGCTTAAATAAATCCCACTTGGGATTGGTAATTAGCCAGCAATAGATGAGATGCTTCGGTAGTTTGGAGTTTGACCACATCTTTGTCACTTCAACACTTTTGCACTTGGTATACACATCGTTAGTCCAAGTAATAGTAGTTAAAGAATATTATGTTAATTTGAACCCCTGGTACTCAATTACCCATCCATGAATCCATATATTTTGTATTATTAACCAGGAAGCCCAAGCTATGGCAGTTGCCCTGGATGCTTTGGCGCCCTATGTCAAGAAGATGATCGCGGACTTAGCCGAGGAAGAGCTTAGCATGCTGCTGGGCGTTGAAGCAGAGATCAAGAAGCTGAACGGCAACTTGGTGTACCTCCAAGACTACCTCACCGACGCCGACAGGAAACGCATCACCGACAAGAGCGTGAAGGCGTGGGTGGGGAAGCTCAAGGACGTCATGTATGAGGCCACTGACATCCTTGAGCTCTGCCAGCTCGAGGCCATGGAACGACCCGAGGAGCGTCCTGCAGGCGGTGCCTCCGACCGTTCAAGTTCTCTTGGAGGATACATGAAGAAGAAGCTGCAGGGCTGCTTCCAGCCGTTTCTGTTCTGCATTCGGAACCCCGTGTTCGCCCACGAGACGGGCAGCCGCATCAAGAAGCTCAACGAGGAGCTTGACACCATCCGCAAGGATGCCACTAAGCTCAATTTCATCAACCTCGGGTCCTACCAGGAACAGAAGAAGCTGACGAATCCGGCACACCCCAGGAACAAGACCACATCGGGGTTCAGTATGTCCGAAGCCGTGGGGGAGAACATCGAGGAGGATGCAGAGAAACTTGTGCAGAAGCTGATCGCCGACGATGGAAGAGACATTAAGGTGGTGGCCATTGTTGGCCAGGGCGGCATGGGCAAGAGCTTTCTTGCCAAGAAGATCTTTGCAAGCGAGGCTATCGAGGAAGAGTTCAAAACCAAGATATGGCTGAGTGTCACTCAGCACTTCGACAAGGTAGAGCTGCTAAGATCCGCTATCAGCCACGCTGGGGGGAAGCACAATGAGGAGAAGGACGAGTCCATCCTCGAGCGGACTCTCACCGAGGCCTTGTCGGCGAACAAATTTTTACTCGTCTTGGATGATGTATGGAGCCACGCAGCATGGAAGGACATGCTCCAAGTCCCCGTTGCTAACGCCAGTTGCAAACAACCGGGAAGCCGGGTCATGGTCACCTCTAGAAAGGAAGATGTTGTTCGGAGGATGGGAGCCTCCAGCGGCGACCAGCTCCGTGTCAGAAAACTAGAAGATGAAGATGCTTGGTCCTTGCTCAAGAAACAGCTGCCGCTGCCAGAGGTCAGTATCTCGGTGCTACACTGCTACTACTATAGAAACGCAGTCAAACTAATTAATTTGCTCACCACTGCCCATTAATTTGGTAACACTAGTACAGTAGTGCTAATTTGCAGCATCCGTGCACGCGCCAACACACATAAGTGCATAGAAAGTGTAGGTTTGCGTAGTGGTTTTCTGATTCTGCACTGATCTTTACTCCCAAAATGCAAAAAATTGCATCAGTTCCAAATTACTTGTTCTTTGTAACATTGACACAGTTTATGTGGTAATATTTCAAAATTAGTTTCTGATAAGTATGCTAGGTACTTCAATTTAAAATAAATATTCATTAGGGAAATATGTTCCATGATGATTTGTGTGTTGTGGATCTATCTATTATTCTTTAAAAAATATGTTAATTGGAGAAAAAAGGACCAAGTCATATGATTTGGTTGAACCAAGTTTGCTCATTGGTACTCGTCCCGGTCCTGACACTGCACGGGCGTGCCGTCGTCAGCACTTGCTTTCAATTCGTATAGCAGGCTAGCGTGCCCCCGCGCTTGCCAACCCCCTGGTGGTGCGCGCGGCGTGGGACAAGTGCACTGGAGCGTGCTCGGCTGTGGCTGTTCTGGCTGGCTCACCCGTGCACTTGAGCCCGTGAGCAGCAGGTGCGCGCCGCGGTGACCATCCACGCGCGGTGCTGCTCGCGCTCCCAGCCGCCCGAGATCCCACACGACACCGGCTAGCGGCACCACCGGTGAGCTCGCGGATGGTCGCGGCACGCGGCCTGCTGGCCGGGGAGGTCCTGTACGTCGAGCTCCACCCTGATGTGTGTCCGAAACATGTTTGTGGAAACGCCGGCGGGTATGTCCGCTCTGTTTTTAGGGGTTGTGCTTGAAGAAGGCACACCCAAAGAACTACGGATTGTCCGGAACATCCAATATATAGTGTCCACACAGTTTTCACCCGACAAGATTTGGGGCATCCGAGAGGCTTAGGGCATCTCCACCGGCGGCTACTAAATATGGTCCGGCACCACCTAAAACAGACACGATTTGGGTGGTGTCGGACACTTGTCCGACCACTACCAGGTTGCATCCCCCACTGGCACACCCCAAATTCAAAACCAAAATAGTCTTGATTGCAAAGACAAGCCAATTTTGTTCAACTTGCTCATACAAATCTAAATCCTACAGCGCCTAGCCCTACCCAGCGGCGCCTCCTCCGAATCTGGTTCGGGCGCCTCGAGGGCAGTTGTTGCACCTTCGACAGAGGCATCTTCTGCTAGGGTGGCCTCATACACGCCAATGGTGATGCCGGGCTCCGCCAGAACCTGGTCCGCTACTCGGCGTTCTTGTTCGACGGTGGATGCTCGCCGTGAAGCGGTTGAGCGCCGTCTCTCGCTCCTCCCTGAAGTACGTGGCCAATAGGGGCTGTGGGTGTAGAACCTGGGGTCAAGCCACACTCGGAGCTTCTTCTTGCGGTTGTGGACCTCGCACTCGAACTCCGAGGCGGCTTCAGGGACAGGTGCCACCGGCACCCCGCCCAAGCTAAGGCGAAGCCTTCCGGCAACGATGCCTTCGGCGGCGCCAGGATTCCGTTCTCGGTGAAGACCGTGGCCTCGTGCCAGCTGAGCCACTTCCTGTTCACGTCCATGGTGGTGGTGCTGCGCTCGGTCGAGTTGATGTCGGCAACACGACGGAAGGGAATGGCGAAGATTGTGGGAGGCAGGATGAGTGTTGTGTGGCAGCCATGCGTTTTTATATAACGCCCGCCGTGGTAGGCCGATGGGCGGTGGCGCAGGCGTTAATGTGGTGCGTGGGGAAGGCGTGACGCCGTCAATTGACTGTTGTCGGCACAATTGATATTTTAGTCCCCCATGTGACAAGTGGCGCACTACGGGGAGCTCTCTCAACTCTGTGTGAAACACATCACACCAATCTCATGCGGTTGGTAATCCCCCGTGAAGATGGCACATGGTTTTTCTCTGTATGACCCTTAAATTAATTTTCCCATTCTTTATATATTTGTGGGTTATCAATTCTAAATTTTAGCTATATTTGGTGGCGGTAAACAATTTTAAGAAAAGTTCACCTTTTATTTAATTTGAACATACTTTTTTTGTAAAAAAATTGTAATATGTTATGATTTTATTTTCCATGTTAACTATTTGTCTACTTCAGAAGTACTAGCCCCCCACATATTTCACTAGCGAAAAGCATAGTTCACTACATTAGAAATACATGGTGTTAGTTTATCATAGCTTTGTTATGCTTATGTAAATGTGATTTATGAAACTGTGCATAGTGAACTACATATATACCTGTAACGAAGTAATCTAATATTGTTGGCAGGCTAGCAATGAGAGTTCTTTTGATCATCTAAAAGATATTGGGATAAAGATTATTAAAAAGTGTGATGGTTTACCGCTTGCTATTAAAGTGATGGGAGGACTTTTAGGCACAAGGCGCCCAACTGAACTTGAGTGGGAGCATGTCCTGAAAAAAAATCTTGAATGGAAAGAAGATGGGTTGCATGAGGAATTGAACTTCTCAGTACACTTGAGCTACGATGATTTAACTCCAGAGCTGAAGCAATGCTTTCTATACTACTTACTTTTTGCTAAGGGTCCAGCATATAGCTCGGAGGAAGTTGTTAGCATGTGGATCAGTGAAGGGTTTATTCAAGGTGACTGCAGGTCAGGATCAGATGAATTAGATCTACAAGAAATAGGCGAAGACTATCTCCGAGAGTTGGTCGCTAGGAATCTTTTGGAGCCTGTTGATCTAATTTGGACCGGGTACTGTTACAGGATGCATGATGTTGTCCGATCTTTTGCTGAGTTTGTGGCTAGTGAAGAAGCACTTGTGGTTTCAAAGGAGAAAAATGACATTGGAAATCTTCTCATAGTTAACCAAAAACTACGGCGTCTATCTATAACAATACAAGATTCTATACTAGAGTGGAACATCTTAGAAAATCTTGAATCATTGAGAACATTAATGATAAACTGTAGGACTATGCCTAGTGGTTCATTGGCTAGTTTTGTCGGTTTACGGGTACTGAAATAGAATCTGCCATATCTGATTGGCTTCTAGATTCTGTGTGTCAGTTGAGGCACCTAAGGTACCTGAGACTTGAAGGGGCAGATATATCTCGACTGCCAAAAGACATCCATAAGATGAAGTTCCTTCAGCACATAGCACTCATCCGCTGTATAAGGCTTGTCAAGCTTCCTGACAACATTACAGAACTAGATCTCTTAAGATTTTTGAACTTGCATGGGTCCAATGTTGATAATGTACCAAGGGGGTTCGGTGGCTTCAGAAATTTGAGGTTTATTTATTGGTTCCCAGCAAAGATGGATGGGGAGTGGTGCAGTTTAGAAGAGTTAGGCCTTCTTTGTCATCTTAGGAGTCTTTCAATACAATATCTAGAAAATGTGCCTAATAGTTCAATTGCTGCAACGGCCGCGATGGGCAACAAGAAGCATCTAAGATATTTGGAATTGAGCTGCTACAGAGATGATGATGATGATGAGGAGGAGGAGGAGGAGGAGGAAGAAGGGGGGAGCAAATTGAGGAGGAGGAAGGAGAGGAGCAAATTGAGCAGGAGGAAGAAGGAGAGGAGCAAATTGAGGAGGAGGAGGAGGAGGAAGGAGAGGAGCAACAACGAATTGAGGCAGTATTTGACGAGCTCTGCCCTGCCCCTTGCTTGGAAGATCTATTCTTGACAAGATACTTTGGTCGTCGACTACCAAATTGGATGCAAGCTCCAGTAGCAGCGTCCTTTAAGAGCTTGACGAGTATTGCCCTACATGAGCTGACCTACTGTAACAAACTTCCGAATGGTTTTTGTGTGATGCTAAATCTTGAAGAGATGGAAATAAGCTTCGCTCTAGCCATCAAGGTTGTTGGGGCTGATTTTCAAAGCCTGGCAAGTAGAGATGGAGGTGCCATTGTTACTATCCCATTCCCAAAACAGAGAGTATTACGCATGGCAAATTTGTCTCGATGGAAGAAGTGGGACTGGGAGGAGGAGCAGGGCAAAGCCATGGCCATGCCTGCCTTGGAGCATCTCTCAATTATAACTGCAGGCTGACACATCTTCCCTTAGGGCTTGCTAGCCACAACAGGTATAACCTCAGAACTCTGTATCTATATGGTTTCGCTATCCTGGCATCTGTGGAGAATTTCCCTTCGGTTGTGTGTTTCGATGTGCTCTACTGCCCCAAGCTCGAGAAGATCAGTGGTTTCTCCAAGTTGCGGAAGATCTCCGTCAGCGGTTGCCCAAAGCTGAAGTTGCTGGAGGGTTTCCCCGTGCTCTCTACTATGGTGTTGGATGATGAGCCATGGGTGATTACTGGTACACCTGCAAAGTGTGCACCCAAGGTACATCAAGTTGGAATGCAGCATCAGCTTCCTGAAAATTTCACCGTTACCAGATAGTAGCTCTTGCTTTGAAGACAAAGGTCTGGCGTTGCAATATGCGCCATACGGCTGATGACTGTGATATCTATCTCCTTGTGTAATTCCCATTTTAGAATCTGTTTTGCTAGTGAATAATATTCGTTCAGCCTGGTCCTCAGACAACCAGCTCATGATAGTTCCGTATGAAAAATATGTAATGCCTAACTTCCTAATGATATATCTGAGGAGTGTATATCGTATTGCCTCCATCCATGCATCCATTGAATTTTCTTCTCATATCCTCCTTCAGATACATGTTTGTCAGATTTTTCTTATCCAGCGATGGCTGCCTCCAGATTGCTGAATGATGACCTGGGATTGCAGATCTGCATCATTACTTGATCAGATTTGGAGGCTTGGAGCACAACGTGGGAGGGAGAGAGCATACTAGCAAATATCATTCGGGGCTTGGCGCTCCCATCGCTAGTTTGTTTACGCCAACGCGACGTGAGGACGCCAACGCGGGACCGCGTCGGAGATGTTTTTTGTACGGGAAATCCGCGTTCTGGAGTAACATGGACACCTGCAGGGGCACCGGACAGACCATTCGGTGACACGTCGATCGCCTCCAGGAACCGCCGGGACATGCATGCCCTGCGGCGCATTGCCAGATAGGTGCGACGGCCAGCTCGTTGGACGGCAGTCGGGCGCGAGGATCATGACCAACTTGCTGAGTTCGAGACCCCTTCAGGTGGTTACGTGCTGCCGGACTGCACATCTAGACTCTACATCAGCAGCTATAAACCTGCCATCTTCCATTTGGCAAATAGCAGCACAAGCCCTCTATTCTCGACTTGATTTTCTCGCTAGGCCCGTTTCCTGAAACTTCTGCTAGTCTTTTTTGTCCCGGTGTTCCTCCTACGATCACTTAAAATATATATATCACCTATGTAAGCAATCATGCGACTCACCAAGTCCACGGTTGCAAAAGGGGAACCACCTTCATGGAAAAGATTTCTTCTTGCCGCCCATAGTTTTTTGTTTTTGTTTTTATTGTTTAAATTTTCAAAATTTATTTGAATAAATAACAATGATTATGTAATAATATTTTATAAATAAATAACAATGATTATGTAATAATATTTTTTGAATAAATAGCAGTGATTATGTAATAATATTTTATATGGAATAATTCATATCTTTAAATCCGTAAATCGAATTTTGACAAATAAAATGTCTAAATTGATTAGAAAAATGAGAGGAATTCAAATATGCCATGCATATCATCTTTTGCATCACAGAAACATCTATAAACTTGCTATAAAAAAAACCTCTAGCATGGAGCCAAATGATCAAGTTTTGACAATTCCCACGGTATAGTTTGCGATAAAGTTCTCATATTCGACAAATAGGTGTATCTTAGTATAGGAAGCAATGATTCCGATGGGATTTTTCAAATTATTTTTATAAATATCATTTTTCTTTTTCTAAGTGGCAAAAATGACCATTTTTGTGAACCAAGTACAAAAAATATCTTCATTGTTTAGCTTGCCCTTGTCACAGCAAGCTTTCAATGAATTGGAAAACCTGTAGATCTTATTAGAGAATAATCCACCGAGCCAGGACCAAGATGTCTGGTCATATTGCTGGGGAAAGAAATATACTGCTGGGCAGTTTTATCTGAAGGTGTTTTCATCGTTGATAGTACCGAAGACATACAGATGGATTTGGGAAACTTGCTGCACAATGAATTATAAAGTGTTTGCCTGGCTATTGTTGAGAGATAGACTCAACACTACGGACATGTTGAAGCGCAGACACTGGAATGTTGCAGACAATGATCACTGCGTGTTATGTCCTCTAAGAACATATGAAGATAGGCAGCATCTCTTTTTCAAGTGTAACTTTAGACATAGAGGCTGGAATTACTTGCAAATTCAGTGGACAGTGGGGGATAGCATTCAGACTGTCATCTCCGTGGCGTGGAGAAGATTTCCGCATGTGTTCTCCATGGAGGTTATCATTGTGGCCTGCAGGAATATCTGGCTGCAAAGAAATGGCAAAATCTTTAGAAATGAGAGGCCTACCTTTAATAGGTGGAGAAGTGGCTTTGTACATGATATGTATATGCTTAGACATAGGATGAAAGCAAAGCATGTGCCAAGCTTGTTGGCCTGGTTAGATGATCTACCTTACGGTTTGTATATAGTCCCCCCTCTCTTCCCTCCATCCCCCCACCTTTTTCTGTAAATATTTGTACAGTTTGCGGAGACTTGAGACGAGAAAATAGAAAATGATGTGGGGCGGTTGCCCTACAGTCACGCTTCAAAAAAAAATGGTGCAAAATGGCACCCATCTAATGCTCGCAAAGAGTAGTTCACATTTGATGGATAATCCCCAAGTATTAGAAATTTTCTTAATTTCTATCTAATTTCGCCTAGTTAAATGAGTTTATGCTGATTTTCTGAAAGTAATCCAAATTTGAACTACAAGTGTTTGATAAATGTAAGAAGAATGTGTACCCGGGGAATCCTCGATTTCATTCAAACAGGCATCCCTTAAGAAAGAAAGGCAAACATTTCAAAGGTGAGGCAGATCACCGGACGAAGCCTACCCGCCCTACTGGTAATGATATATATGGTATGGTCAAGGATTTAAATGTAATCTTTGGAAAAGGTCCTGGCGGACAATCTGTTCCGAATGACGCTGATGGACATGTACCCATGTGGAAGAAGAAATCTATATTTTGGGACCTACCCTATTGGAAAATCTAAGAGGTTCGCTCTGCAATCGACGTGATGCACGTGACGAAAAATCTTTGCGTGAACCTGCTAAACTTGTTGGGTGTGTATGGGAAGATGAAAGATACACCGAAATCACGGCAGGACCACCAACATATGAACGAACGAGATGGCCTGCATCCAGAGAAGTATCAAGGTCCTGCCAGCTACACTCTTACCAGAGAAGAGAAGGAAATATTTTTTGAAGTCCTGAGCAGTATCAAGGTCCCGTCTGGCTTCTCGTCGAATATAAAGGGAATAATAAACATGGCAGAGAAAAAGTTCCAAAACCTAAAATCTCATGACTGCCACGTGCTTATGACACAATTACTTCCGGTTGCATTGAGGGGGATTCTACCGGAAAATGTTCGAGTACCCATTGTGAAGCTATGTGCATTCCTCAATGCAATTTCTCAGAAGATAATCGATCCAACAACTCTACCAAGTTTACAGAAGGATAAAGTTCAAAAAAAAGTTTACAGAAGGATGTGGTCCAATGTCTTGTCAGCTTCGAGTTGGTGTTCACACCATCCTTCTTCAATATTATGACGCACCTCATAGTTCACCTAATCGAAGAGATTTCCATTCTCGGTCCTGTATTTCTACACAATATGTTCCCCTTTGAGAGGTTCATGGAAATCTTAAAGAAATACGTTCATAACCGTGCTAGGCCAGAAAGAAGCATCTCCAAGTGCTATGGAACAGAGGAGGTCATTGAGTTTTGTGTTGACTTTATTCCTGACCTTAAACCGATCGATGTTGCTCAATCGCGCCATGAGGGAAGACTGTGTGGAAAAGGCACACTAGGAAATAAAGCAATAATATGTATGGACGGGCATTTTTCACTCAAGCACACTACATAGTTCTACAAAATTCCAGCTTGGTGGCTTCGTATATCGAGAAACACATGAATATTGTACGCTCCAAAAAGCCGGAGCAGACTGACTCCCTGGATTAAAGAAGAACACATGGAGATATGGTGCAAAATGGTACCCATCTAATTTCACAAAGAGTAATCCACATTTTATGAATAATCCCCGAGTATTAGGAATTTTCTTGATTTCTACCTAATTTCGCCTAGTTAAATGAGTTTATGCCGATTTTTCAAAAGTAATTTTGCCAAGTTAAATGTGTTTTTATGATCCAAAAGATGATATAGTTGTCATATTTGGATTCCTCTCATTTTTCTAATCGATTTAGACATTTCATTTGTTAAATTTCGATTTACGGATTTAAAGATATGAATTATTCCATATTAAATGAAAAACGTCGACGGCTTTAGTCTGGGTTGGTATCACGAACCGGGAGTAAAGATGGACCTTTAGTCCCGGTTCGTGATACCAACCGGGACTAAAGCCTCTCGCGCTGGCCCCACACTGCGGCTGCCTGCCAGCAACCCTTTAGTCCCGTTCAAACCGGGACTAAAGCCGTGCAGCGTCCTAGCCGTTTCAACCGGGACTAATGAGTCCCGGTTCCAAACATGGTCGGGACTAAAGATGCGAACGGAAGGTCTGTTTTCTACCAGTGGTGGGCTCTAGCTCAAACGAGCTAGTTCAATCTGGCCTACCAAGGCTAACCGAGCAAAGGATTCAAACACGCCTTTAATTGCCGAAAATCCATATCGGGTCATGGGTGTAGATGCACCCATTGCTCAGAAATAATTTTCAAAATGTAAACAAATTTCAGAATAAAAATTTCGGATATAGTTCAAGACATTTATGTTAGCACAAAAAGTTTCGTGAAGAAAAGACATTTTTTGTAATCTGTGCAAAAAAGACAAATTCGGGTGCTCAAAAATGACTTTTTTTTTTGACGCTTTGGACAGTGGGGAAGGCCCCCACTGCGTCATTTTTTCATTTTCATAAAAGGAAATATTTACATACAGAGTTCAGAGACTAAAGCAAAGAATAAATTACAAACTATCTAACCAGATTTGCAAGCCTTCCTTTAAACTAGGCTTTATTCTATGTCTAATATCTCAAACCGAAACTTTAAATGAGCTGAAGCAAGTCTCTTGATCTCTGATCACGCCATCAAAGATAATCTTGTTCCTATGGTTCCAAATGCTCCAACATCCAGCAATCATAGATAGCTTGAAAAAAGGATTATGTGACCTGTTTTTTGCCTCAATAAGCATGTCCATAAAAACTCTGTCCGTAGGCCAGTCTTCTCCTATTTTTCCCCAAAAAGCTCGACTGAAATTACAAGTGAAGAAAAGATGATTCATCGTTTCTCTGCTGCTCTGGTCGCATAATACACAATCAGTTGATTCCACATAGAAGTGTTTCCTATCCATCATGTCCTTGGTGTTCAGTCTGTCTTGAATCAAAAGCCAGAAAAAGAATTTCTGCTTCGGTAGACATGGCGATTTCCAAATCCACCTAAATGGTGGGTCAGACGAGACATTTTTTTGTACAGGTCAAAAAAAAAATTTCTCCGCGATTTATTTTTGTGCTAACACAAAATGTCCTCATATATATCCCAATTTATTTTTGGAATTTTTTGACATTTAAAAAAATAAAAATGTTTTATTCAACGGGTGCATCTGCACCCTGACCCAAAACGCCGTGTCCATTGATTGCTGCCTATAGTCTGACTAGACAATCCCCAACTCTTTTCAGTTACAATTTACATCATTGTGCATAGTAAGCTATCTACTTTGGTGTCAATTAGTAACTATTCCATACTTCACTTGAGACTAAAGAGGTAGAGTAATTAACACATCTTAGTGAAGGCAACAAAACTGGAAACTTGTAAATATTTTTGTCGATGGTAAGCAAAATAAACATCTGACAACTAATTAGTTGTCTGTACATCCAATGGATAACACAACTGGTTTTTTGTGAGCATCACTAGGATGTTTGTCAGCTAATTCGGGATTGCAACAATATCTCAGAACTGCTACTTGAAGATATCCACGTTGGCGCCATACAATATTCTTACGACCGATTTCCATTAGACTTGGAGACTTACTTAAGTACGATAAAGATACTGACAGATGAAATACACAAACTCTGTTCAAAATTCTCACAGGTAGCTCTTGTACATGAGAAAAATTGCAAAAAAAAAACACACGAGCAATTGGACTAGGGTTTCAAAAAGGCACCAGATTACAAAATTTTCACAACAAACCATAGTTTCGGCTTAACAGTTTGCAGAAAGCACAAATCTATCTTTTCTTAGAGGAAATAGCTGCGTTTATTTAAATCCCGGCCATATCCGACTCCAAGAGGTCCACAATACAACTAGGGGTATAGTAAACCAAGTATTACAAGTCTCTAAACAACAGCCTTCCTTCGCTAGAATATGAGCAGCGCCGTTCGCCGAACGTCTCGCCCATTTGACAACATGGTCATCCAAGGATCGAAGCTCACCCTTGATCTCTTCAATTAGCGGCCCATGCACCGATCTGTCTTTCTCCAGGTTCATCAACTTCGAAACCACACCTGAACTGTCCGTTTCCAGAACAACTCTATTCAGATTTAGCTTCTTTGCTTGGGACGTGGCTCGGCGGCACGCGCGAAGCTCAGCTTCATCAGGATCAGACACCAGAGTGAAAAAATGGCAATCTGCAGCAATGATGCTTCCATGATGGTCATGAACAACCACACCTCCGTCACCAATTCCCGAAGATCTTGTCATGACTCCGCCAGCATTAAGTTTCGTCCACCCCACCTGTGGTGGAAGCCAGTGCTCCACCTGAACAGGAGGTTTCGGGGTTTTAGCTTCCTGGATGTTATGCCATTCTTCCGTGAGGTTAATCACACGTTTGTCCAACACCCAGGGTCTTCCGTCGGTCGAGACTCGAGAGTTCTTGGCCTCATTCCTCGAGAGCCACATATGATAAAGCGTCATCATTGTGGTGTCCAACTCTGAGTCTTGCACCTTGCTCAACCATTCCAAAAACCATTGTTGAAGGTCACGTGGGGTTCTTAGTGCATTCCCGGGAGGTTCAGCACCATGACCAGCGCCATGGCTGTTAATAATCTCCCACACATGCTTAGAATGTGGGCACTGCCAAAACCTATGTAGGCCAGTCTCCTCCCATCCACATGCAACACAAACAACACCTCTCTTGATATTCCGGTGTTGTAGTTCTGAACCAACAACCTGACCATTTCTCATAAGTCTCCAAACATGAATTTTAATTTTACCAGGCACCGGAGCACTCCAAAGAGCGAGCCACCCCTTGTCGGCATCAGCTGAGGTTGATGTCTCGGCCACTCCCGCCCTTGTCCTTCGCAGCTCCATGCAGAGATGGTAGGCGGACCGCACCGACAATATTCCATTTTTAGTGAAATTCCAAGCATGGTAGTCCTCTATCCCTGCACCTCGAACTGAAATTTTCTTTATGTCATTTACATCATAGTCATGGAAAATTTGATGCAGATTATCTACTTTCCAACTCGTGCCTTCACTATCGAGGAGATCCGCAACCTTGACAACATCTGTTTCGCACTTCCGACCCAGTGGTTGTTGTGCACCAGCTCGAGGAATCCAATTGCTGCCCCAAATATCAACTTGCGAGCCATCACCCTAACCGGCAAATATGCCCCTACTCAGTAGATCCCGGCCATGTAATATGCGTCTCCACTCTCCATGTAAACGATCCCCTGACTGGGCAGGTTGCACTTAAGAAGTTGGAATTCCGAAAATAACTCGCACACAAGACCCGTGCACACAACGAGTCTGGTACAGTTAACAGACTCCATGCTTGCTTAGCTAATAAAGCTTGGTTAAAAGCCTCATAATACCGGAATCGCACTCCTCCCTTACGTTTTGAGCTGCACATCTTCTCCCATGAAATCGAATGCACCTTCTTCGTTCCATCAGCAGAGCTCCACCAAAAATTTGAGGAGATAGAACTTAATTTCTTACACTGTCTCTTATTGAACTTGAAACAGCTCATCGAGTAAGTGGGGTTGCTTGGAGGACTGACTTAATTAATGTTTCCTTGCCCTTTTTTGGGAGCCCCTGCCCTTTCCAACCCCCCACCTTAGCACCTAACATGTCATTTATATACTGGAAACTGCCTTCCTTTGACCTTCCAACAACAGTCGGTAGCCCCAAACATCGCTCAGACTGTGCTTCAGCCTCGACCCCTCTAGAGCCAGCTTTAAGTTGTTATTTGTTCCTTCATTACACCCATCTACAAAATAAATGGAGGATTTATGTAGATTAACTATTTGACTTGAAGCAGCTTCATACTGCTGTAGAATAGCTCGGAGTGTGTTCACACTATCCACCGTTGCCTCCAGGAAAACTATGTTGTCATACGCAAATAAAAGATGGGTACTATGGGGCCCATCCATCCCAAAATTAACGCCCTTCAGCATATTATCATCCTGAAGCACTAATCTATCTGCTAAGCGCAATTTGACACTGTTTCTGACTGATGGGGCTCGTTGACAAGTTGCGGTATGTCTGTGATAAACGGATGTTAGACGTTTCTAACTTGTAGGTCTTTTGTATTTTTTAGGTCAGGCCACTTGTGAGCCCTCTATCTCTCGCCCGCAGCTTCCCGTTACAGGTAAGGCTCACCCCACCCCCTACCCCCCCACACCACACACACACAGCAGCTCGCTGCTGACCGCCATCCCAGCTCGCGGACGAGCCTCATCGTCGGTTAGGCCCCCGTGGAAACATGGAGATAGAAGGCCTGCATTACAATCGATTAAGATATGTGGAGGGGGGTAAAGATGATCTTCGTGTAAAACTTAAATTATGAGTCAAAAGGATATACTTCTTGTTGCTCAAACAATGGTATCATTTTCTCACCGGATTTTTGATCTCGCGGCCGATAACCGTTCTCTAGGGAAAGTTGACGAGACCTTGGTCATGCGGCTCGAGATGTACAAAGGCATCTGCATAATGGATGAGAATTCCCCATAGTTTAAAACTGTTGCTACACTAGTAGGAAAACGGTTATAGGTGGAACCACATTCTGTGGTGCACCATTAATGCAATGCGCCACAGAATATATTCAGTGGCGCACGGCAGCCAGTGCGCCACAGAATTCTGGCTCTTTCTGTGGCGCATCTTTTGCCCATGCGCCACAGAATTGTAGCTTTCTGTGGCGCATCTGGCCACATGCGCCACAGAAATATGGTGGGGCCCACCACCAATGATTGGATCTCAACCTTCTGTGTCTTTTCTGTGGCGCATGTAATCGGATGCGCCACAGAAATTTATCTTTCTGTGGCGCATGGGGTCACATGCGCCACAGAAATCTATGCGCCACAATTTTTTTGAACTCAGACCCCCCGGTGGATCGCCTTTTCAGTTTTGCAAAAAAGAATGGAAAATGATAAAATCTTCAATAAATAAAATCCTTTGAGATATAGTTAGGTTTTAGTATCTAGTTGGTATAGAAATTTTGAAATATGAATTTTGACTTTTTTTTTGCAAAAAACAGAAGAAGAAAATTAGAACGGCCATAACTTTTGCATACGACGTCGAAAAAATGCGTTTAATATATCAAAAAAGCTAGAGAAAAATTGGAGCTCGAGCTATTTAAATACTTATTAACATGTTTCGACAATTTTTTTTGCATATAATTGAGTGGATTTTTACTCTGCAGTTTGCATTGCATTATTTTTTACTCTGCAGTGGATTTTCGCTACATTGCATTTCGATGCGCTGGTATGAGAGCATGTTTTGTTCGGTCCTGAGCTCATGTTATGTCCTGTGTTTTCTATACGACTTTTGTAATTCATTTTCATGTTCTTTATATGTTCATGGGTTATAAATTTTATGTTTTCGCTATATTGGCAGCGGTAATTAATTTTCAGCAAAAGTTCACCTTTTGTTAATTTAAACACACTTTTTTGCTCAAATTTGAAATATATTTGTGGATACCACACATTACCGATTTTATTTTCCAAGTTAACTATTGCAGAAGTACTAATTTCTCCCATGTTTCACTAGCAACATCATAGTTCACCACATTAGTAGTACATGATGTTAGTTTATCATAGTTTTGTTTTCAGCTTATGTAAATATGAAATACGAAATTGTGCAGAGAGAACTACATATATACATGTAACGAAGTAGTTTTATATTGTTGACAGGTTAGCAGTGAGAGTGATTTTAATCATCTGAAAGATATTGGGATAAAGATTATTCGAAAATGTGATGGTTTACCACTCGCTATTAAAGTGATGGGAGGACTTTTAGGCACAAGGCGCCCAAGTGAACTCGAGTGGGAGAATGTTCTGAAAAACAATATTGAATGGAAAGAAGATGGGTTGTATGAGGAACTGAACTTCTCAGTACACTTGAGCTATGATGATTTAACTCCAGAGTTGAAGCAATGCTTTCTGCACTACTCACTTTTTGCCAAGGGTTTGGCACCTGGCTTTTACAAAGTTGTTAGCATGTGGATTAGTGAAGGGTTTATTCAAGGCGACGGGAGGTCAGGATCAGACGAACTATATCTAGAAGAAATCGGAGAAGACTATCACCGAGAGTTGGTCGCTAGGAATCTTTTGGAGGCTGATAATCCAAATTGGAACACATGGTGCTACAGCATGCATGATGTCGTCCGTTCCTTCGCTCAATTTGTGGCTAGTGAAGAAGCACTTCTTGTTCAAAAAGAGCAAAATGACATTAGAAATCATCTTTTAGTTAACCAAAAAATACGACGTTTGTCTATAACACTAGAAGGTTCAATTCTAGAGTGGAGCATCCTAAAAAATCTAGAATCATTGAGAACCTTAATGATAACATGTGGCACTATGCCTAGTGGTTCACTGGCTAGTTTTGTCGGTTTACGGGTATTGAGTATAGAATCTGACGTGTCTGATTCTATGATGGATTCAGTGTGTCAGTTGAGGCACCTAAGGTACCTGAGTCTCGTAGGGGCAGATATATCCAGACTACCAAATGACATCCATAAGATGAAGTTCCTTGAGCACATAACACTACGCGGATGTATAAAGCTGAACAAGCTTCCTGACAACATTACATAACTAGAGAGTTTAAGATATTTGTCCTTAAGAGGGTCCAATATTGATATTGTACCAAGGGGGTTTGGTGGTTTAAAAAAATTGAGGTCAATTTTTGTATTCCCGGCAAAGATGGATGGGGATTGGTGCAGTTTAGAAGAATTAGGGCCTCTTTGTCATGTGAAGAATCTTTTAATAGATTATCTAGAAAATGTGCCTGATAGTTCAGTTGCTGCAAAGGTCATTATGAGCAACAAGAAGCATCTAACATATTTGGAATTGAGATGTTACAGAGATGAGGAGGCAGAGATGGAAGAACGGGTGGAACAATTTAAGGAGGAAGATAAGAAATATAGTGAGAAGCAAATTGAGAAGGAGAAGGAAGCAAATTGCCGTGAACGCCAGCGGGACACGAGGAACGTGTGTTGCCGTCGTGGTTTCCGCCGCTGATTAACCATGACGTGTTTTGGACGACAACGTCCGCATAGACAAGATGTCAAGACGACGACGTGGATGAAGGACTGAAGATGTCGGTCAAGGATGTGTGCGTCTCCTTGGGCCTGACGGCCGCGCACATGGACGCCTCGAAGTCCATGTGCACGAATGTCGCGCGCACGCCATGGGTGCACAGAAGGAACTGGGACAACAGCACAATGCTGGGGATATATGCGGCGCATCAGAGGCCAGGGTTGCTCGGAACGACGCCGCGGATATATTGATGAGGGCATCTCCAGCCGTTGTGTCCCCCAGGCCAGGGTTGCTCGGAACGACGCCGCGGATATATATGCGACTAACATAATTAAGTGAGTTCTGTTACGTCCCTTGGTTTGCGATGAAAACCTTGTGGACTGCAGGCCTGGCATGTGTTGCATCATGTCTGGGGAATGTTTCCTTTCTGTTATCTGGCCAGTTCAGTTAGCAGTAGTACCAAACTGCTAGAGGTAGTTTTACTTCCCATTTTCCTGCATGTCCAGTTAGTAATAGTATCCACAATGGCTGGACTATTGTTTGTTTCGCTACAGAAGGTGCGATTGCATCTTTTGCTGTGGTGGATAGGACTCCCGTCCTAGGGAAAAGGGGCCTCTATCTCACCCTTCTGACGGGCCAAAGCACACACTAAATAATACTAGTACCATGCGTGTGTGTCATGCAAAAGCCAAAAGGTCCATGCGTGTGTTTCATGCACTAACGATACCTTGCGGGTACCTTTCATATCTGGTACGTACAAAGTGTTGCCTCTTCCCTCGTATCGCATTCCTTTCTTGATTGAGGACAGCAAGACATGCCAGGCCCCTGCCCATATTTCCGAGCAAAAAGGAAGTTGGTCACAAGAATTAAGAGTAATAACTCATTCATTCCATTCATTGTGGATGGCTGGGTAATAGTACATTTAAGTACTGACCATCCCTACCATTTTCCTGACTGACAACCCCTATTTTCTTTTAATAATGTTAAGCTGGGCATTAAAGTAGTACGTTTAAGTCGCCAAAAGTTCCACATTGCTCCTATATATATACACGTTCCCTGTTGGCCTGTTCATCTCGCCCTTCACCGCTGAATACTGCCCTTGGAAAGAGCTTAAATTCCCCTCCCTTGCAGCAAACTGAGGTGACAATTAGTTGCTTATTTTGTTTCTCTTTTTATGATGCATCTACCTGCTGTTTATGTGCAGCTTAAGTAGACGTCATTCATTTCCGAGCAGTCTACATATGCATCCATGAATCTATATGTTAACCTGCACGAAGCACGAACTACGGCTGTTGTCCTGTTGTTCCGTATGTAGTCGGTATTGAAATATATGAAACATCTTATATTATGAAACAGTGGGAGTATTATTTAGTACCATGCGTGTGTGTCATGCTCATGCAAAGCAAAATGTCCATGCGTGTGTGTCATGCAATAACGATACCTTGCGGGTACCTGTCATATCTGGTACGTACTAAATTCCTTTCTTGATTAAGGACAGCAAGCTAACAGCAAGTTTAATAGTTTAAGCTGAGCATTGAAGTCGTACACCAAAGGTTCCACATTGCTCCTATATATACATGTTCCCTACTGGCTGTTCTTAGAAAGAGCCGAAATTCCCGTCCCTTGCAGCAAACTGAGGTGACAATTAGTTGCTTATTTGTTCCACTTTTTATGATGCATCTACCTGCTGTTTATGTGCAGCTTAATTAGACGCCATTCATTTTCGAGCAGTCTACATATATGTATATCCATGAATCTATATGTTAATCTGTGATTAACCTGCAGGAAGCACCAGCCATGGCCGTTGTCCTGGATGCTTTGGCGCCCTATGTCAAGAAGATGATCGCGGACATAACGGAAGAAGAACTGAGCATGCTTTGTGCGTTGAAGGAGAGATCATGAAGCTGAACCGCAACTTGGTGTACCTCCAGGACTACCTCACCGATGCCGACAGGAAACGCATCACCGACAAGAGCGTGAAGGCGTGTGTGGGGAAGCTCAAGGATGTCATGTACGAGGCCACCGACATCCTTGAGCTCTGCCAGCTCGAGGCCATGGAGCGACCGAAGAAGCGTCCTGCAGCGGCGGTGCCTCCAACCGTTCAAGTTGTTTTGGAGGGCACTTGAAGAAGAAGCTGCATGGCTGCTTCCAGCCGTTGCTGTTCTGCATTCGGAACCCCGTGTTCGCCCACGAGACGGGCAGCCGCATCAAGAAGCTCAACGAGGAACTGGACACCATCCGCAAGGATGCCGCTAAGCTCAATTTCATCAACCTCGGCTCTTACCAGGAACAAAGGAAGCTGACAAATCCGTCACATCAGGGTTCAATAAGTCGGAAGTCGTGGGGAGAACATCGAGGAGGATGAAGAGCAGCTTTTGCAGAAGCTGACCGCCCAAGATGGCATAGACTTTAAGGTGGTGGCCATCGTTGGCCAGGGCGGCATGGGCAAGAGCTTCCTCGCCAAGAAGATCTTCGCGAGCGAGGCCATCAAGGAAGAGTTCAAAACCAAGATATGGTTGAGTGTCACTCAGCAGTTCGACAAGGTGGAGCTGCTAAGGTCCGCCATAAGCCACACCGGGGGAAGCACAATGAGGAGAAGGACGAGTCCATCCTCGAGCGGACCCTCACCGAGGCCCTCTCAGCAAACAAGTTTCTGCTGGTCTTGGATGATGTATGGAACGACTCAGCATGGAAGGACATTCTCCAAGTCCCCGTTGCTAATGCCAGTTTTACACAACCGGGGAGCCGAGTCCTGGTCACCTCTAGAAAGGAAGATGTTGTTCGGAGGATGGGAGCCTCCAGCGGCGACCTGCTCCGTGTCAGAAAACTAGAAGATGAAGATGCCTGGTCCTTGCTCAAGAAACAGCTGCCGCTGCGAGAGGTCAGTAACTCAGTGCTGCCAAACTAATTAATTTGCTCTCCACTGCTTATTAATTTGGTAATTATTGTACTAATTTTCCACCTGCGTGCGCCACACATAAATGCATAGGAAAGTATAGGTTTACGTAGTGGTTTTGTGATTTTACGCTAATCTCTAGGGCGTGTTCGGATGTGGTTTTGCCTATTAAAATTTTGCGCGAGTGGCTTGAGATCAATTCCACCACATATATTTTAACTCTTCACGGCCATACATTGGTAGTAAAATACTAAAATCAAAAGATTAAATTTCAATTGTCTTTCTCTTCTATAGGAATGGGTAATTCCAAAGAGTATATTAACATAGAAACAAAGTGCTTCAATAAGTATGGTCATACAAAGTTAGAACTTATATCCCGTGCAAATGCATGGCTTAGCGACTAGAGTTGATAATTTTCTATAGTAGTAGACCCAAGTATAGATCCTAAAAGGACAAGTAGTTTGATATGAATAGTCTCACAATAGTACTACATGGTTAGGCGCGCTAATGTGCATAGTGCACCGCCCACCAAAGCAAGTGGCTCAACACAAACATAAAATTTGATATGAAAACAATGTATTGGGCATGTGTCCTTCCAACATAATTGAAGAGGAAGCCGGATTTCAGACTATACTTATGATTATATGGATGAGATTTGGGGAGTGTAAGGGCTTGTTTGGTTTATGCCTGTGCTAGCCCTGCCAAACCAGGGCAAGCCAAATAATTGGCAAAGGATTCGGGTGCCAGCACCTTGCCAAATAATTGGCCCAGAAATCAACTAGAGGAGCTGAGACGGGATTGGCATGCCAAATATTTGGTAGCAATCCAAACGGGTAAGAAAGCCTGGTCAATGACCAATTTTTTGGATGGGCAGCCCAAGGCTCCAATCCAAACAAGCTCTAAGATGTTTATGTGACCAATATAAGCAAGTCTACTGCCCTCCTTGGAGGCATGGAACTACATGCTTCCATCTACAAACTTCCTATCTCATATTTTACAACCCAGGGAAGCATTTCAGCAAAAATGTAGAATAATAAATGTGTAGGTTCACGAAGTATCTCCCTAAAATGCAATGGATATTGCTACATTCAAAGCTAAATTCCAAAATCATACTGGTAGACTTTGGATTGTTGCAAACTTTGTATTCCTATTCAACCATTGAGACAACTGCAAAAGTTTGATAGGAATTAAATGGACTTTGATCACAGACCTTGCATAGTTGCATGCCAAGATCTATCTATATTGTAGACACCTTAGGGCGTCTCTAGCCGATCCCTTAAAATTTGCTCCTCTAAAAAATAGTTGTTTCTAACCGATCCGTTAAACTTAACCTCTTAAAACATTTGAACGCAAATTGATTCAAACTAGTTCATATTACTAGATTCAAACTACTAGAATAATTTACATTACAATTTTTGACGAAATCTAAACTAAATCCCACAAACCACTCGGCGTTGCTGTCGGCTGCTACTGCATCCCAATCCACGTCGTCGTTGTCGGATCTACTAAGTTCGATAACCAACGCACCAGACGGCCCGGCTCCGGGGTTGGTCTTTCTCGACTTGTACGCCTCATACTGCTAGCGCTACTCGACGCGTTCTTCATACCGAGGGCAGGAGGATCCGACCATGGGGTCAGGGCGACGCCGGAGTAGGGAACGACGCACCGGTGGGGGTAGATTTGGGGAAGAAGGCGACGGGGAAGGCGGTGGGGAGGGCAACGAGTATATTTAAGAGTCGGCCACCGCTTGGAGTAAAACATTTACTGCTCTAACGGCTATAAGGGTTCGACTAGGTGCACTTTAGAGGAGAAAAACAGTATTTTTACTCTAACCATTTGAGAGATCGGCTAGAGATACCTTATGCTGCAAGCGCAGTGGCATGCCACCCAATGGCTGTGATGGTGCCCTCTTTGCGATCAAGAACTTCTCCTTCAGCTTCTTCTGCAACCCACCACATCGTCTTGTGTAGCCCATCACCATCACCCAATAAGTAGCGCATACGAACATTTCACGACATATTGGTAGGTATTGCATGTCTGGGTTGGATGCGCTACATAGTAGGCGCACGAAAAACCGCCGCGTGGAACTCACCTGTTGAGAAGTGCCATGAACGTCATATGCACCTTTGTTTTTGTTGCCAACACTATGGTAGGTGGACCAAGCAGTACTTGAAGGTGAGTGGGGAGTGAGGTCGAGGTTATGGGTACAAGTAGGGTAAGGGCATGTATGATGCAAGGTGCTTATGAAGGTGCTTAGAAAAATAAACCGATTTTTGTCTAAGCACCAGTGCTTATTTGTACTAGACAAATGCTTAACTAGGCACCCCTCCTATAGGAATAGGCACCGGTGCTTATGAAAAAACTTGGTTTATTTTTGTAAGCACCTATCTAAGCACCTTGCATTGTACATGGCCTAAGAGGACTGGAGCTTGAGGGAAAGGATATGGCAGCGCGCAGAAGGGGCGCGGGAACCTGGGGTTGACAGTAGTGGCGTTGTTGTTTAGGGTAATAAATCAGTTCCTTCAAAAAATATTTATAGATGGCACCAAAAGGCATGTTTTGAAAAACATAATTGTTACAATTAAGGATAATTAAATGTTCAAATGGAAAACGTACGGTTTTACTAGTTTAAGAGTGCCCTTTTAAGGAGGTTGATTTTTAGTCCCTCCACGTGTGACAGGTGGAACGTTGTGTGGAGCCTCTAACCCACGGTTGAACCACCACACACCACTTGTCATGTTTGTGTGGTGGATTTGTTTGGTTTTTCTCCTTTTTCATGGATTCAAACACGAAAAAGATAGCAAACTATCAAATCACGGTCCATTTAAAACTATATTCGTATAAATATGCTTCGACGATTTTTTTTTGCATAGATTTGAGTGCATAGTTTGCATTGCATTATTTTTACTCTGCAGTGGATTTTCGCTGCATTGCATTTCGATGCACTGGTATGAGAGCATGTTTTGTCCCGTCCTGAGCTCATGTTATGTCTGTGTTTTCTATATGATCCTTGTAATTCATTTTCATGTTCTTTATATGTTAATGGGTTATAAATTTTATGTTTTAGCTATATTGTCAGCGGTAATTAATTTTCAGCAAAATTTCACTTTTAGTTAATTTAAACACACTTTTTTCAAATTTGAAATATATTTATGGATACAACACATTTCCGATTTTACTTTCGAAGTTAAACTACTCCCTCCATTCCTGAATGTAAGGGGTATAGTTTTCTGCACGAATATTAAGACATAGGTATTTCGCATACGGTGGACTCATTTGTTTCTGAAAAAATTCGGAAGAGAGGAGTCCCTAATAGCAACCAAATGAAAACAATCAGTAAAATCCCTGCGTTCAAGAATGGAACTCATTTTTGGATGGGTAAAATCGTCCATAAATCGCAATAAACCCTATATTTTGGATCACAAAACTATACGCCTTACATTCAGGAACGGAGGGAGTATTTCAGAAGTACTATTTTCTCCCATGTTTCACTAGCAAAATCATAGTTCACCTCATTAGTAGTGCATGATGTATTGATGTTAATTTATCATAGTTTTGTTTTCAGCTTATGTAAATATGAAATTGTGAAGAGAGAACTACATATATACCTGTAACGAAGTAGTTTTATATTGTTGACAGGTTAGCAGTGAGAGTGATTTTGATCATCTGAAAGATATTGGATAAATATTATTAGAAAATGTGATGGTTTACCACTCGCTATTAAAGTGATGGGTGGACTTTTAAGCACAAGGCGCCCAAGTGAACTAGAGTGGGAGAATGTTCTGAAAAAGAATCTTGAATGGAAAGAAGATGGGTTGCACGAGGAACTGAACTTCTCAGTACACTTGAGCTATGATGATTTAACTTCAGAGTTGAAGCAATGCTTTCTGTACTACTCACTTTTTGCCAAGGTTTCAAGACATAGCTTGAACGAAGTTGTTAGCATGTGGATTAGTGAAGGGTTTATTCAAGGCGACGGGACGTCGGAATCACATGAACTAGATCTAGTAGAAATTGGAGAAGACTATCACCGAGAGTTGGTCGCTAGGAATCTTTTGGAGGCTGAAGATCCAATTTGGAACACATGGTGTTACAACATGCATGATGTTGTCCGTTCTTCGCTCAATTTGTGGCTAGTGAAGAAGCACTTGTGGTTCAAAAGGAGCAAAATGACATTAGAAATCTTCTTTTAGTTAACCAAAAAATATGACGTTTGTCTATAACACTAGAAGGTTCAATACTAGAGTGGAGCATCCTAGAAAATCTAGAATCACTAAGAACCTTAATGATAAGATGTGGCACTATACCTAGTGGTTCACTGGCTAGTTTTGTCGGTTTACGGGTATTGAGTATAGAATCTGATGTGTCTGATTCTATGATGGATTCAGTGTGTCAGTTGAGGCACCTAAGGTACCTGAGTCTCGATGGGGCAGATATATCCAGACTACCAAATGACATCCATAAGATGAAGTTCCTTGAGCACATAACACTACGCGGATGTATAAAGCTGAACAAGCTTCCTGACAACATTACAGAACTAGAGAGTTTAAGATATTTGAACTTAAAATGGTCCAATATTGATATTGTACCAAGGGGGTTTGGTGGCTTAAAAATTTTGAGGTCAATTTTTGGATTCCCGCAAAGATGGATGGGGAATGGTGCAGTTTAGAAGAATTAGGGCCTCTTTGTCATGTGAGGGATCTTTCAATAGAATATCTAGAAAATGTGCCTGATAGTTCAGTTGCTGCAAAGGTCATTATGAGCAACAAGAAGCATCTAAAATATTTGACATTGAGGTGTTACAGAGATGAGGAGGCAAAGGTGGAAGAACGGGTGGAACAATTTAAGGAGGAAGATAAGAAATATAGTGAGAAGCAAATTGAGAAGGAGAAGGAAGAAGGGGAGGAGCACATCGAGGAGGAGGAGGAAGAAAAAGGAGAGGGACAATCTGCAGATGAGGGAGAAGGAGAGGAGCAAACTGAAGGGGAGGAGCAACAACGAATTGAGGCAGTATTCGATGAGCTTTGCCCTCCACCTTGCTTGGAAGATCTAACCTTGTCAAGATACTTTGGTCGTCGACTACCAAATTGGATGCAAGCTCCAGTAGCAGCGGCCTTTAAGAGCTTGAGGGGTATTGCCCTACATGACATGACCCACTGCAACAAACTTCCCAATGGTTTTTGTTTGATGCTAAATCTGGAAGAGATGGAAATAAGCTTCGCTCCAGCCATCAAGCTTATTGGGCCTGATTTTCAAAGCCTGGCAAGTAGAGATGAAGGTGGCATTGTTACTAGCCCATTCCCAAAACTGAGAGTATTAGCCATGGATGATTTGACTCGATGGAAGAAGTGGGACTGGGAGGAAGAGCAGGGCAAAGCCATGGCCATGCCTGCCTTGGAGAATCTCATGATTTCAAATTGCAGGCTGACACGTCTTCCCCTAGGGCTTGCTAGCCATAACAGGTATAACCTGAGAATCCTGCATCTAGAGGGTCTCGCCCTCCTTGCATCCGTGGAGAATTTCCCTTCGGTTGTGTGTTTCGATGTGCTCAACTGCCCCAAGCTCAAGAAGATCAGTGGTTTCTCCAAGTTGCGGAAGATCTCAATCGACGGTTGCCCGAAGCTGAAGTTGCTGGAGGGTTTCCCCATGCTCTCTACCATGGTACTGGATGATGTGCCATGGGAGATTACAGGTACACCTGCAAAGTGTACACCCAAGGTATATGAAGTTGGAATGCAGCATTAGCTTCCTGAAAATTTCACCGTTACCAGATAGTAGCTCTTGCTCTGAAGACAAAGGTCTGGCGTTGCAATATGCGCCATACGGCTGTTGACTGTGATATTTGTCTCCTTTGTAATTCCCGTTTTAGATTCTGTTTTGCTAGTCACATAGATCAATAATACTCGTTCAGGCTGGTTCTCAGACAACCAGCTCATGGTAGTTCCGTATGAAAAATATGTAATGCCTAACTTCCTAATGATATATCTGAGGAGTGTATATCGTATTGCCTCCATCCATGCATCCATTGAATTTTCTTCTCATATCCTCCTTCAGATACACGTTTGTCAGACTTTTCTTATCCAGCGATGGCTGCCTCCAGATTGCTGAATGATGACCTGGGATTGCACATCTACTTGATTAGAGGTTGAGGCTTGGAGCATACTATCAAATATCATTCGGGGCTTGGCGCTCCCATCGCTAGTTTGTTCACCAGATATTTCCCCATTTTTTGTACGCCAACGCGACGTGAGGACTGTCGTGAGGACGCCAACGCGGGACCGCGTCGGAGATGTTTTTTGTACGGACCAACTTGCTGAGTTCGAGACCCCTTCGATCAGGTGGTTGCTCCAGATAGCTGGGAATCTGCACATCTAGACTCTATATCGTTATGAATATCGTTACGTGCTGCCGGACTGCACATCTAGACTCTATATATTTTGGCTTGTAGTACACATTAAACTACTTGTTGGTCTGTACATATTATATTTGTAGTACATATTCCTGCCTAGACGTGAATCGCACGTTGGATGGATCCATGTAACAGTCACGTACAAAGACAGGTCGAGCAGGGGAGTAGCTGTCTCGCGCTCGGGAAAAGAGAAAGAGAGGGGGCTGGCGATTTGTTCTGTTTTTTTTCGTGCGATCCTTCTAACATGCTATCTAGGATTTCGGGATCACGTAATTTCTGAACTGTTACTGCATCAGCAGCTATAAACCTGCCATCTTCCATTTGGCAAATAGCAGCACAAGCCCTCTATTCTCGACTTGATTTTCTCGCTAGGCCCAGTTGGTATCCATTTCCTGAAACTTCTGCTAGTATTTTTGGTCCCGGTGTTCCTCCTAGGATCACTTAAAATTATCACCTGTGTAAGCAATCATGCGACTCACCAAGGCCACAGTTGCAAAAGGGGAAACCACCTTCATGGAAAAGATTTCTTCTTGCCACCCATAGCTTTTTTGTTTTTGTTTTTAGACCTGAGAGAGAGAGAAATAATCTTAATTGTGGACACAGCGTTTCGGGTCATGAGTGCAGATACACCCGTTGTGTAAACATTTTTAAAAACTTTTCAAAATGTTAAAAAAATTCAAGAAAAAATTGGAATATACATCAGGACATTTTGTGTTAGCACAAAAAGTTTTATGGAGAAAAGGCATTTTTTGTGACCAATGCAAAAAAGACAAAAATGTCTCATTTTATTAAAGTCATTTTGGAGCGTCCGGATTTGTCTTTTTTGCACATGTCACAAAAAATATCTTTTCTTCGTGAAACTTTTTGTGATAACCTAAAATGTCTTCAAGTATATCTGAAATTTTATTTTAATTTTTTTAACATTTATAAAATGTTTTTTGAGCAGTGGGTGCATCTGCACTCATGACCCGATATGGATTTCGGTCTTAATTGCTGCCTATAGTTTGACTAGACAATCCCTCAACACTTTTCAGTTCCAATTTACATCACTGCCCATAATAGGCTATCTACTTTGGTGTCAACTAGTAACTATTCCATACTTCAATAAGACGGTAAGCTAAAGAGGTAAAGTAATTAACACATCTTAGTGAAGGCAACAAAACTGGAAATTGTAAATACTTTTGTAGATGGTAAGCAAAATAAACATCTGACAACTAAATAGTTGTTTGTACATCCAATCTATAACACAACTGGTCTTAAGTGAGGACCACTAGGATGTTTAAGTCAGCTAATTCGGGATTGCAACAATATCTCAGAATCTCAGAACTGCTACTTGAAGATATCCATGTTGGCGCCATGGAATATTCTTACTAGTGGACAGATAAGGCTCCCAGGAAAAGAAACCCTAGCCGCCGCCTCCCGGGCCACCCCGCCCCAGGCAACTCTGGAGGCCCCTTCCGACCCTCCAGACACCCTCACCGGTGTGCTCCCGGTCATCACTGGCGCCGTCGGTGGTGCCGGTAGCAAAGTCTTCCCATCTAAGACGGAGGGCAAGGGAGGGCTTCATGGCGGCGCATCTTGGGCAGTGATGGGTCGAGCTGGCGCGCTTCTGCGTTCCGGGTCTGGATCAAGACGGAGAGGCGAAGAAGACGTGAGAGATGCGACGACAGCATGGCGGTGTTGCTCCGGCGGCGGCGATCCGATCTGGGTCATGCCTGATGCGGGCGGACGGTGCAGCAACTGCATTCTCCTTTTCTGATCTGATGGCATGGGGGCCTGCTGGTGTGCTCGAATAAGGAGGTGATCCTAGGGTTCTTCTCGCGCCAAGACGGTTTTCTGCCTAATGAATGCCCTCATTGATCTGGACGGTGACGAGTTCTGGAAGGATCCACCGACGATCTTCGTTGGGAGCCTATGCCTATAGATTGCTGGATTAGATGAGTTTCGGTCGTGTGCACCCATATTTCTAGTCGTGAGGCTTCAGGATGGAGTGACGCGAAGTTTCATTGTCTGTTGTCACCATGGGACATGTCGGTATTTCAATTTCTTTGTTGATGACACTGGCGGAGAATGTCATGGCGGCTGTGGTCTGAGGTCTAGTAATGGCAGACCGAGTCTTCGATGCGATGAGGAATTTGCTTGGTGATTCATGACTTGTACCAGCGGTATCGTCAAGCGGGGCGACGACACAAGAGGAGTACATAGTACTATATCCAAGATCTGACCTTAATTAGTTGTGCCTAGCAATGGGCTTGTTGAGGGCATTGTTTCGACAACACGGACTTTCTCCATGGTGAAAACCTAAGATCTATGACCGGGCGATGACGGTGTGCACTGTTACTTTCTTGGAGGCGTCTCTTTTGGAGAATTTGGACTCCGGGTGTTGTCTTGGTGGTGGTTTGTGTTGCAGCTATAAGAAATTGATCGCTGTAGTGGGATCTTTCTTCTTCTTCTTCTTCTTCTTCTTCTTCTTTTGGTTGCAGAGTTGTGTGCATCTCTAACATATTTAGTACATTTTGTTGTTGCAGAGGCAGAGTGTAATTGGTATATACGCGATATTAATATTCCCTTTATCAAAAAAAATATTCTTACGACCGATTTCCATTAGACTTGGAGACTTACTTAAGTACAATAAAGATACTGAGAGATGAAAATACACAAACGATGGACAAAATTCTCAGAGGTAGCTCTTTACATGAGAAAATTGCAAAAAAATTAAAACACGAGCAATTGGACTAGGGTTTCAAAAAGAAAGCACTAATCTCTCTATCTGCTAAGCACAATTTGACACTACTTCTGACTGGTGGGGCCTGCTGACATGTTGCTGTTATGCCTGTGATAAACGGATGTTAGACGGTTCTAACTTGTAGGTCTTTTGAACTTTTCAGGTGGGGCCAGTTGTGAGCCCTCTATCTCTCGCTCGCAGCTCCCCGTAGCTGGTAAGATGCCCCCTCCCCCACGAAACTTCCGGCACAGCAGCTCGCTGCTCACCGCCATCCTAGCTTGCGGCTGAGCCTTGTTGTCGGTCTGGCCCCGTGGAAACATGGAGATAGAAGGCCCACATTACAATCGATTAAGATATATGGAGGGGACAAAGAAGATCTTCGTGTAAAACTTAAATTATGAGTCAAGAGGATATACTTCTTGTTGCTCAAACGATGGTATCATTTTCTCACCAGATTTTTGATATCACGGCTCATAAGCGTTCTCTAGGGAAAGTTGATGAGATCTTGGTCATGCGGCTCAAGATGTACAAAGGCATCTGAATAATGGATGAGAATTCTAGAAAGTGGTTTTTGCACCCCGAGCTACATTGCTCTTGCTACATTAAACAATTTGAACAACATATTTAAAAGTTTCAAAAAAACATGAAAACAAATCATGCATGTTCTCCGTGATGTATACTGCAAGCGTACAAAATCTCAAAGCCAAATTCTTTATGTTACAGTCTACACAAAAATGATAAATTGGGGAGATTTGAAAATATGCATTGTGAACTATAATAAGATCTGTAAATTTGTCTTTTTTGTGTAGGTCAAAATATATAGTATTTCACATTGTGATTTTGCATGTCTATAATATACATCATCGAGAACATGCATGATTTTTTTAGATTTTTCTGAAACTTTTAAATATATTTTTCAATTTTTTAAAATAACAGGAGCATTGCAACTCGGGTGCAAGAAACCTCTACTCATGAGAATTTCCCATAGTTTAAAATAGCCCGCTTTTCTCTTTCCTTTCGAAGTTAGTTAAACTGACTCTTAGTGGTTCTGTAGGATCAGATACCCAAGTTTTTGTCTTTTCTAATGTATTATACTATCTTATATCGTCCTATGTCTTATTTACGTCTGATACAATTTGATGTTGTCCAAACATTGAACCTAGTATCAGCCTGTTGTTATAACTTATATGTGTAGTGCTGCCTCTCCCTTATTATAAACAACTGTGTATGCTTAAAATATTGGGGTGGTCATGAAAATTGAAATTTAATTTGTTGTCAATCTCTTTTCTCTCGACAAGTTTAGTTACGAAGACCTTGCCTTTTGTAAAAAAAAACAAAGACCAGAAATAGAGTTGCAAAACTGATATTCCATTCGGGTGGATTCATTGTGTTGTGTGCTAAGAGTTGTTTTAAGTTTTCTGTGAACTATTAGCCTATTACATCAAATACTTAACTCCATTAATTTTCAGGGGTTGCAACCAGTCATAGAAACAGTGGATTTTCGTGAATTCAACAATGTTAATTGGACGAAATAGACCGTAGCCCCGCTATATTAATATAGCAACCACCCGATATAACCAACCAGAGTCACGAAACGAACGAAATGCTGGGCAGTAGCAAACAGACACCCAAAAAAGAGAAAAGAAGAAAACAAAACAGAGACAATGATGAAAAGATAATTTCATCATAGAAACAGTGGATTTTCGTGAATTCAACAATGTTAATTCCACTGACAAGATAAGCAGGTTTGGGGATTGAACCTTATGCTGTGCAGACATGATCTCTTTACTTCTGGATATGTACTGATATAATAACCAAATAAACAAGTCAAAATCTGGTGGGCTCTTTTGCAGGTCCAACTTGCTGAAGTCTGTTAGCTGATTTTCAAAAAACTGTACATGTACATATAAAGATATGTTTTGCTATCCTTTTTTGTTTGATCAGATAATCATACTTTAGTCTTTGGTACTATTTCTGTCATGTAGTTATTGTCTTACAGTTTCTATCATTTTGTTTGAAATGTGGTCTTCCAGCTTACTCAAACCTTCTTTCTGCAAGATCTAGCTTGGCACATTGATTCCCTACCTGTCCACTTATGAGTCAATTTCTTGGATACAACTTATTTTCCTGCGTACCTTCACATATAGCTCCCTCTTATATTTCCTTGGTGAACTTTATCCTTAGGCCAGCGGATGATCTTTTTCTAAATAATCCTTTTGTGGATGGGTGCAGGGAGAAGATGGGATAAATGTCCCTCTCACAAGTACTTGACCTTGTTGCTCATTTTATGGTAAACACGCTGAAATTTGCGTTCCTGTTAGAGTGAATTTTTAAATTTACTATGTGGAATGCCTGGTATTTTTGCTACCAATATTTCGATTGCCAGGAGTTTGAGTAGTTAAACCACTGTCTTGTTTTAATTTCCTTGAAATTTGTGGAGATGTTATAATGTTTAATGGAATGAATATTTAATTCCCAGTTTCATCTTCCATTAAAGATTATAACATCTTTCCAGGATGGAAAGATAATTTCGTCTTCCATTAAACATTATAACATATTTCCATCCTAGAAATTTGGTAACTAGCAGAATCTGTTCTCTAAGATGCCACACACAGTCATATGCTATTTTATATGTGCAGCGTAAAAGACCGCATTTTTCCTTATCAAGATAAATAGATTTGTCCCAATGAGCTATGTTGTTTTTCCAGCAACTGTACTGTACATATGAATCTATCCTTTTTCGTTTGACCCAATAATCATACAGTAGTCTTTGGTGCTATTTTTTCATTTAGTTACAGGTTTATAATTGCCATCATTTTTGTTTGCAACGTGGTCTTCCAGATTTCTCGAACCTTTTCTTTCTGCAGGGAGTAGCTTTGCGCCTTGATTCCCTACCTAGCTACATCTTTTTTTTTAACAGATCCCTACCTAGCTACATCGTGAGTTGATTCCTTCACTACAACTTATTTTGTTATGTACCTTCACATGTAGCTCCTCTAATATTTCCTTGGTGAACTTTATCCTTAGGCCAGTAGATGATCTTTGGTAGTACATGTGACTAACCAAGCAAAAAAGAAATAGATCTAATATTTTGTGCAAGAGTGAACTAACTGTGCATGTTAGTAATTATGCAGAATGGCTGTTTTTATAACCTGTATACTGTAGGTAAAATGACATGAAAGCACGTGTATTATTAAAAGATATTACAATCACTAGTAGAAAAGGGGCAACGGTCCGCCCCCTTTAGTACCGGTTGTACAAAAACCGGTACTAAAGGGTGCATTAGCACCGGTTGCGTTCGTGCGCCAGCAGGGGCACCGCGGCGAGGACCTTTAGTACCGGTTTCTCTTAGCAACCGGTACTAAAGGTTACCCTTTAGTACCGGTTGTTAGCCCGCGGCACATGCGGCCGCGGTTGGTGGCCCCCACGGCGACACCTTTAGTACCGGTTGGTAATAACAACCGGTACTAAAGGTCTCGGGCACTATAACCTTCTTCCACCCCGAGCCAGCTAGCTCCATTTTGAGCTCAAATTCAACTCCATTTTTCCTCTCTCTTTGCTCTCCCAAGCTCAAATTCACCCCTTTTTTCTCGAACAACTTCCAAGATTGGTGGCACCTACATATATAAGGGTTAGCAACTTCATCTTCTCTTCCGGCATTTCAAGTTTAGCTCATTTTCGTGCAAGTTTAGCAAGTTTGATTTTGGTGGTGCTTGCAAGATGTTTGATGAAATGCCTAAGTTAGGGATTTCATTTTCGTGCAAGTTTAGTTTCGATTGATCTATGTTTCGTGAGAACTATGTATTACATTTGGGCACTACTCTACTTTGGTTTTAATGTGATGAACTTGTATAAATTAATTTGGTCACGTATCTCTATTCATTATTTAGCTGTGTAATGGTTTTTGATGTATTTATGTAATGCAGATGAGCCGAGAATGGATGTACGGTGATCGACGCTGTCCCGAGTTCATTGATGGCATGCATCGTTTTCTCGATGTGGTTAAGTTAAACAAGCTGAAGAATGGTTTTATGATTTGTCCATGTGATGAATGTCGGAATACGAGGAATTACCCGAGCATAAGAACCATACACTCCCACTTGTTGCGACTAGGCTTCATGCCCAATTATTTTTGTTGGACCAAGCATGGAGAAAGAGGGTAATAATGGAAGACCCTGAAGAAGAGGATGATGACAACTATCCTGTGTTCTCTGAACACGGTGATACTACAATGGGGGAAGACGAAGTTGTGCTCGAGGTCATTGTTGATCAGTCCGATGATGATGATCTTCGTCGGGTCATTCTTGATGAACAGATGAAGTGCGGAAGTGAAAACGAGTGGTCAAAGTTGGAGCGCATGTTAGAGGATCACAAAAAATTGTTGTACCCAAATTGTGAAGATGGCCAGAAAAAGCTGGGTACCACCCTGGAATCGCTGCAGTGGAAGGCAAAGAATGGAATATCTGACAAGGCATTTCAGGAGTTGCTACAAATATTTAAGAAGAGTCTTCCAAGGAATAATGAATTGCCGCACAATACATACGAAGCAAAAAAGATTGTCTGCCTTCTAGGATTAGAGGTGGAGAAGATACATGCATGCATCAATGACTGCATCCTCTACCGCGGTGAGAAGTACGAGAATTTGAATGCATGCCCGATATGCGGTGCATTGCGGTATAAGATCGGGCGAGATGATCCAGGTGATGTTGAGGGCGAGCCGAGCCCCAGGAAGAGGGTTCCCGCGAAGGTGATGTGGTATGCTCCTATAATACCACGGTTGAAACGTTTGTTCCGAAACAAAGAGCATGCCAAGTTGTTGCGATGGCACAAAGAAGACCGTAAGGAAGACGAGATGCTGAGACACCCCGCTGATGGTCTCAGTGGAGAAACATCGACAGTGCGTTTGGGGAATTTGCAGCTGACGCAAGGAACTTAAGGTTTGGTCAAAGTACAGATGGCTTGAATCCGTTTGGGGAGCAGAGCAGCAGTCATAGCACCTGGCCCGTGACTCTATGTATCTATAACCTTCCTCCTTGGTTGTGCATGAAGCAAAAGTATATTATGATGCCAGTACTTATCCAAGGCCCGAAGCAACCCGGCAACAACATTGATGTGTATCTGAGGCCATTAGTTGACGAACTTTTACAGTTGTGGTCTGACGAAGGCGTACGTGTGTGGGATGAGTACAAACAGGAGAAATTTGGCCTACGAGCGTTGCTGTTTGTAACCATCAATGATTGGCCTGCTCTTAGTAACATTTTAGGACAGTCAACAAGGGATACAATGCATGCACGCACTGTTTAGATAAGACTGACAATATATATTTAGGTAACAAGAATGTGTACCTTGGTCATCGTCGATTTCTTCCAAACAGGCATGATGACGTGAAACACACGTTCGTTGGGAGACCCCAAGAGGAAGGTATGATGTAGTCAGCAGCAAGTTTTCCCTCAGAAAGAAACCAAGGTTATCGAACCAGTAGGAGCAGCAACTCTTCAGAAGGTTGTCAACGGCGCCAGAAAAATAGCTGTCGCAGGGAGTCTGGACTGTTGACGTGGAATCTGCACACAACACAATCAAACTACTTTGCCCCAACGAAACAGTGAGGTTGTCAATCTCACTGGCTTGCTGAAAACAAAGGATTAAACGTATGGTGTGGAAAATGAGTATTAAATTGCAGAGAATGAAAAAGGAACAGTTTGCAGTTTGTGGTTGTTTAATCAGTGTAAAAGAATGGACCGGGGTCCACAGTTCACTAGTGGTGTCTCTCCATAAAAGATAACTAACATGTTGGGTGAACAAATTACAGCTGGGCAATTGACGAATAGTGAGCGCATGACAATGCATATACATGACATGTTGACTACTATGATATTTAATTGGGCATTACGACATAATACATAGACGTTATCCAACAGCATCTATGACTAATAATCCACCGCCGGGTTGTCATCCGAGTCCCCCGTTGGTATTAAGTTGCAAGCAACGGATAATTGCATTAAGTAAAGTGCGTAATGTAAACAAACACATATGCCGTGGACATAGCATCGTTAGGTTATCCCTAGTGGCAACAGCACATCCACAACCTTAGAACTTTCTGTCACTGTCCCAGGTTAAACGGAGACATGAACCCACTATCTAGCATAAATACTCTCTCTTGGAGTTACAAGCATCTACTTGGCCAAAGCATCTACGAGTAACGGAAAGCATGCAAGATCTTAAATAACATATAAGATAGATTGATAATCAACTTGACATAATATTCAATATTCATCGGATCCCAGCAAACACAACATGTAGCATTACAATAATATGATCTTGATCATGTAGGGCAGCTCACAAGATCTAAACATGATGGCACAAAGTGGAGAGACAACCATCTAGCTACTGCTATGGACCCGTAGTCCAAGGATGAACTACTCACGCATCACTCCGGAGGCAGGCATGGCGATGTAGAAGCCTCCGGTGACGATTCCCCTCTCCGGCAGGGTGCCGGGAAGAGGTTCTGAACCCTCCCGAGCTAGGGTTGACGACGGCGGCGTCTCTGGAACTTTTCGTGGATATTTGCTCAGGTACTTAGGGTTTTCGCGTCGGGGGGAATAAGTAGGCGAAAGGGCGGCGGCTGCGGACCCCCGAGGGGCCCACACCACCCAGGGCGCGGCAGAGGGGGGCCCGCGCCCTGGTGCGTGTGGCCTCCTGGTGGCCCTCCTCTGCTGCTCCTTCGCTCCGTCAGGCGTGTTCTGGAAAAATAGGCACCCCCGTGTAGTTTCGTCCAATTCCGAGAATATTTCCAGACTAGCTTTTCTGGAATACAAAAACAGCAGAAAACAGGAACTGGCACTTCGGCATCTTGTTAATAGGTTAGTCCCAAAAAATGTATAAAAGTGATATAAAGTAGATGCAAAACATGTAGCAATTGGTATAAAACAAGCATGGAACATCAAAAATTATAGATACGTTTGAGACGTATCAGCATCCCCAAGCTTAGTTCCTACTCGTCCTCGAGTAGGTAAACGATAAAAACAAATAATTTTTGAGGTGACATGCTACTATCATAATCTTGATCATATAATATTGCAAGGCACATGTAAATGAATGAAGTGATCCAAGTCAATGGTCTATAATTTGCTACAAATAGATAATGAGTAAACAATGAATCACACAAGCTAAACGTTTTCATGAATAGTACTTTCGAGACAAGCATCAAACAGTTTTGCATAAGTGTTAACTCATAAAGCAATAGTTTCTAACAAAAGGTATTTAATCAACACAAAGGAAGAATTTAGTTTCAGCATTTGCTTCAACTTTCAACATATTTATCTCATGGATATTGTCAACACAAAGTAGTATAACAAGTCCAATACATTGCATATAACGCATGTTGTAACAAAGTTGACACTAGTGTTTGCTTGTGGAAGACAGAAAGAATAGGAAAACTGACTCAACATAAAAGTAAAAGAAAGGCCCTTCGCAGAGGGAAGCAGGGATTAAATCATGTGCTAGAGCTTTTAGGTTTTTGAAAGCATATAGAGATTGCATAAAATATTTGATACTCCTCCCAACCTTGCTAACACAAGCCATGGCTAACCGAATCCTCGGGTGCCTTCCATCAATCACATACCATGGAGGAGTATCTATTTTTGAGAGGTGTTTGTTAATTGTCAACGAATGGTAGCGGGTGAGAACAGTATTCTACCTGTCGAACGGACTTTTAAGAGCGGCTCCCATGAAGGACGTTATTTCTACCAGCAAGGCAGATCATCCCTCTTTCTCTTTGGTTTACACACATTCAGGTATTTCACTGTTTGTCATTGCTTACTGATGAATCAGGGCAAAAGTGTGAAGAGAATTAATTGGTTAAAGTTGTAATTAATTGGGACTGGGCACCCCGTTGCCAGCTCTTTTTGCAAGTTATTGGATAAGCGGATGTATATGCCACTAGTCCAGGTGTAAAAGTCCACTCGACAAATAGAATAAAGAATAACCACACTAATTCCTCATGAGCTAGTAAACATTGACACAAAAAGGGAATAATAACATTTTGAATAATTTAAAGGTAGCACATGAAAAATTTACTTGGAGTGGCAAGGAAATACCACATATAGGTAGTTATGGTGGACACAAATGGCATGGATTTTGGCTCAAGGATTTGGATGCACGAGAAGCATTCCCTCTCAGTACAGAGTTTAGGCTAGCAAGGTTATGTAAGCAAACAAGAATATCAACCCGTACACCAAGTTTTATATGACAAACATATTGCAAACGTTATAAGACTTCATACCGTCTTCCTTGTTAACCAAACCCTGTTATTAGAAAATATCTAGACCTTAGAGGTACCACCGATGCAAACCAAATTTTCAACAAGCTTTACGGTAGTTCTTCACTAATAGGCTTAACTCATGTGATGCACAATTTAATCATGATCTACTTGTTAACTCAAAACAATTGACAAGCATCAAGTTATCCATTTTAGTGATCTACAAGATTAAGCAAGTTTTTCCTTATACCAATTACCACATGCAACATTTTCTGAACCAACCAAACACCAATCAATTTATTTCATCAACTCTCCAAACAAATATAAGTGAAGCAAGAGAGTACTTTCTACAAAAGAAAGCTAATAGCTCTGACAAGAGATACATGAAAACAAGAGCTAAAAGCTGAACAGCGCTAGATATGAATACTCAACAAATATAAGTGAAGAATAGGAGTATTCTCATGAAAAAGCGGAGCGTGTCTCTCTCCCAATCAAGAATGCTAGGGTCCAGTCAAGCTTTATTGAAAATAAAATGCAATACTGAAAATAAAAGCACACAGACGCTCCAAGAAAAGCACATATGATGTGAAAGAATTAAAATATAGTTTCACTAGAGATGACCTGATAATTTTGACGATGAAGAAGGGGATGCCTTGGGCATCCCCAAGCTTAGACGCTTGAGTCTTCTTGAAATATGCTGGGGAGATCCATGGGAGCCTCCCCAAGCTTAAGCTCTTCACTCTTCTTGATCCTATTATATCATCCTTCTCTCTTGACCCTTGAAAACTTCCGTCACACCAAACTCAAAGTAGATCTCATTAGAGGGTTAGTGCATAATCAAAAATTCACATGTTCTGTAAAGACGCAATATGATTTGTTACTTTAAACATTAGCTACAGCCACTGATGTTATGTGAAGCTCTTCCACCCAAAAAAGAATTTCACTCAACACTAGTAAAAGAGAGAATGCAAAAATAAAAAGGCATAATCTGTCTAAAACAGAACAGTCCGCAAAGACGAATTTTTTCGAGGCACTTACGACGCTCAGATCGAGAAACTCTGAACTAATGAAAGTTTCAGACATTCATAAAGATTACGCACAAAAATTTCAGATTTTTAACAATCTGGTGATTTTAGGAATTTCGTACAGTGAACAGCAAAAATCTGTTTCTGCGCAGCAATCAAAATTAAGCATCATCTTATCATTAGAGGCTACTCTTGGCACAACAATGCGAGAAAATAAAGATACAAAGGAGTTGCTACAGAAGTAAACAAACTCCTTGACTCAATAAAAGAAAAATTGCAGAAAAATAAAATGGGTTGCCTCCCATAAGCGCTTTTCTTTAACGCCTTTTAGCTAGGCACAAAGCATGCATCAAGTATTACCAAGTGAAGAAGCATCAACATTGTAATTTGTTCGAACAATAGAATCATAAGGTGGCTTAATCTTCTTCCTAGGAAAGTGTTCCATACCTTTCTTGAGAGGAAATTGATATTTTATATTCCCTTCTTTCATATCAATAATAGCACCTACAGTCCTAAGAAAAGGTCTTCCCACACAATAGGGCATGATGGATTGCACTCAATATCCAAGACAATAAAATCAACGGGGACATAATTGTTGTTAACCATGATAAGAACATCATCAATTCTTCCCAAAGGTTTTTTAATAGTAGAATCAACAAGGTGAACATCCAAGTAACAATTTTCCAAAGGTGCTAAATCAAGCATATCATATAATCTTTTAGGCATAACAGAAATACTAGCACCAAGGTCACACAAAGCATTGCAATCAAAGTCATTCAATTTCAATTTAATGATGGGCTCCCAACCATCTTCTAACTTCCTAGGGATAGAAGCTTCATGTTTTAATTTCTCTTCCCTAACTTGTATGAGAGCATTAGTAATATGTTTAGTAAAAGCCATGTTTATAGCACTAGCATTAGGACTTCTAGCTAGCTTTTGCAAGAACTTAATTACTTCAGAAATATTGCAACCATCAAAATCAAAGTCATTATCATCAAAAGTAATGGAATTATTCTCTTCCTTATTGCTAGAAATTTCAGCATCTTTATCAAGGACAGTTTCAGAGTTATCAGGCAATTTAGGACATTTTGCAATAGAAGTGGAAACATTACCAACACCAACTATCTTGCCATTAATGGTAGGAGGTTTGTTAACACTTGAGTTTGAAGCATTTTCAGAAGTAGTAATAGTATAAACTCTAGCAATATTGTTCTTTCTAGCAATTTCATCCTCTCTTTCCCATCTAGCATGCAATTCAGCTAACATCCTCACATTGTTATCAATTTTAACTTGTATAGCATTGAGAGTTTTGCTCTCTTTAACATCATGAGGCATGTTCTTTAGTTTCAATAAGTCAACATCAAGAGCAAGACTATCAACTTTAGAGGAAAGCACATCAATTTTCCCAAATTTCTCCTCAACAGTTTTATTGAAAGCAGTTTGTGTACTAATAAAATCCTTAAGCATAACTTCAAGATCAGAGGGTACACTCTTATTATTATTGTAGGAGTTACTATAGGAATTTCCATAACCATTGCCACTATTAGAAGGATAGGGCCTATAATTGCTATTACCAAAATTATTCCTATAAGCATTGTTGTTGAAATTATTATTTTTAATGAAGTTCACATCAACATGCTCTTCTTGAGCAACCAAAGAAGCTAAAGGAACATTATTTGGATCAACATGTGTTTGACCATTTGCAAGCATAGACATAATAGTATCAATTTTGGCACTCAAGGAGGAGGTTTCCTCAACAGAATTTACCTTCTTACCTGTTGGAGCTCTCTCGGTGTGCCACTCAGAATAATTAATCATCATATCATCAAGAAGCTTTGTTGCAGCACCCAAAGTGATGGACATAAAGGTACCTCCAGCGGCCGAATCCAATAAATTCCTCGAAGAAAAATTTAATCCTGCATAGAAGGTTTGGATGATCATCCAAGTAGTCAGTCCATGAGTGGGACAATTTTTAACCAATGATTTCATTCTCTCCCATGCTTGAGCAACATGTTCATTATCAAATTGCTTAAAATTCATTATGCTACTTCTCAAAGAAATAATCTTAGCAGGAGGATAATATTTTCCAATAAAAGCATCTTTGCATTTAGTCCATGAATCAATACTATTTCTAGGCAAAGATAGCAACCATTCTTTAGCACGTCCTCTCAAGGAGAAAGGAAAAAGTTTCAGTTTAATAATATCACCATCTACTTCCTTGAGCTTTTGCATTTCACAAAGTTCAACAAAGTTATTAAGGTGAACAGCAGCATCATCAGTACTAACACCAGAAAATTGCTCTTTCATAACAAGATTTAAAAGTGCAGGTTTAATTTCATAAAATTCTGCTGAAGCAGCAGGTGGAGCAATAGGTGTGCATATGAAATCATTGTTGTTCGTGCTAGTGAAATCACACAACTTAGTGTTCTCAGGAGTACTCATTTTAGCAGAAATAAAAACAGTACAGAAAATAACTTGAAAGTAAACTAGATGCAAGTAACTAATTTTTTTGTGTTTTTGATAATTGAAAGCAAACAAGATAAAATAAAATAAACTAAGCAAGACAAAAACAAAGTAAAGAGATTGGAAGCGTGAAACTCCCCTTGCAGAAGACTGCTGTCTCCCCGGCAACGGCGCCAGAAAAATAGCTTGATGACGTGAAACACACGTTCGTTGGGAGACCCCAAGAGGAAGGTATGATGTAGTCAGCAGCAAGTTTTCCCTCAGAAAGAAACCAAGGTTATCGAACCAGTAGGAGCAGCAACTCTTCAGAAGGTTGTCAACGGCGCCAGAAAAATAGCTGTCGCAGGGAGTCTGGACTGTTGACGTGGAATCTGCACACAACACAATCAAACTACTTTGCCCCAACGAAACAGTGAGGTTGTCAATCTCACTGGCTTGCTGAAAACAAAGGATTAAACGTATGGTGTGGAAAATGAGTATTAAATTGCAGAGAATGAAAAAGGAACAGTTTGCAGTTTGTGGTTGTTTAATCAGTGTAAAAGAATGGACCGGGGTCCACAGTTCACTAGTGGTGTCTCTCCATAAAAGATAACTAACATGTTGGGTGAACAAATTACAGCTGGGCAATTGACGAATAGTGAGCGCATGACAATGCATATACATGACATGTTGACTACTATGATATTTAATTGGGCATTACGACATAATACATAGATCGTTATCCAACAGCATCTATGACTAATAATCCACCGCCGGGTTGTCATCCGAGTCCCCCGTTGGTATTAAGTTGCAAGCAACGGATAATTGCATTAAGTAAAGTGCGTAATGTAAACAAACACATATGCCGTGGACATAGCATCGTTAGGTTATCCCTAGTGGCAACAGCACATCCACAACCTTAGAACTTTCTGTCACTGTCCCAGGTTAAACGGAGACATGAACCCACTATCTAGCATAAATACTCTCTCTTGGAGTTACAAGCATCTACTTGGCCAAAGCATCTACGAGTAACGGAAAGCATGCAAGATCTTAAATAACATATAAGATAGATTGATAATCAACTTGACATAATATTCAATATTCATCGGATCCCAGCAAACACAACATGTAGCATTACAATAATATGATCTTGATCATGTAGGGCAGCTCACAAGATCTAAACATGATGGCACAAAGTGGAGAGACAACCATCTAGCTACTGCTATGGACCCGTAGTCCAAGGATGAACTACTCACGCATCACTCCGGAGGCAGGCATGGCGATGTAGAAGCCTCCGGTGACGATTCCCCTCTCCGGCAGGGTGCCGGGAAGAGGTTCTGAACCCTCCCGAGCTAGGGTTGACGACGGCGGCGTCTCTGGAACTTTTCGTGGATATTTGCTCAGGTACTTAGGGTTTTCGCGTCGGGGGGAATAAGTAGGCGAAAGGGCGGCGGCTGCGGACCCCCGAGGGGCCCACACCACCCCAGGGCGCGGCAGAGGGGGGCCCGCGCCCTGGTGCGTGTGGCCTCCTGGTGGCCCTCCTCTGCTGCTCCTTCGCTCCGTCAGGCGTGTTCTGGAAAAATAGGCACCCCCGTGTAGTTTCGTCCAATTCCGAGAATATTTCCAGACTAGCTTTTCTGGAATACAAAAACAGCAGAAAACAGGAACTGGCACTTCGGCATCTTGTTAATAGGTTAGTCCCAAAAAATGTATAAAAGTGATATAAAGTAGATGCAAAACATGTAGCAATTGGTATAAAACAAGCATGGAACATCAAAAATTATAGATACGTTTGAGACGTATCAAGGCATCCCGTAAGAAAGCCAGGCAAGCATTTCAAAGGTGAGGCAGATAACCGAACGAAGCCTACACGCCCTGATGGTGATGTTATATATGGCATGGTCAAGGATTTGGAAGTAATATTTGGAAAGGGTCCAGGCAGCCTAAATGTTCCAAAAGACGCTAACAAGCGCGTACCTTGTGGAAAAAGAAATCTATATTTTAGGATTTACCCTATTGGAAAATCCTAGAGGTTCGCTCTGCAATCGACGTGATGCACGTGACGAAAAATCTTTGCGTGAACCTACTAAACTTCTTAGGCGTGTATGAGAAGACGAAAGATACATCGGATGCACGCAGGACCAGCAAAGTACGCACGAACGAGACAAACTGAATCCAGAGAAGTACCAAGGTACTGCCAGCTACGCTCTTACCAAAGAAGAGAAGGAGATCTTTTTTCAAGTCCTGAGCAGTATCAAGGTCCCGTCTGGCTACTCGTCGAATATAAAGGGAATAATAAACATGGCAGAGAAAAAGTTCCAAAACCTGAAGTCTCATGACTGCCACGTGATTATGACACAATTACTTCCGGTTGCATTGAGGGGGCTTCTACCGAAAAACGTTCGAGTACCCATTGTGAAGCTATGTGCATTCCTGAATGCAATTTCTCAGAAGGTAATCGATCCAGCAACTCTACCAAGTTTACAGACGGGTGTGGTCCAATGTCTTGTCAGCTTCGAGTTGCTGTTTCCACCGTCCTTCTTCAATATTATGACGCACCTCATAGTTCACCTCATCGAAGAGATTTTCCATTCTTGGTCCTGTATTTCTACACAACATATTCCCCTTTGAGAGGTTCATGGGAGTCTTAAAGAAATACGTTCATAACCGTGCTAGGCCAGAAGGAAGTATGTCCAAGGGCTATGGAACAGAGGAGGTCATTGAGTTTTATGTTCACTTTATTCCTGATCTTAAGCCAATCGGTGTTTCTCAATCGCGCCATGAGGGGAGACTGCGTGGAAAAGGGCACGCTAGGAAAGAAAGCAACAACATGTATGGACGGGCATTCTTTCACTCAAGCACACTACATAGTTCTACAAAATTCCAGATTGGTGGCTCCGTATATCGTGAAACACATGGATATTTTACGCTCCCAATACCCGGAGGAGACTAACTTCTGGATTAAAGGGAAACACGTGGATACTTTCGGCAGTTGGTTGCGTACACATCTCATTAATAACAGCACTGTTGGACAAGAGCTATACTTGTTGGCCAAGTCACCATCTTCGACTATATTGACTTTCCAAGGTACGAGATAAATAAGAATACATTTTACACGGAAACCCAAGACAAAAAGGGCACTAACCAAAACAGTGGTGTCCGCTTTGATGCAACAAACGACGATGGGACAAAGGACACATATTATGGTTGCATACAGCAGATATGGGAACTTGACTATGGACCTTCTTTTAAGATCCCTTTGTTTCAGTGCAAATGGGTCAACTTGTCAAGCGGGTAGAGATAGACCGGCGGTACGGAATGACTACAGTGGATCTCAATAATCTTGCGTACCGCACCGAGCCATTCGTCCTAGCCAATGATGTGGCTCAGGTTTTCTATGTGAAGGACATGTCTTCCAGAACGGAAAAAAGAAAAGATAAGCAAGCCGGTACATCATACGATGAGCCAAAGCGCCACATAGTTCTTTCAGGAAAAAGAAACATCGTGGGAGTGGAGGACAAGACAGACATGTCAGAAGATTACAATAAGTTTGATGAAATTCCGCCCTTCAAAGTGAAAACTGACCCAAGCATCGTGTTAAATGATGAAGAATGTCCATGGCTACGGCGCAATCAGAAGAAAGGGACACACAAGAAGAAAAGTGAACACTAGATAGGGATGTTGTTGCTGATGTGTAATAATGTATTAAACCTTTATGTAACTATGTCCTGAAAACTCAGAAGAGAGATCTAAACACTATGTCAATCAGCTGCAGTTTTACCAACACAATCTCTGCATTCTCCAAGATCTTTAGCATTTCCATGTGATAGAACAAAACATACGGTTTCCCCTGCCTACCTTCTCCAGTGGCCACTCTGACCGGCAAATCGCAAATCATCGTGTGGTCGTGAGACGGCAAATCGGCCTTCGATCCAAACAGCGGCAAGACGTCTCTGATGATTTGCAACAAGTGTTGGGGATGTTGCTAATCATCAGAGCATCTTGCCGCTGCTTTGATCCGACCGAGGGGAGGGTTCACCTTCAGCCTCCGCTCTAGGAACTCCTGCCTCTCAGAAATCTTGCTCTCTGCTACCCGTGTGCTGCCAAAATGAACTACAATGAGTAGACACTGAGTGCTGAACATGTCCGGGAGGGAGGCTATATATAGGGTACGTGTGCTTCTTTAGTCCCGGTTGGTAACACCAACCGGGTCATGTGGCTCACGAAGTGGTCGTGATACTGCTGATCCAACAGCTCACAATCCCTCAAAAGAAACACACCCCTGATCCAACGTCTCACAAGCGCTTGAAAGAAACACACGATCCGTGTGCTTCTTTAGTCCCGGTTGGTAACACCAACCGGGACTAAAGTCGGGCTCACCCCTGATCCAACGTCTCACAAGCGCTTGAAAGAAATACACGATCCGTGTGCTTCTTTAGTCCCGGTTGGTAACACCAACCGGGACTAAAGTCGGGCTTTGCGGAGCCACGTGTCCTCCCCCACCGCTGCCCTAGCCACGTGTCTTCCCCTAGCGCGGCCCTGGAGGTCTTTATATATTGTCGCCGACGAGGTAAACCCTAATCCACAATTCCTAGCCACGAACGCATCGTCTCCACGAGATGGATCCGCCACGCCCGCCGCAGCGCCTTCTGGACGAGGTCGAGCGTGCTTGGCAGAGCGCGCTTGGGTGCTACCGCGGGAGCCTATCCCGCCGTATGCCCACGAGCCCAGCGTGGAGAGGAATGCCGTCCTACCGCCTCCTGCTCCGGTGCCGGAGGAGGTGCGGAGGACGTACGAGCGCGCGTGGTCCGACGTCCCTGACCCCGACGAGGATGCGTACGCCGCAGGGGTGGCGTGGGGATCCGCGGCCGTACCTCCACCAGTCGCCGCCGCCCCTCCCGACGAGGAGGATGACGACGACGACTTCGACTGGAGCGACCATGGGGAAGAGCGCGGCGGGCCGCAGATGCAGGAGGCCCTTGAAGCCTCCTTCCAGTCCGTCCACGACGACCGTGTACAGCGAGACAGAACTGTCTGCCAGCTCAAGGCGAAGGAGGCTTCCGAGCTGGATTGGGCGCTGAAAGACTCATCCTCCATGGATCTTGCCCTCCGCCGCAAACGTGCGCGCGAGAACCGGCGGCCACGAATGGGGCTGGCTCCTCCCGCCGTTCCTCCTAATCCTACGGCCTCCGAGCCAGCAAGTCCGTTTATGTAGAATAATGTTGGTGATGTTGGTGATGTGTAATAATGTATTAAACCTTTTATGTAATGCATTCTATGGAATGTATTAAACATTTACATAAGGAGCATGTGTAATAATAATGAATGTGTATTTCCAATGTGTATTTCCAATGTGTATTGTCAAGAAGCTTCAAATCAGCATTTCCAAGCAATTTTATAGATGGAATTTTATAGATGATAATATTATGCATTTTGAAATAATATTGTGTGCATTTTGCAGAAACTATGGATCCAACGGCTCACAAGCCCTCAAAAGAAACACACCCCTGATCCAACGGCTCACAAGCGCTCGAAAGAAACACATGATCCGTGTGCTTCTTCCTTATTGGTGGATTCCCTTTAGTCCCGGTTGGTAAAATTGCGCGGAACAAATAAGCCCTTTAGTGCCGGTTGGTGGCTCGAACAGGGACTAAAGGTCTGTTTCTTCCCGCCTTATTTCTTCCCGTGCTTTCCACCGCTTCCCGCCTCCGTCTTCCCGCCATTTCTCACTATATATATGTAGTCATGGCCTCCATTGGCATAGCACATCTAAACTCATATCTGCAACCTCATCACTCTCCCATGGCTTCCACCGTACCCACTCTGACCTACTCGGAAGCAGAGGCGCTTTGCGCCTCGAACAACCCCTGCCCGCCCGGCTACGACGTCCCCGCAGGTTGGAGGCTGAGCGCCGGAGGCGTGCCGGTCCCTCCTGTCCCTCAAGGTTTGGCGCGCCGGGCGGCCATCACGAACCACTACTACCTCGAGCTCACTCCGGAGCAGCGGATGGATTCCCGCTGGCATCCAGACTATCGCCCAACTTGGGACGCCTTCTTCATCGAAAGGCGTGAGAAGGCGCTCGCCAGGTACGAGGAGGACCGCCCGCGTCCTTCGAACTTCAACGAGGCCGGCCGTCGGCTGTGGTGGGCCGGCCGGACTCTCAAGAGGGTCATGGACTACATCACGGCCGGCGATAACCCCCGCTTGCGCTACCCTCAATTACAGTCCAGGCGACAACCCCCGTCAACGACTACATCACGGCCGTCCGACGACAGCGACGACGACGACGGCGACTACGACGACTACACCCGCAAGTATTATAGGCCTAGGCAAGAGTATGACTAACCTGAGCCACATCATTGGTTTGGACAAAATGGTTTGTTGTCATTCGTCTATGTACCCAAGTTTGTTGTCATTCGTCTATGTACCCAAAGTTTGTTATCATTCGTCTATGTACCCAAGTTTGTTGTCATTCGTCTATGTACCCAAGTTTGTTGATATTCGTCTATGTACCCAAGTTTGTTGTCATTTGTCTATGTACCCAAGTTTGTTGTCATTCGTCTATGTACCCTTCATTGGCAGTTGTTGATTCATTTTTTCAAAATGATAAAATAGTTAATAGTTTGAATAGCTAGAATAATTATTTTATAAAAGATAAAATGGTTTTGAAATAGTTATACAAATTTAAACACTTTTCATGTTGAAAGTTTAGTGAGATTCAAAAATATGCAAAAGATAAAAGTTAGAAAACATAAGAAAGAAAAAAGAAACTAGAGAAAAAATTCAAAAGCCCATTAGTACCGGTTGTTAATTACAACCGGTACTAAAGGGGTGGGCTTCGTGCGCGAAATTTCGCCGCGGCCCAAACAGACCTATAGTACGGGTTGTACTCTACAACCGGTACTAAAGACCCTTTAGTACCGGTTGTAGATAACAACCGGTACTAAAGGTGGTTTTGAGCAGTTTTAACTAGCCCCACCACCGATTCGTTCCCCAATTCCATCTTCCGCGCTCTGCACGGCCCTCCTCCAGACGCCGCCCTGCTCCGGCCGGCCGTGCCCGTCGCCTCCCTCCGCCGCGGACGCCCTCCACCGCGCCGGCCCCTCCACGCCGTCGACGGCGCCGCCGCACTCCGCCACGCGGCCCGGCCTCTGCGCGCTGTGCCCTCCGTACGTCGACCGCGCGCCCGGCCCCGACGCCGCCCTCCGCCGCGCCCTCCACGCGCCGTCCACGCGTACGCCGGCCGCAGCGCCACGCGCGGCCCTCCGCCGGTGCGTCTCCTCCACCGGCCTCCACCGCCACGCGCTGTGCCCTCCAGCTCCGCCATCGCCGGACTCCGGCCACCTCCGCCACCGCCTCGGCCATGCATTTGAGGTTTTTTTATTTTTAGTAAAGTTTTAAATTTTGTTTAGCTTATTATTGTTTAGGTTAATTTTGCTAAGTTAGAAATATTGCTTAGTGTAGCAAAATATTGCTTAATTTTGCTAAGTTAGAAATATTTACTTATTTACTAGAATTTTGTTTAGGTTAATTTTTCTAAGTTAGAAACATTACTAAAAATAACTTTGAAAATTTTGCTAAGTTAGAAATATTTTGCTAAGTTACTAAAAATAATTTTGCTAAGTTAGAAATATTTTGCTAAGTTACTAAAAATAATTTTGCTAAGTTAACTTTGAAATTTAATTTTGCTAAGTTAGAAATATTGCTAAGTTAGAAAAATTTTGCTAAGTTACTAAAAATAATTTTGCTAAGTTAACTTTGAAAGTTAATTTTGCTAAGTTAGAAAATTTTAGTAGCAAAGTTTGAAAATTTAGCTAAGTTTGAAAATTTAGCTAAGTTTGAAATATTGCTAAGTTTGAAATATTGCTAAGTTTGAAATAGTAGTTGAGTAAATTTTAGTGTTCATCTTTTTTTAGTACTGTAAATATGTGAGTAAATTTTATGTCTAGTAATTAAATATGTGAAAATTTATTCTAGTAAATAAGTAAATATGTGCATTGTCATTTTTTTATTCTAGTAAATATGTGAATTTTGCTAAGTTTGAAAATTCTAGTAGCAAAGTTTCAAAATTTAGCAAAGTTTGAAATATTGCTAAGTTTGAATTACAAATTTGCAGTGACATTGAGCTATGGAGGACGATGCCCCCATCATCGACGCCCCGACTTCATCCGAGACTTGGAGAAAGAAGAACGCTTTCAAGCAATTATATTTGATAAGACCCTTGGACCCAATTCCGATGGAGAAGAGACCGACGAAGAAGACGGCGAAGATTTCAGCGCGAAATGTTTGAACGACTCCGGTGAGGGACTTGAGTTACAAAACTTCAGAGACGACGACGAAGAAGAAGTGCCGTTAGAAAACTCCGTAGAGAACTCCGGCAAGGTATATATTAAGTCTTGTTGATCACTAGCTAGATGCATTAATTGATTTATATGCGCACTTATTAACGAAACATTTTTCTTTCAGCCCTCTGGATCTACGTCAATCCGTAAACGAGGCCCGCCCAAGGGTTAAAGCTGCCGGATGGTGCAAAGTTGTCGATCGACGAAGTTAGCATAAAAGGCAAACCGGAGAAACCCGATGGAATCTCCACTAAATATATAGCTCAATGCGGATTTCTTGTAAGGGACATGGTCCCGATCACCGTTGCAGAATGGAATGAGCCGAAGAAAAAAAACATTGGCGCAAAATATGTCGAGGACAGAATTAAAGAAACCCTTTGGGAGTCGATATTGGGTTCTTTCAGCCTACCGGCAGATCTCCCACAGAGGAGGAAGGATAAAGTCAAGGAGTGGACTCTTAGCAAGATGGCCGAGCAATTCAACAACTGGAAGAAAACATTGTGGAGAAAATATGAGAAAAAACTCCAGATTTCACTGGACATCTAGAGAAGCTAAAAGATGACTGGCCTGAATTTGTGGCGTATAAGAAATCGGCCGTCGCTGTGGCCCGATCGAAACAAATAAGTTGAATGCTAAGAAGAAGAAATATTTCCATCGTTTGGGCTCAGGTGGCTACAAGACTGCCGTGCCTAAGTGGGAAGCCTATGAAAACGAGCTGCGTCAAAAAGGGATCATCCACAGACAGATGACTGGCCCGACAGGTCCAAGTTATGGTTGTTCGCGCATGGGGCAGTGTTGGACCCAAACACAGGGCTGATTGTTGCACAGGGAAAATGGAAGAAAAGAATTACAAGAGTCACCAAAAAACTAGTTGACGCAATAGAACTAGTCCGACAGGGAAAATATGTTCCCGATAGAGAGGACGACGAGCTTTCACTCGCCCTCGGGAATAAAGAACACTGGGGACGATGTCGAGGCAGAGGAGGCGGGGTTGGTTTTCTTGAAGGGTTTCCGGAGGACGCTGCAACTTATAGAAAACATTGCAGAGGTAAGAAGAGGGAGGCGGAGAGGTTTACTGCATTAGAACGCCAGATGCATGATGTGAAGGAGCAACTGGCCTTAATTACCCAGCAAAGGGAATCTCAGCCGCGAGTAGAAGATCATGCAGTCGATGTCTGCCCATCTCAGCAAAAACAGCGTGGGTTCCACGCAGCTACAAGATCCTGCAGTTGATGAACCGTCGGCGGCGCGCTACCCCGTGGATGATATCACGGAGAAGACAAATTGTGAGTTACATGCGCCAATGAAGAACATTAGTTTTCCGGTGGCGAATGGCTATGCTTTACCACATCAACTTGGATCAACCTTCCATTTTGGTGAGATTCCGGCTGGATTTGCTCGTGTCGGGGTCACGAAAGTTATGTCGGGATTCAACTCAATGCATCTTGACATTCCCGGAGCTGAAGGCGAGAAGACATTGGGAGAAGTCGAACTTGGTATCGTTCTATGGAAGAAGAAATACATCAAGTTTCCAGACTCGGCGCCAAGGCCACCGACTCCTCCGGTTAGAAATTCACCACAGCAAAGTCCACCCTCCTCCCCCGACGATTGGGAGCCCACCGCGAGTCCATCGCCCGCGCCGTCCCGTCAGCCGACTGCTGCGCCCACTAGTAATTTGACAAAGCGGAAGCTGTTCACGTCGTCCCCTGTCAAGAAACGTGCAAAAAAACCCAAGGAAGTCAAGGCTCCTGAGAAGTTAGCTGGCGAGATGACTCAGGAGGAATTAGAAGTGAGCACACGTGAAGAGGCGAGAGCCTTTTTTGAACAGAAAAAAAGGAAAGACTGGAGGCAAGACTGGACCCCATAAAGGAACTTCTGAAGACTATACCAACTGAGGTAAAAGATCACACCGTTGACAACCTATATGACCCTCCACCACCGCCCCTTTCAGACTATGAGCGAGGTATTGACAAGGTACTTTCCTCACAGATGGAGCAAGAAAAAGCGTGCGGGAAAAGAGTTGCCCAGCTCGGAGAACAAGAAGCACAATCGATCGCCCCGCTCATTGTGCCTTCTGAAGCTCGGGAAATCGAGCATGGAGAAGTTGTCATTGGCGACACAGGTTACCCCATAGCGCAGATAACAATTCAATATAAATTTGAACTCGGGCTGCCTCTGGTCGAAAATCCGAGTGCTCTAACAACACAGTTATATAAATTGCATAACTGGTACATGGCCGCCGCAAAAGAAGGGAAAATGTGTCTCATGGCGGGAGTTAAGGAACAACACTACTTCCGACAATATGGTGTGCAGGTTGAGTTCTCCGAACTTTTTCAGATGTACAATCAACTTGCTCTCGACAAATCTATCATCAGCTGCTATTGTCTGTAAGTAATTTATTCGTGTAATTTAATTATTTATAGTTAAGCTCGTTCATTGCTTGTAATTATCCTCACAACATTATTTTGTACGCTATTATGCAGAATGAAGATTCGTGAATGCCGAATGGGAGGAATCTGGGACATTGGGTTCATTGACCCGGATAAAGTTCATGTCAAGACCATAGCTGACCATCCCGAGGACAGAGGACGTTTTGCTAACGTTTTTAAGCGACAAAGTACCAAAAAGGAAATACTTTTTCCTTACAACTTCGGGTGAGTGTTACTGTCTTGTACACATTTTATTTTGCTTTCCCGATATTAAGTGTAATTGATGAGTTCTGAATACCTGCGTATATAAATGTGCGCAGGTACCACTTCATTCTGCTAATCATTAGACTCGAGGAAGGAGAAGTTGAAGTCTGGGACTCATTAAGGAAGATCAAGATGAGTACAAAAGCGTGCGTCTAATGCTCAAGAGGTAATTTCAATCGCACTATATCGGCCTCTTTCGTTCATTTCCGGATATCAAAAGTATAAGTAATAACTCCTCAATTCATTTTCTTTTCCGGGCAGGGTTTGGAAAAAGTTCATCGCGGAAGAACGCGGTGAATGGAAACCTAAGCTGCAGTTCAAGGCTAACAACGTAAGTACTACTACGTATCTAGGTCTGTGTATCTTTCTAATACCATTATCATTCTCTTGATTATTATTTGATTAAATTAAATTCTTGTATAGTGGTGTCTGCGACAACCACAGGGGACGGAACTATGTGGATACTACGTTTGCGAGTTTATTCACATGAGGGTCAATGAGAGAGTCAATAGTATAAGAAATCGAGAGGTACGTAAACATCATACACAACTTTTATTTTGCTACCATCAATCATGTTTAGTTTCGATCATAACTGATTTGATCTCCTTCTTTTAAAGATGGCAAGGAAGCGGAACCAGCTCCTACCAAAAAACCGCGTAAAAGCTATTGCGGAGGAATTGGCGGGATTCATTCTGACGCATGTCGTAGATGAATTCGGTGAATTCCACTATGTCGATTAATAGACTCCCTCCATGCATGTACTAGCTAGCGGTGATCTCCATTGTAATTATGAGTACTTTATATGTAACGAGAGTACTTTATATGTGTAATGAGTACTTTATATGTGTAGTGAGTACTTTATACGTGATCTCCTCCGAAACCCTGAAAAATGAGCGAAAAGGAAAAAAACAGAAACCCTAAACCCTGAAAAATAAGCGAAAAGAAAAAAAACCGAAAACCTAACCCCCCTGAAAAAATAAGGGGGGGGGCAAAAAAACAGGAACCTTTACCAACCGGTACTAAAGGTCCTCAGCTGCGCGCGCGCAGGTTCGGCCACGTGGAGGGCCTTTAGCACCGGTTGTATATACAACTGGTACTAAAGGGGTACCCCTTTAGTATCGACCTTTTAGTACCGGTTGCACAACCGGTACTAAAGGCCCAATAAGACCGGTACTGTTGCCTTGTTCTCTACTAGTGAATATGGGAAAAACCTGTAGAATCATGGTCCTTTCATACGAATTACATGCAGGATCACCGTCCTTTTATTAACGTATACTGAATCTGAAGTTCATACATGCCATGTTTGGATATCAGGTCTGAGTTAGTTATACTGGTTCGGACTGGAGATAGGCTGATCACATGGATTTTGGCTTCCTTCTATTATTTTCACTTATAAATTCGGTATAGGAGTGGGTTATGACTTGGAAGCAACCTAAGAGCTTAAGTCTTTTGTATTTATAAGTACATAAAGTATTGGTAAGAACAAACCTGAGACTTATATTAGGTTAGTGGATTGCGTAAATAGAAAATCTAGGTGCAGATAAGCTCTTTTACAGTATGAACTTATCACAATCCCTATTTGAGGTATGAAGAAAGAAGTTAGGAAACAGTACATCCACTTAGATTACATGTAAGGAAAGTCTAAACCGACTATGGCTTCGCCTAACTTGGAGGATATTCCATCTTCTTGGGCCTTCTTTCATGGGCTTCATGTAGGCTCTTGATAGTTGGGCCTAGTCGATACGTGCACCAGGTACCCTCATGGTTGGGTACCCGAAAGGTATATCCCTGTCAAGGACCCTGGCCAGCCCCTCCCAAGTTATTTAGTCGATGGGGGTTCACTAGGCCCACGCATGGGTGCACGCTCGGTCTTGGCTCGAAGGGGAGAACTCGCAACTAGTCGGCGAGAACGAGACAACACACCACATCCCCGTGGCCTCTCATCCTCGCCTTTAAGCAGTTTATTAAAGTCACGACAATTTTTCACCACATCCGGTTATTCCATCAACTATTCCGACAATGAAACATCCACCGGACGACTAAGCATTTAACTAAGCATGGCTAAGCATGTACATAGCAGATATAGTTAACTCAGGCCAACACTTCAATCCTATGGATATTAGGAAGGATACAGGTAATGGCAACAGATTTCTAATGCAACTAGTAGGATACTCTAATCCAAGCACAAGACTTTTAGAACCGAATGCAATATTATAGTGGAGAAAATAATTGCGAAAACATAGGAGGAGACATGCTCAGAGGGGGGATTACGCTTGCCTTGTTTAGGCGGCTGGTAATACGGGTCGTCGGGGTATTACGGTGAAACCCCAACTGCTTGATCTATCGATGCATAAAAACACCGGAAAGAATAATAATCAATAACCACACATGCATAACAAATGCAATGCACAAACACATGATGGTATGAGATTTTAATGCACTGTAATAACCTCTGAAAACTAGCTAACAAGTCAAATGGGGTACAAATAATATGTAGTGCAACATTTGGAACTAAACCCCATGTTTTATTATTGTCTATAAGTTATTCTACTTAGTTACAGTACTGATTAATTGAGTAAACATGCATGAAAATGATGCCATTCGATAGGTGTTATTTTTCTGAGCATTTTGGTATATTAAACACATTTTTCTGATAAACCAATAAAAAGTTATTACATTTCTAAAATTGTATTTGATTCTGCCATTTTCATTATTTTAGTAAAACATCAAATAAACTAATTTAGTTGGACATGTAAATTATACCAACAGACAGCCTTCATTTTCTGAACATTTTGGTATCGTATTTGCAATTTTTGGACAAGTATTTAAAAAGTTATGGATTTTACAAATTTATCCCAATTTCTGCCTTTTCTTTTATTTTCCAGAAATTTTTAACCGAAACATTTTTCACCGAGGCTGGGCTAGCCTGTGCCACTGACCTGTGGGGCCCGTGGACACGCTGGCAGCCACGCAAGCGCAGAGGCCCACGGCCTTGTTTGACCGCGACAAAGCGCAGACCGGCGCGCGCGCGCGGGGTGACCACCGATGGCGACGCACACGGCTACGGCGGAGGAGCACGTGCGCGGATGAACGAGAAGGCGTATCCGATGCACACGGTTACGCGTAGGCTGGGGGCGACGCTATGAACCAAATGATCGCCGGCAAAAGCTCCGACGACGAGGCCGTGCGGCGGCGAGCTACGGGCTATGACGTAGCTAGGGAACTACGCGAGAGAAAGGAGGGAAAAGATGTCCAGGAGATCCGCGTGCTCACCCTCGACGCGTGTGTGCTCGCGGCGGTGACGAAGGAGGTCGGAGACGGTGGCGAGCTTGCTCGACGTTCGGCGGCCGGAGTCGGAGAAGACGCGGACGGCGGCGATGATGCGGGCGACCCCGCGGCGATTCCTTGCACGAGGACGAAGAGGACGACGAGGCGGAGCTTCCTGTGATCTTCGATCTGCTCCAGGCGGTCTCAATCGACGGCGGCGAGCTCGGCCATGGTAATTTTGGTTAATTACTAATTGATATTCTTCAAGTAATTTTAAAGCAAGTGTGAAATATTATTTTTAAACTCTTGGAACTTGCTTGACAAATATATTAAGGGAACGACTATGTGTAAGGCGCCTTATATTTGGCATAACCGTAAGACGTTAGGTTAAATTTTTTTAATCACCGAACTCATGCATGCATGTGCATGCACATGCGCGCAGGTCGCACGGGATGAGAAATAGAATAGCCCTCCTTTGCATGCATGCACAAAAATCCAAAAAAGCTGATGTCATCCCGCATTAAATGCGAAACTCGAAAATTCAAAAAGTTTTGTAAGCCAAACAGTTTATCCGATTTAAAATTCGTTTTCACCGTTGGACTAGTCGCGACGAGATCTTCGAAACTAGATCCCATGTCGATATGTTTCGAAGACTTTTTTTTGACCCAAAAGTTACTCACCGCGTAACATATAAGTTACCCGGGCTCGAATACGTAAGTTACCCACCATATTAGCGATTAGTTTTCGGATTGAAATAGAACTATTTCTTTTGTTGTTCTTTTAGATTATTACGAGTTTTGAAGTTACCACACCTAGTTTTCATAACTGAATATCAATTTGAGATGGTAAATTTATCGTGCATAAGTATTAGGATGATGACTATCGAGTTCATACTGACAACTGGTGGATAACTACATCATGAATACATGGATAACTTCATAAGTACTGAGTGGGTAACTCCGTTATTATTGGGTGGGTAACTATTATCAAGAGAGTATGTAACGACATTGATTTCGTGCTGGATAACTTTATCAGTACTAGGTGGGTAAGTATTACCGATAGATTACGGGTAACAACATCGATTTCGTCGTGGATAACTATATCATGAACACATGGTTAACTCCAGCAGTACTGGGTGGGTAACTTTATCAGTACTATGTAGGTGGGTAAGTATTACCGATAGATTACGGGTAACAACATCGATTTCGCCGTGGATAACTATATCATGAACACATGGTTAACTCCAGCAGTACTGGTGGGTAACTTTATCAGTACTATGTTGGTAACTTTGTCCGTACAGAGTGGGTAACTACATCAGTACTGGTTGGGTAACTTTATCAGTACTAGGTTGGTAAATTTATTAGTACTATGTGGGTAACTCTATCGGTACTGGGTGTGTAAATTTATCAGTACTAGGTTGGTAACTTTATCAGTACCGGGTGGATAACTCCATCAGTATTAGGTGGGTAAGTTTATCAGTACTAGGTTGGTAACTTTATCGGTATTGAGTGGGTAACTTCATCAATACTAAGTTGGTAATTTATCAGTACTAGGTGGATAACTAACTACATCAATTTCATGGGTGGGCATGGGCAGCGCGATGCGCTCAGAGGATAGGATGGAACACCCCCCCCCCCCCCCCCCCCCACACACACACCACATGAACAAAAGTCAATGGTGTGGAGCATGTTCTGCGCTTTTTCCAAACACATTGCGCCCGACGAATAGATTTGCCGAAACTAAATTAGAAAGAAGATTGTAAAAGGCACAAAAAATGAATGCATGCTCTGCCTTATCAGATGATATGCACTCCATGTTAAATCAATGCACCCCTGCTTCAATTGCCTGGGTACACACATCAGTAGCAAGGCTCGATGACTCATTTACACACTGATGTCTCATCCAAGTCCAGCACTAGCTGTGAAGATGCATCCAAAAATACTTTACAAATTATGCAGATAGCAAAAGAATGATGCTCACTGAAAAAGACTTGAAGACTAAAACATCAGAATGAAGCAGGCATTTATAGCATAGCCTACCATTTGTTTGAGATAGACATTGTGTTTATCTATTGTTAAACTAAACATGCCTGATACTAAATCATAGCACCATTTCACCTCAAAAATTGACGTTCTCAACATTCTTGCTTGAACACAACAATCAAGCTCTAGAACCGCACCTAATTTACTAGCAAAGTGGGCCACGTATTGGCTAGGGATTGGTGGATGGGGTTACTACGTGTGTGGATAAGGGCAGCGATGGGTTGTGCGGTGGTGTGCTGCTGCTCTGTACGCATGGAGACGAGGAACGGAGGGTCTCCACGCGGGATCGAGCGAACCAGCAGAAGGTTGCGAGCTCGCCTCGGCTGACTCCAACCCAGGCCCAATGAGCTGCCGGACGACGGGAGGCCCGCTCAGTCCCGAGCGAGGGGGAGACCTGGACGAGGGTGGTCGGAGCCGAGGAAGGAAGGGAGCGGCGGGCTGGCTCCCTGGCGGCGGTTGCTCCCCACGACAGTGGCCGCGGTCGACGGCGGCTCGCCGGCAGGGTGGGGAAGAGGATGGGATCGGGAGCCTGGGTCGTGTGCAGAATCAACGGCGGGCACTCTGTGTTGTGTCAGCACTAACAGATGCGACTATGCGATATATTAACTTGCCAACTGCTAATTAGATTTTCCGATATATTAACTTGCCAACTTTTGTTTGTCAAACTTAATTATTTCAAGTGGAACATCTTAATGCATGGATGCATGACTGAAAGGAAAAAGTGAAAATTTGGTTCAAATTTTACAGTACCGAAAGTGGGGCTGTTACAGTTGAATACACGCTTTCAAAATGTAACGAACTATTTAGAATTTTGTTGTGATAGTACAAGCAAGATGTTTCAAAATTTTCTAGGCCTTCGCTACATCGTTTTGTTCTACTTGGATTTCCAATGTTGCACACGTGATTTTAATCTGTAACAAAATTGTATTATTTTTGTTGTCAAACCACACGCGAGATGTTGCAATGTTTTTCTGTGCGTTTGCTACAAGTTATGTTTTTCTCGTATTTTTGGTGTCGAAGTTATTTCAAAATGTAATGAAATTGTATGATTTTGTATAAAAGCAAAAAAATGTGGTTTAACCACTTTTCAAGTTACTGCAAACACATAATTTGTTTTGTACTCGTTTCGTGATTTTTGATGAAATAATTAGTGATTTTTGTTGCAAATGAATTTGCAAGAAAAAAATGTTGCGTGCCCACTTTTTCATAATGCTACAACCACATGCTTTTTTTTTGTACTACTTCCGATCCATATTAGTGGGCACAACTTTGTCTAGATACACATGTATCTAGTCTAAATACTTAACTAGATACATATGAATTTAGACAAATCTATGCCCACTAATATGGATCGGAGGGAGTAGTAGTTTGTAATTTTTGTTGAAATTGTTGTTATTTAGTTTTAAATCTAGCCATCGTTACATGTAGGAGCTAGCAAAAAAGTCGTACTCGTACTAACCAACTAGGGTGCATCCACCCACGTGAGCAGAGACATACAGCGCTCGCGAACGACAGCCTCATCCGTCGTGACAGAGTCACAGAGACCGGTGGGCTCCACAACATGGGAAAGCATCCAGAGCGGGCAAGCAGTTTGTTTTCCTGTACGTTGGATCGTCTGATCGAACGGTGGTCGAGGCGACCGATCCCAGGCGCGGATCGGTCGGCCAACGCGTAGCGCTGCCCTTTTAACAATTTTCAGAGTTTCTGTCTGACTGCCTCCATCTTTTCTCCTCTCTACCTTTTTTTTTTTTTTGAGTTTTTTTTCTCCTCTCTACCTGAAAGAGCTTTATTTCCTGCAGAGTCAGGTCCACGTGCGGCAGCTCTCAAGTCTCATTCAAGAGATTAGGTTAATGGGCTTGGATTGTCATCGCATCGGAAGAGGGGTGCTCCTCCCTAGCGCCCGCGCAATTCCCTGCTCTCGTTTCGCTCAAGGATAGCTAGGTTGGGCCCGTAGATACTGCAGGCCCATCTTGGGTCCTCAAGTTGTGCTGTGGGCTTGTGCGTTGTGAGGTAAGGCGAGACTGTTGGCCAACTCCTTCTTTTAGCTCGAAAGAAAAAAAAAACCGCCTCCAGATCACGACGTTTTTTCAGCTTGGTCCTTCTCCGTCTTCGCCGTTCCCCGTGCAGCGCCGGGTTCGTCGGTGTCCTTACAAAAGCTAGGCTGCAAATCATGGCGGCTTGCCTCGCGCGCCGGTACAGCATGCCTGATTTGGGGAGTGAATTGCGTTATTCCAGAGCAATCTCTGATTTTTTTTGCGGAATTGTCAGCGTCGGCGGTCACGTTCTGAGGGGGGTTGACTGCAGACGGTGCACGGGAGTGGCGAGGATGGGGAACGGCTGAGCATGGTCCTCCTGTGAGCCAGAGCCATTCCACGGACCACGCGGACCTCCTGTGAGGCAGAACAGGTTGATCGGACTGCTAGCGGTAGTTAGTTTTACTTCTCATTTCCTGCATGTCGGTGTATAGTTATAGTATCCATGATGGGTGGAGTACTATTACGTGTTTCGCTATTGAAGGTGCTATTGCATCTTTTGCTGTAGTGGATACGAGTCCCCGGCTCCCCGCAGTAGGGAAAAGGAACCTCTATCTCATCGTTCTGACGTACAGTACAGCAAAAGGTATGGAGATTCTTAACTTCTAGGTCCATGCGCGTGTGTCAGGCAAAGCAAAATATCCATGCGTGTGTGTCATGCAATAACGATACCTTGCGGGCACCTGTCATATCTGGTAGGTACCAAATTCCTTTCTTGATTAAGGACATCAAGCTAACAGCAAGTTTACGCTAAGCATTGCACCAAAAGTTTCACATTGCTCCTATATATACATGTTCCCTGCTGGCTGTTCTTAGAAATAGCCGAAATTCCCCTCCCTTGCAGCAAACTGAGGTGACAATTAGTTGCTTATTTGTTCCTCTTTTTATGATGCATCTACCTGCTGTTTATGTGCAGCTTAATTAGACGCCATTCATTTTCGAGCAGTCTACATATATGTATATCGATCCATGAATCTATATGTTAATCTGTATGATTAACCTGCAGGAAGCACGAGCTATGGCTGTTGTCCTGGATGCTTTGGCGCCCTATGTCAAGAAGATGATCGCGGACATAACGGAAGAAGAACTGAGCATGCTATTGGGCGTTGAAGGAGAGATCAGGAAGCTGAACCGCAACTTGGTGTACCTCCAGGACTACCTCACCGATGCCGACAGGAAATGCATCACCGACAAGAGCGTGAAGGCGTGGGTGGGGAAGCTCAAGGATGTCATGTACGAGGCCACCGACATCCTGGAGCTCTGCCAGCTCGAGGCCATGGAGCGACCGGAGAAGCGTCCTGCAGCCGGCGGTGCCTCCAACCGTTCAAGTTGTTTTGGAGGGCACTTGAAGAAGAAGCTGCAGGGCTGCTTCCAGCCGTTGCTGTTCTGCATTCGGAACCCCGTGTTCGCCCACGAGACGGGTAGCCGCATCAAGAAGCTCAACGAGGAGCTGGACACCATCCGCAAGGATGCCGCTAAGCTCAATTTCATCAACCTCGGCCCTTACCAGGAACAAAGGAAGATGACAAATCCGGCACATCGTCTCAGGAACAAGACGACATCAGGGTTCAATAAGTTGGAAGCCGTGGGGCAGAACATCGAGGAGGATGAAGAGCAGCTTTTGCAGAAGCTGACCGCCCAAGATGGCATAGACTTTAAGGTGGTGGCCATCGTTGGCCAGGGCGGCATGGGCAAGAGCTTCCTCGCCAAGAAGATCTTCGCGAGCGAGGCCATCAAGGAAGAGTTCAAAACCAAGATATGGTTGAGTGTCACTCAGCAGTTCGACAAGGTGGAGCTGCTAAGGTCCGCCATAAGCCACGCCGGGGGGAAGCACAATGAGGAGAAGGACGAGTCCATCCTCGAGCGGACCCTCACCGAGGCCCTCTCAGCAAACAAGTTTCTGCTGGTCTTGGATGATGTATGGAACGACTCAGCATGGAAGGACATTCTCAAAGTCCCCGTTGCTATTGCCAGTTTTACACAACCGGGGAGCCGAGTCCTGGTCACCTCTAGAAAGGAAGATGTTGTTCGGAGGATGGGAGCCTCCAGCGGCGACCTGCTCCGTGTCAGAAAACTAGAAGATGAAGATGCCTGGTCCTTGCTCAAGAAACAGCTGCCGCTGCGAGAGGTCAGTAACTCAGTGCTGCCAAACTAATTAATTTGCTCTCCACAGTCCACTGCTTATTAATTTGGTAATTATTGTACTAATTTTCCACCTGCGTGCGCCACACATAAATGCATAGGAAAGTACTCCCTCCGTTTTTATTTAGTTTGCGTTCTGGTTTTAGTCAAAGTCAAATTTTATCAAGTTTGACCAAAATTATTTGAGAAAATATCAACATTCATAATACCAAATACATTTGATATGAAAACATATCTTATGATGATTCCAATATTATAAATTTTACATTGTAGATGTTGATATATTTTCCTAAATATTTGGTCAAACTTAATTAAATTTGACTTTGACTAAAGCCAAAACGCGAACTAAATAAAAACGGAGGGAGTATAGGTTTACGTAGTGGTTTTGTGATTTTACGCTAATCTCTAGGGCGTGTTCGGATGTGGTTTTGCCTATTAAAATTTTGCGCGAGTGGCTTGAGATCAATTCCGCCACATATATTTTAACTCTTCACGGCCATACATTGGTAGTAAAATACTAAAATCAAAAGATTAAATTTCAATTGTCTTTCTCTTCTATAGGAATGGGTAATTCCAAAGAGTATATTAACATAGAAACAAAGTGCTTCAATAAGTATGGTCATACAAAGTTAGAACTTATATCCCGTGCAAATGCATGGCTTAGCGACTAGAGTTGATAATTCTTCTATAGTAGTAGACCCAAGTATAGATCCTAAAAGGACAAGTAGTTTGATATGAATAGTCTCACAATAGTACTACATGGTTAGGCGCGCTAATGTGCATAGTGCACCGCCCACCAAAGCAAGTGGCTCAACACAAACATAAAATTTGATATGAAAATAATGTATTGGGCATGTGTCCTTCCAACATAATTGAAGAGGAAGCCGTATTTCAGACTATACTTATGATTATATGGATGAGATTTGGGGAGTGTAAAAGGGCTTGTTTGGTTTATGCCTGTGCTAGCCCTGCCAAACCAGGGCAAGCCAAATAATTGGCAAAGGATTCGGGTGCCAGCACCTTGCCAAATAATTGGCCCAGAAATCAACTAGAGGAGCTGAGACGGGATTGGCATGCCAAATATTTGGTAGCAATCCAAACGGGTAAGAAAGCCTGGTCAATGACCAATTTTTTGGATGGGCAGCCCAAGGCTCCAATCCAAACAAGCTCTAAGATGTTTATGTGACCAATATAAGCAAGTCTACTGCCCTCCTTGGAGGCATGGAACTACATGCTTCCATCTACAAACTTCCTATCTCATATTTTACAACCCATGGAAGCATTTCAGCAAAAATGTAGAATAATAAATGTGTAGGTTCACGAAGTATCTCCCTAAAATTTAATGGATATTGCTACATTCAAAGCTAAATTCCAAAATCATACTGGTAGACTTTGGATTGTTGCAAACTTTGTATTCCTATTCAACCATTGAGACAACTGCAAAAGTTTGATAGGAATTAAATGGACTTTGATCACAGACCTTGCATAGTTGCATGCCAAGATCTATCTATATTGTAGACACCTTAGGGCATGTCTAGCCGATCCCTTCAAATTTGCTCCTCTAAAAAATAGTTGTTTCTAACCGATCCGTTAAACTTAACCTCTTAAAACATTGGAACGCAAATTGATTCAAACTAGTTCATATTACTAGATTCAAACTACTAGAATAATTTACATTACAATTTTTTGACGAAATCTAAACTAAATCCCACAAACCACTCGGCGTTGTTGTCGGCTGCTACTGCATCCCAATCCACGTCGTCGTTGTCGGATCTACTAAGTTCGATAACCAACGCACCAGATGGCCCGGCTCCGGGGTTGGTCTTTCTCGACTTGTACGCCTCATACTGCTAGCGCTACTCGACGCGTTCTTCATACCGAGGGCAGGAGGATCCGACCATGGGGTCAGGGCGACGCCGGAGTAGGGAACGACGCACCGGTGGGGGTAGATTTGGGGAAGAAGGCGACGGGGAAGGCGGTGGGGAGGGCAACGAGTATATTTAAGAGTCGGCCACCGCTTGGAGTAAAACATTTACTGCTCTAACGGCTATAAGGGTTCGACTAGGTGCACTTTAGAGGAGAAAAACAGTATTTTTACTCTAACCATTTGAGAGATCGGCTAGAGATACCTTATGCTGCAAGCGCAGTGGCATGCCACCCAATGGCTGTGATGGTGCCCTCTTTGCGATCAAGAACTTCTTCAGCTTCTTCTGCAACCCACCACATCGTCTTGTGTAGCCCATCACCATCACCCAATAAGTAGCGCATATGAACATTTCACGACATATTGGTAGATATTGCATGTCTGGGTTGGATGCGCTACATAGTAGGCGCACGACAAAACCGCCGCCTGGAACTCACCTGTTGAGAAGTGCCATGAACGTCATATGCACCTTTGTTTTTGTTGCCAACACTATGGTAGGTGGACCAAGCAGTACTTGAAGGTGAGTGGGGAGTGAGGTCGAGGTTATGGGTACAAGTAGGGTAAGGGCATGTACGATGCAAGGTGCTTATGGAGGTGCTTAGAAAAATAAACCGATTTTTGTCTAAGCACCGGTGCTTATTTGTACTAGACAAATGCTTAACTAGGCACCCCTCCTATAGGAATAGGCACCGGTGCTTATGAAAAAACTTGGTTTATTTTTGTAAGCACCTATCTAAGCATTTTGCATTGTACATGGCCTAAGAGGACTGGAGCTTGAGGGAAAGGATATGGCAGCGCGCAGAAGGGGCATGGGAATCTAGGGTTGACAGTAGTGGCGTTGTTGTTTAGGGTAATAAATCAGTTCCTTCAAAAAATATTTATAGATGGCAAAAAAAGGCATGTTTTGAAAAACATACTTGTTACAATTAAGGATAATTAAATATTCAAATGGAAAACGTATGGTTTTACTAGTTTAAGAGTGCCCTTTTAAGGAGGTTGATTTTTAGTCCCTCCACGTGTGACAGGTGGAACGTTGTGTGGAGCCTCTAACCCACGGTTGAACCACCACACACCACTTGTCATGTTGTGGATTTGTTTGGTTTTTCTCCTTTTTCATGGATTCAAACACGAAAAAGATAGCAAACTATCAAATCACGGTCCATTTAAAACTATATTCGTATAAATATGCTTCGATGATTTTTTTTTTGCATAGATTTGAGTGCATAGTTTGCATTGCATTATTTTTACTCTGCAGTGGATTTTCGCTGCATTGCATTTCGATGCACTGGTATGAGAGCATGTTTTGTCCCGTCCTGAGCTCATGTTATGTCTGTGTTTTCTATATGATCCTTGTAATTCATTTTCATGTTCTTTATATGTTAATGGGTTATAAATTTTATGTTTTAGCTATATTGTCAGCGGTAATTAATTTTCAGCAAAATTTCACTTTTAGTTAATTTAAACACACATTTTTTCAAATTTGAAATATATTTATGGATACAACACATTTCCGATTTTACTTTCGAAGTTAAACTACTCCCTCCATTCCTGAATGTAAGGGGTATAGTTTTCTGCACGAATATTAAGACATAGGTATTTCGCATACGGTGGACTCATTTGTTTCTGAAAAAATTCGGAAGAGAGGAGTCCCTAATAGCAACCAAATGAAAACAATCAGTAAAATCCTTGCGTTCAAGAATGGAACTCATTTTTGGATGGGTAAAATTGTCCATAAATCGCAATAAACCCTATATTTTGGATTTTTTTTTGACAAAACTATACGCCTTACATTCAGGAACGGAGGGAGTATTTCAGAAGAACTATTTTCTCCCATGTTTCACTAGCAAAATCATAGTTCACCTCATTAGTAGTGCATGATGTTTACGGATGGCAATGGGTACCTGATACCCGCTAACCCGACGGGTACCCGCACTAAATGGGGAGGGTTTGGTGGCGATCTGAACCCGTGGGTGTGCTTAGCGGTAAAGATCCAGACCCGGCGGGTCTAGCGGAGGCGGGTATGGCGGTGCCAAACCCATACCCGTGAACCCGCAGACCCGACATGTCATTGCCTTTTGTTTTTTTAGGGAAATGTCAACTAACGCACCTAGCCCACTAAGCCACCTAGCCCACTAACGCACACGCACCCAGTCACCCAGGCCACACACCAGACACCACACACCAGCGCACGACACCCAAACGGCCAAACCTAGCTATCGATCCCCAATCCCCATCAGTGCTCCTCTTCCTGCTCCCCAAGATGCAGCGCCGCCGCCGGGGGCTCTCTTCCTCTCTGCACCGCGCCACCGCTGGCCGTGCCGTCTTCGATGCGTCATCGGCTCGTCGCTCCCGGGGCGCCTGCGCCTCGCCGTCTTCCTCCTGGCGCCCAAGCTCACCCGCCATGGCCGCCTCGGCCAAGCTCGTCCCCGAGCTCGCCATTGCCGCGCCGAGTTCCTCCTCCTCGCCTAACCCTGGACTGCCCTGCCTTGACGCCGCACTGGCCGACGCCGCCGTCCTCAACGCCCTCTAGCTCCTTCCGTCCAATCTACAGGTCGCCGACGTGACCAGCTCCTTCCGTCCGTCGCGCCTCTGGGCTGGAGCTCCGTTCCTGTTGTCGTTGTGCACCTTCGCGGGTACCCGTCGGGTCCCGTAAACCCGGCGGGTGGCGGGTATGGTGGAACTTTGTACCCGGCAGCGGGTATGGGGGTGGGTGGCGGGGGTGGGTGGCAGGGGCGGGTGCGGGTATGGGGTGCCAAACCCAGCCCCGAACCCGGCGGGTGCCATCCGGAATGATGTTAATTTATCATAGTTTTATTTTCAGCTTATGTAAATATGAAATATGAAATTGTGAAGAGAGAACTACATATATACCTGTAACGAAGTAGTTTTATATTGTTGACAGGTTAGCAGTCAGAGTGATTTTGATCATCTGAAAGATATTGGGATAAAGATTATTAGAAAATGTGATGGTTTACCACTCGCTATTAAAGTGATGGGTGGACTTTTAAGCACAAGGCGCCCAAGTGAACTCGAGTGGGAGAATGTTCTGAAAAAGAATCTTGAATGGAAAGAAAATGGGTTGCACGAGGAACTGAACTTCTCAGTACACTTGAGCTATGATGATTTAACTTCAGAGTTGAAGCAATGCTTTCTGTACTACTCACTTTTTGCCAAGGGTTCAGCACCTAGCTTGAACAGAGTTGTTAGCATGTGGATTAGTGAAGGGTTTATTCAAGGCGACGGGAGGTCGGAATCACATGAACTAGATCTAGTAGAAATTGGAGAAGACTATCACCGAGAGTTGGTCGCTAGGAATCTTTTGGAGGCTGAAGATCCAATTTGGAACACATGGCGTTACAACATGCATGATGTTGTCCGTTCTTTTGCTCATTTCGTGGCTAGTGAAGAAGCACTTGTGGTTCAAAAGGAGCAAAATGACATTAGAAATCTTCTTTTAGTTAACCAAAAAATACGACGTTTGTCTATAACACTAGAAGGTTCAATACTAGAGTGGAGCATCCTAGAAAATCTAGAATCACTGAGAACCTTAATGATAAGATGTGGCACTATGCCTAGTGGTTCACTGGCTAGTTTTGTCGGTTTACGGGTATTGAGTATAGAATCTGATGTGTCTGATTCTATGATGGATTCAGTGTGTCAGTTGAGGCACCTAAGGTACCTGAGTATCGAAAGGGCGGATATATCCAGACTACCAAATGACATCCATAAGATGAAGTTCCTTGAGCACATAACACTCAGCGAATGTGTAAAGCTGAACAAGCTTCCAGACAACATTACAGAACTAGAGAGTTTAAGATATTTGAACTTAAGAGGGTCCAATATTGATATTGTACCAAGGGGGTTTGGTCGCTTAAAAAAGTTGAGGTCAATTTTTGGATTCCCAGCAAAGATGGATGGGGAATGGTGCTGCTTAGAAGAATTAGGGCCTCTTTGTCATGTGAGGGAACTTTCAATAGAATATCTTGAAAATGTGGCTGATAGTTCAGTTGCTGCAAAGGTCATTATGAGCAACAAGAAGCATCTAATATATTTGGAATTGAGCTGTTACAAAGATGAGGAGGCAGAGATGGAAGAAGGGGTGGAAAAAATTGAGGAGGAGGATAAGAAATATACAGAGAAGCAAATTGAGAAGGAGGGAGAAGGAGATGAGCAATCTGCAGAGGAGGAGCGACATCGAATTGAGGCAGTATTCGACGAGCTCTGTCCTCCACCTTGCTTGGAAGATCTATACGTGGACAGATACTTTGGTCGCCGACTACCAAATTGGATGCAAGCACCAGTAGCAGCGTCCTTTAAGAGCTTGAGGTCTATTAACCTAAGCGGCCTGACCAACTGCAACCAACTTCCCAATGGTTTGTGTCTCATGCTAAATCTGGAAGAGATGGCAATCGGCTTCGCTCCAGCCATCAAGCTTATTGGGCCTGATTTTCAAAGCCTGGCAAGTAGAGATGAAGGTGGCATTGTTACTAGCCCATTCCCAAAACTGAGAGTATTAGCCATGGATGATTTGACTCGATGGAAGAAGTGGGACTGGGAGGAGGAGCAGGGCAAAGCCATGGCCATGCCTGGCTTGGAGTATCTCTCAATTCTGAACTGCAGGCTGACACATCTTCCCTCTGGGCTTGCTAGCCGCAACAGGTATAACCTGAGAACTCTGTATCTATATGGTCTCGCTGTCCTGGCATCTGTGGAGAATTTCCCTTCGGTTGTGCGTTTCGATGTGCTCTACTGCCCCAAGCTCAAGAAGATCAGTGGCTTCTCCAAGTTGCGGAAGATCTCAATCGACGGTTGCCCGAAGCTGAAGTTGCTGGAGGGTTTCCCCGTGCTCTCTACCATGGTGTTGGATGATGAGCCATGGGTGATTACTGGTACACCTGCAAAGTGTGCACCCAAGGTACATCAAGTTGGAATGCAGCATCAGCTTCCTGAAAATTTCACCGTTACCAGATAGCAGCTCTTGCTCTAAAGACAAAGGTCTGGCGTTGCAATATGCGCCATACGGCTGTTGACTGTGATATCGATCTCCTTGTGTAATTCCCATTTTAGAATCTGTTTTGCTAGTCACGTATAGATGAATAATATTCGTTCAGCCTGGTTCTCAGACAACCAGCTCATGATATAGTTCTGTATGAAAAATATGTAATGCCTAACTTCCTAATGATATATCTGAGGAGTGTATCGTATTGCCTCCATCCATGCATCCATTCAATTTTCTTGTCATATCCTCCTTCAGGTACATGTTTGTCAGATTTTTTTTATCCAGCGATGGTGCCTCCAGATTGCTGAAAGATGACCTGGGATTACACTTCTGCATCACTACTTGATCAGATTTGGAGGCTTGGAGCACAACGTGGGAGGGAGAGAGCATACTATCAAATATCATTCGGGGCTTCGCGCTCCCATCGCTAGTTTGTTCACCTCGGTGCCGAACTGAAAACAAGATATTTCCCCATTTGTATGGAAAAAGGATGTGTATATTTCGTTTAATACATTTTTTTTTTTGGTTGTGATTGCTCATCAAGCATGCTGCTCAATGTTCCGGACTTGTGTGGTGAGAGCGGGAGAGGCTGCGGCGCCTGGGGCTTCGTCTCATCTTGGGCCTGTCGGGGCGTAGCAGAGGAGCGTGCATTTGAGCTGTGAATCAAGCATCGTGTACTTGTAATACCCCGTTGCCACTGGTGATACTGGAGACGTGAGGAAGGTAGCGAAGCTGAGCAAAACTTGAGGAGGAAGAAGGTAGGCAAGAGGTAGGAGAGAAATTGACATAGTTCATTCAGCTTACAGGTTCAGAGATACAGGTAGGCTCATAAAGGCCAACTCCACGCCACACACACCACGCCTCACGTGCAGCGCACCTGATAACTTAACTCACGCCTAGTCGCCTACACACTGCGTCGCGGTGATTCCGCTTTCTCTACTCGGCCACGCCACCTTAGTTTACGTCTTCTCATTGTCACGCACCAGGGCCCTGAACGCCAGCGGGACACGAGGAACGTGTGTTGCCGTCGTGGTTTCCGCCGCTGATGAACGCAGCATGACATGTTTTGGACGACAACGTCGGCGCGAGCCGCATAGACAAGATGTTTCCTTGGGCCTCGTGCACCAGCATCTGGATGTCGGTCAAGGCCTGACGCGTCTCCTTGGGCCTGACGGCCGCGCACATGGACGCCTCTAAGTCCACGTGCACGAATGTCGCGCGCACGCCATAGGTGCACGGAAGGAACTGGGACACGCCATAGGTTGCTCGGAACGACGCCGCGGATATATTGGTGAGGTGTTTTTTGTACGAGAAATCCGCCTTCTGGAGCGACGTGGACACCTGCAGGGACTCCGACAGGGCACCGGGCAGACCATTCGGTGACTCCTAAACGGCACCCGACACGTCGATCGCCTCCAGGAACCGCAGGGTTGCTTGGAACAACGCCGCGGATATATTGGTGAGGAGGCTCCGACAGGGCACCGGGCAAACCCGTTCAGGCGGTGAGCGCGAGGATCATGACCAAGTTGCTGGAGATAGGAATATCGTTACGTGCTGCACATCTAGACTCTACATATTTTGCTTGTTGGTCTGTACTGTACATATTATATTTGTACTGTTGTAGTACATATTCCTGCCTGCCTAGACGTGAATCGCACGTTGGATGGATCCATGTAACAGTCACGTACAAAGACAGGTCGAGCAGGGGGTAGCTGTCTCGCGCTCGGGAAAAGAGAAAGAGAGAGGGCTGGCGATTTGTTCTGTTTTTTTTTCGTGCGATCCTTCTAACATGCTATCTAGGATTTCGGGATCACGTAATTTCTGAACTGTTACTGCATCAGCAGCTATAAACCTGCCATCTTCCATTTGGCAAATAGCAGCACAAGCCCTCTATTCTCGACTTGATTTTCTCGCTAGGCCCGTTTCCTGAAACTTTTGCTAGTCTTTTTTGTCCCGGTGTTCCTCCTACGATCACTTAAAATATATCACCTATGTAAGCAATCATGCGACTCACCAAGTCCACGGTTGCAAAAGGGGAACCACCTTCATGGAAAATATTTCTTCTTTCCGCCCATAGTTTTTTGTTTTTGTTTTTAGACTTGAGAGAGAAAGAATCTTAATTGCGGACACGGTGTTTCGGGTCATGAGTGCAGATACACCCATTGTGTAAACATTTTTAAAAACTTTTCAGAATGTTAAAAAATTCAAGAAAAATTGGGATATACATTAGAACATTTTGTGTGGGCACAAAAAGTTTTGTGTAGAAAAGGCATTTTTTGTGACCTGTGCAAAAAAGACAAAAAAATATCTCATTTTAACAAAGTCATTTTGGAGCGCCCGGATTTGTCTTTTTTGCACATGTCATAAAAAATATCTTTTCTTCGCGAAACTTTTTGTGATAACATAAATGTCTTGCAGTATATCCGAAATTTTTATTTTAAATTTTTAACATTTAAAAAATGTTTTTGAGCAGTGGGTGCATCTGCACCCATGACCCGATATGGATTTCGGTCTTAATTGCTGCCTATAGTCTGACTAGACAATCCCTCAACTCTTTTCAGTTCCAATTTGCATCACTGCCCATAATAAGCTATCTACTTTGGTGTCAACTAGTAACTATTCCATACTTCAATAAGACGGTAAACTAAAGAGGTAGAGTAATTAACACATCTTAGTGAAGGCAACAAAACTGGAAAATTGTAAATACTTTTGTAGATGGTAAGCAAAATAAACATCTGACAACTAAATAGTTGTTTGTACATCCAATCTATAACACAATTGGTCTTAAGTGAGGACCACTAGGATGTTCAAGTCAGCTAATTCGGGATTGCAACAATATCTCAGAACTGCTACTTGAAGATATCCATGTTGGCGTCATGCAATATTCTTACTAGCGGACAGATAAGGCTCCCAGGAAAAGAAAACCTAGCCGCCGCCTCCTGGGCCGCCCCGCCCCAGTCAACTCTGGAGGCCCCTTCCCGACCCCTCCAGACCCCCTCACCGGCGTGCTCCCGGCCATCACTGGCGCCGTCGATGGTGCCGGTAGCGAAGCCTTCCCATCTAAGATGGAGGGCAAGGGAGGGCTTCATGGCGGCGCATCTTGGGCGGTGATGGGGCGAGCTGGCGCGCTCCTGCGTTCCGGGTCTGGATCAAGCCGGAGAGGCGAAGAAGACGTGAGAGATGCGACGGCAGCGTGGCGGTGTTGCTCCGGCGGCGGCGATCCGATCTGGGTCATGCCTGATGCGCGCGGACGGTGCAGCAACTGCCTTCTCCTTTTCTGATCTGACGGCATGGGGGCCTGCTGGTGTGCTCGAATAAGGAGGTGATTCTAGGGTTCTTCTTGCGCCAAGACTGTTTTCTGCCTAATGAATGCCCTCATTGATCTGGACGGTGATGAGTTCTGGAAGGATCCACCGACGATCTTCGTTGGGCGCCTATGCCTGTAGATTGCTGGATTAGTTGAGTTTCGGTCGTGTGCACCCATATTTCTGGTCATGAGGCTTCAGGATGGAGTGACGTGAAGTTTCATTGTCTGTTGTCACCATGGGACATGTCGGTATTTCGATTTCTTTGTTGACGACACTGGCGGAGAATATCATGGCAGCTGTGGTCTGAGGTCTAGTAATGGCGGACCGAGTCTTCGATGCGATGAGGACTTTGCTTGGTGATTCATGACTTGTAGCAGCGGTACCGTCAAGCGGGGTGACGACACAAGAGGAGTACATAGTACTATATCCAGGGTCTGACCTTAATTAGTTGTGTCTAGCAATGGGTTTGTTGAGGGCATTGTTTTGAGAACACGGACTTTCTCCATGGTGAAAATCTAAGATCTATGACCGGGCGATGACGGTGCTTGTGCACTGTTACTTTCTTGGAGGCGTCTCTTTTGGAGAATTTGGACTCCGGGTGTTGTCTTGGTGGTGGTTTGTGTTGCAGCTATAAGAAATTGATCGCTGTAACGATTTTAAAAAGTGAACAGAAAATGTCGGTGAACGGAAACTAGTTTGAATGATTTTAAAAGTGAACAGAAAAGGTCGGTGAACGAAATTTATATTTGATTGATTTTAAAAAGTGAACAGAAAAAGTGTGTGAACGGAAATTATTTTTGAACGATTTTAAAAAGTGAACAAAATAGGTAGTTGAACATAAACTATTTTTGAACGATTTTAAAAAGTGATTAGAAACTATTTTTAAAGTGCATAGAAAATATCCGCGAACAGAAATTATTTTATATGGTTTTAAAAAAGTCAACAAAAAAGGTTTGCGAACGGAAGCTATTTTTGAACACTTTAAAAAGAACAGAAACCATTTTGAAACAATTTTAAAAAGTGAACAGAAAATGTCGGTGAACGGAACTAGTTTTGAACGATTTTAAAAGTGAACAGAAAAGGTCGACGAACGAATTTATTTTTGAATGATTCTAAAAAGTGAACCGAAATTATTTTTGGACAATTTTACAAAAGTGAACAAAATAGGTATTTGAACTAGAACTATTTTTGAACGATTTTAAAAAGTGATCAGCAACTACTTTAAAAGTGTACAGAAAATGCTGGCGAACGGAAATTATTTTGAACGATTTTTAAAAAGTGAACCAAATAACGTTTCTGAACGGAAGCTATTTTTGAATAATTTAAAAAAAGTGAACATAAATCATTTTGGAACGATTTTAAAAAGTGAACAGAAAATGTCGGTGAATGGAAACTAGTTTTGAACTATTTTAAAAGTGAACAGAAAAGGTCGGTGAACGAAATTTATATTTGAACGATTTAAAAAAGTGAACAGAAAAATGTGTGAACGGAAAATGTTTTGAACAATTTTTAAAAGTTAACAAAATAGGTATTTGAACAGAATCTATGTTTGAACGATTTTAAAAAGTGATAAGAAACTACTTTAAAACTGTACAGAAAATGTCCGCGAACGAAAATTATTTTTAACCGGTTTTTCAAAAGTAAACAAAAAAGGTTTGTGAATGGAAGCTATTTTTGAACAATTTTTAAAAAGTGAACAGAAACCATTTTGAAACGATTTTAAAAAGTGAACAGAAAATGTCGGTGAACGGAAACTAGTTTTGAATGATTTTAAAAGTGAACAGAAAAGGTCGGTGAACGAAATTTATTTTTGAACGATTTTAAAAACTGAACAGAAGAAATATGCGAACGGAAATTATTTGTGGATGATTTTAAAAAAGTGAATAAAATAGGTATTTGAACAGGAACTATTTTTGAACGATTTAAAAAGAGATCATTAACTAATTGAAAAGTGTACAAAAAATGTCGACGAACGGAAATTATTTTTGAACGATTTTTAAAAAGTGAACAAAAAAGGTTTGTGAACGGAAGCTATTTTTTTTTAAATGAACATAAACCATTTTGGAACGATTTAGAAATTGAACAGAAAATGTCGTTTAACGGAAACTAGTTTTGAACGATTTTAGAATGTGAACAGAAAATGTCGTGAACGGAAACTATTTTTGAACGATTTTAGAAAGTGAACAGAAAATGTCGGTGAACGGAAAATATTTTTGAACGATTTTAAAATATTGAACAGAAAAGGGTTGGTGAACAGAGACTATTCTTGAACGATTTTAAAAGAAAAGTAAAAAGGGTCGGTGAACATAACCTATTTTGAACGATTTTAAAAAGTTGTGTGAATGGAAACTATTTTTGAATGATTTTAAAAACTGAACAGAAAACTTTTTGAACGATTTTAAAAAGTCAACAGAAAATATCGGTGAACGGCAACTATTTCTAAAATATTTTGAAAGAGTGAATATAAAATATTCTTTAACAATTTTAAAAGGAAATTGTCAGTGAACAAAATTATTCTTGAACGATTTTAAAAAGTGAACTGAAAAAGGGTTGGTGAACGGAAACTACTCTTGGCAATTTTAAGTAGTGAACAGAGAAAAGTCGATAAACAGAATAATATTCTGAACAGTTTAAAAAAGTGAACAGAAAAATGGTCGGTGAACAAAAATCTCTTTTAGATTTTAAAAGTGAACATGAAAAAGGTCCTTGAACGGAAACATCTATTTTATTTCAAAAAAGAAATTAAAAATTGAAAACGATTCTAAAAAGTGAACATAAAATGGTCGGTGAACATAAACACTTTTTGAACGATTTTGAGAGTGAACGGGAAAAAAGTCATTTTCTGAACGATTATAGAATTGAACACAATCTCGGTCTAAACGATTCAAAACAAGGTGAACATATTCTAGCTTTCAACAATTTCAAAAACAAAAGGTGAAAAATTTATAGATTTTGAACAGTTTGAAAAAAAGTATGGTGAACGGATTCTTGTTTTGAACGATTTGCAAAAAGAAAATGAACAAAATCAATGTTTGAACAATTTAAAAAAAAAAAGGTTAACAGAATCTGTTCATCTTTTTGTCTCCTTCTGCTAGCAGTTCTCATACAGCCAGGCTTGATGAAAAATCCAAAAAGGAAACAAACACAACAAGCATCTCACTGACATATACTAAACAGGATAAATTAGTTTTCGAAGCTAGTACTGGAGTTTTCAAGCAAACAAAAGTGATAAACACTGTTTATCGAAGCTCTTGGCAAACATATTACATCATTCATGGGATATAGCAAAAAGAAAACAGGGCATTACAAGCAAGCAACATTGGCAGCATCGTATTAATCTGACATTTGCATCAGTTTCATAAGCTACTGGCAAAAGTTGCCGCTGAACCTAGCGCTTCTTCATCCTTCATCCTATAGAAAGGCTCAACTTCGACCTCATTCAATGTAGACTAGAACATTACGAAAACTTTCATCATCCTGTATTTTGGAATTAAATCCTGCAGGAAAGAATGGATAAAATAATATTAACCAACAGATTGAAAGACAATCATTATATCGTTGAAGAAAAAACCTGAAAAATCAGAATATGAAGGTATAAGAACTACATTACCTTATTGTAGTTTCCCATAACTTTCCCATTGAAATTTTCAGCATATAACATGACATAAAAGCCGCAATCATGCCTATTGTAATAAAAAATGCAACTTATTTCTTGTGAATTGAAAATGAGCATAAAACTTTAAATGATAGAACAAATGGTGGTGGGGATTGAACTAACAGCGGTGCATGTGTCGAATACTAACACCCATAAACCAGTCACGGAAAAATCAGTATATCTGCAAAAAGCACATGCTCACGACGAAGAAGACGGAAGGTAGAAGCTATTTAGTTACACAAGCATATGAAAGACCAGCAAAAAAACTGATGGAAATTACGCCAGAGCAACTACATAGCCAAAAAATGCCATGTAGTTCGTCCTCATTTCCATGTAGTGATCCACAAAGCATCTTTTTATATAGTAACGAGCATGGCCAGATGACCTAAAGGACAAACAAAATAATGGGGATTGAATCATTGAAAACCTCAGTCAATTGTTGCACAACAACTAATACCTAAGTTTACCCCACTGCATAAAAAAGACCTAAAATATGGATAATAGGCTAAGCAACTGAAGAAAATGAAGCAAACATACTATCTACTAGTACTAGATAAAACTCTAGCACCTATAGATCGGCCAAGGCAAAACACATAATATCTGCACACACACAAAATAATATGCTCACGAAGGATATAAATAGTAGCTTCCACATAAAATTTAAGCTCCGCAACCGCTCATAAGAGGCGATGTGCGGCCTATCGAAAAACATAAGAACAACAAGTGTTGCATGCAGACCTAAAGCATAGGCACCCAATGTAACTGCATGGATTAGAAAACATTTGAACACATACCAGGCGCGTCCTATCCAGAACCCTAACTCACAGACACACCGAGGATCCGGATGGATAGTAGAAAACCTCCACTCCCACCCACCGATGTACGCAACAGGAAATAAGACTGAAGGTGGAGACGGAGTGAAGTATTGGTGCACTTAACAGCCGGCGAAGAACTGATAAGAGGGCCAGTCGTTGGAACCAATTATTTTTGAACGAACCTAACTGTCCAGAAACAACTACATAGTCCAAAAGAAAATACCATGTATATGATCATTGCCACATGTCAAACAAACTACAAACTCCTAAATTACTCAACTAGACAGTCCAAAAGAAAATGCAATGAAGTTCTTCCTCAAATGCCATGTCTGAACAACTACAGACCACACTAAAATTGACCCAGAACCAACTACATACCAAACAAAAATGCGTAGAACAGCTAAAGAAATCAGTTATGTGAACTAGTCATACCCCGTTGGCTACCAAAGTTACCTCGCAGATATGCACGAAAATACAGACCAACGAAGCTACGCTCACAAACCAGGGTGACTACCACTAAAAGCCTAGAAAAAAGCTCGGGAAAGCTAGATCACGGCATATTAGCAGATGTTTAGAACTCGAAAAAGCTAGATCACGGCACAAACGAACAGAATAACAGGAAACCCTAGCAGAAAACTCCTGCGATTTTAGCATCAAACAACGGGATCCCCTCTGGTACGGGGACAGGGAAATAGGAAGCGGGATGGACACGGATACGGGGAGAATCACGAACCTTGGGCCCGAAGAAGGACGGCGACGTGAAGGTACCGGATCTGGCTGGTCGAATCGGGGAGGGGAGCAGACACAGTGCGCCGCCCTGAGGTCGGGAAGTAACGAGGAAGAAGATGGAATGCAGTTTTTTTTTGTTGAGAAAAGATGGAATGCAGCTAAAGCCATAAGACTGCAAACGCGAACACATACAGGGAACTGGGCCAGGCCCATTAGTCATCTGGGTACGCGGACGCTAATACCGTCCGCGGTAAGCGTGTTATAGGAAAAGTCGTCCTTCTCCATCTTCGCCGTTTCCCGTGCAGCGGTGGGTTCGTCGGTATCCTTACAGAAGCTGGGCTGCAAATCATGGTGGCTTGCCGCGCCCGTACAGCATGCCTGATTTGTGCATTTTTCCAGAGCAATCTCTGATTTTTTTTTCGGAATTGTCAGCGTCGGCGGTCCCGTTCCGAGGGGGTTGACTGCAGATGATGCACGGGCGAGGGACGGCTGAGCATGGTCCTCCACGGACCACGCGAATCTGGGCTTGGTCACACGGCACCTCAGAGTGTGGTGGTAGCAACAGGCTGACCGCTCTCTGCATTTCTGCGGCATGGGGATCAATTTCTTCGGGGGGTTCGTCAGCATGGTGAGAGATTGGAGATGGAGGCTGCTGTCGGCGCCATTGTGACGCTGCAATGGAGCCCGCTGGGAGCGCCAATATGTCCTCTGCTGGTCCAATTGGAGAAAGTGTTTTGCTGGACGATGCTTGCAGAGTCTCCTTCCTCAGCTGGTAATCAAATCATCTCCGTGTTATAAATGTAAAAGATTCTGAGAAAATCATTGAAGGTAATGCTGCAGCTCATGTGCCAGATAGGGAAAATTACTAGCATTGTTTAGTAGTGCAGGCTTTATGGGAACTAAATATTTTTCTCTCCTTCGAAAGATTACAAACCTGAATCCTGAACAAAAGTGGCACATAAGTGTAATTCACTTACGTCCCTAGTTGGATGACTCCGACTCGGGAAAGAGAGGAACGTGTGGTGTGGTTATCTATATCATCTCCGTGCCCCTCCTTTCATAAAAACAAAATAGGCAGCAATGCAACTAGAGTGGAGCAATTTAGAATTGTGTCATCATCATGGGCATCTGAGCCTGTATAAGTGTCTATTCTCACTACATGTAAAGTGGAAAAAGGCATGCAAGTGGGACTATTAGTTGGGAATATTTTGGAGATTCCTAATGGCTTTACAATCTCTTATACTACTATAGTACTCCCTTCGTTTCTAAATATAAGATGTTTTACCTTTTGTCCACATTCACATGTATCTAGATATATGTGGACATGTTTTAATATGTATGTACACTCATTTGGGTTTGCACCTAGCCAACATGTGAGCTAGCTAGAACATCTTATATTGTGGAACGGAGGGAGTACTATATTTGATCGATTGCTTTCTTGCGGACGACAGCTCAAAGTAGCCGGGTGCGATTTTTAGAGCTTGCTTTGATAACAAACAAATTGAGTATATCTCCTGCTGAGTGAGCTAATCTATTATGTATGTTCCTTTCTCAAACATTGGGTAGGTTTATAATCTCAAGAGGGCAAGGACAAGACTTTAGCTTTAGCTGGGCTGAGGGCTGATGCTCTTTAGAACCAAGCTCTCGACATAAACGAAACATGAAGTTGTAGTGTGTGAGCATGTTTTGCTGAGGATCGACGGAAGGAATTGAGCTCAAAGAGGAAGCTGGTCACCATTGTTACTGCCAAAGTCTTTATCCATGGCTCGAGGAGTTGCAGTGCCAGTTATCTCATGACTTCTGTTACGTCCTTTGGTTTGGGATGAAAACCTTGTGGACTGCAGGCCTGACATGTCCCGGGAATGTTTCCTTTCTGTTATCTGGGCCAGTTCAGTTAGCAGTAGTACCAAACTGCTAGAGGTAGTTTTACTTCCCATTTTCCTGCATGTCGAGGTAGTAATAGTATCCACAATGACTGGACTACTGTTTGTTTCGCTACAGAAGGTGCGATTGCATCTTTTGGTGTGGTGGATAGGAGTCACTAGTAGGGAAAAGCTTATAGGCATGACTACTAGTAGCGTGCATATAATGGCGCACGCTACTACTAAGGGCTATTAGCGTGCGCGGAGAGCCGCACGCTACTACTAGTCTGTAGTAGTAGCGTGCGAGGAAACGGCGCACGCTACTAGTAACCTGCCGAGACCACCCCTGTCAATAAAGTACTAGTAGCGTGCGGTTTGGAGGCGCACACTACTAGTACGAAAATACTAGTAGCGTGCCCCTAACACCGCACGCTACTAGTAATTTCTGACAGGACGCGCCCCCGGGTGCTATTTACTCGTAGCGTGCGGCACGGGGCGCACACTACTAGTAAGTCGTCCAGATCTATTTTAAGGCACCCATCCCCACTTTCCACTTCATCTTCCATGCGCCTTCTCCCGCGCCTCTGCTCTCCCTTCCCTGCCTCCTCCCTCCACGGCCATGGCGAAGGCGACGCTGGCCTCGTCCCTCCACGGCCATGGCCGCCGCGGCTGCTGTGCTCCCGAGGCGACGCCGGCTTCCTCCCTCCGCCGCCATGGCCGCCAAGGCGACGCCGGCCTCCTCCCTCCGCCGCCATGGCCGCCAAGGCGACGCCGGCCTCCTCCCTCCACGACCATGGCCGCCGCGGCTGTTGTGCTCTCGAGGCGACGCCGGCCTCCTCCCTCCGCCGCCATGGCCGCCAAGGCGACGCCGGCCTCCTCCTTCCACGGCCATGGCCGCCGCGGCTGCTGTGCTCCCGAGGCGACGCCGGCCTCCTCCCTCCGTCGCCATGGCCGCCAAGGCGACGCCGGCCTCCTCCCTCCACGGCTGTTGTGCTCCTGAGGCGACGCCGACCTCCTCCCTCCGCCGCCATGGCCGCCAAGGCGACGCCGGCCTCCTCCCTCCACGGCCGCGGCCAGCTCCTCTTCCCTGACCTCGCCCACTAGATCCTGATCTAGGTTTTTTTTTTGTTTCCCCAAAAATTTACTAGTAGCGTGCGGGGAAGACCGCACGCTACCACTATGGGGAGCTACTAGTAGCGTGCAGTACAAAGCGCACGCTACTAGTAAGCACTTACTGGTAGCGTGCGGGGCCGCACGCTACTACTAACCGTTAGCAGTAGCGTGACTATTGTAGCGTGCGCCCGCACGCTACTAGTATGCAAAATGCGCACGCTACTAGTAGGCTTTTCCCTACTAGTGAGTCCCCGCCCTAGGGAAAAGGGGCCTCTATCTCACCCTTCTGACGGACCAATGCACACACTAAATAATACCATGCGTGTGTGTCATGCAAAAGCCAAAAGGTCCATGCGTGTGTTTCATGCACTAATGATACCTTGTGGGTACCTTTCATATCGTACAAAGTGATGCCTCTTCCCTCGTATCTCATTCCTTTCTTGATTGAGGACAACAAGACATGCGAGGCCCCTGCCCATATTTCCGAGCAAAAAAGAAGTTGGTCTCAAGAATTAAGAGTAATAACTCATTCATTCCATTCATTGTGGATGGCTGGGTAATAGTACGTTTAAGTACTGACCATCCCTACCATTTTCCTGACTGACAACCCCTATTTTCTTTTAATAATGTTAAGCTGGGCATTAAAGTAGTACGTTTAAGTCGCCAAAAGTTCCACATTGCTCCTATATATATACACGTTCCCTGTTGGCCTGTTCATCTCGCCCTTCACCGCTGAATACTGCCCTTGGAAAGAGCTTAAATTCCCCTCCCTTGCAGCAAACTGAGGTGACAATTAGTTGCTTATTTTGTTTCTCTTTTTATGATGCATCTACCTGCTGTTTATGTGCAGCTTTTTTTGACACTAAAACAGTAGGGAAGGCCCCTACTGTGTCATTTTCATTTATAAAATGGATATTTACAATGGTTCGAAATGACTAGTGTCAAAAAGAGATTACAAAGTATCTAACCACTCCTGCATACCCTCTCTATGGCTGGGTTTTGCTCTATGCATAACAAGTGCAAAACTTTCCTTGAAGAACCGAAAACACTCAAGGATGTCCAGGTTTATGTGCAGCTTAAGTAGACGTCATTCATTTCCGAGCAGTCTACATATGCATCCATGAATCTATATGTTAACCTGCACGAAGCACGAGCTATGGCTGTTGTCCTGTTGTTCCGTATGTAGTCCGTATTGAAATATATGAAACATCTTATATTATGAAACAGTGGGAGTTTTATTTAGTACCATGCGTGTGTGTCATGCTCATGCAAAGCAAAATGTCCATGCGTGTGTGTCATGCAATAACGATACCTTGCGGGTACCTGTCATATCTGGTACGTACCAAATTCCTTTCTTGATTAAGGACAGCAAGCTAACAGCAAGTTTAATAGTTTAAGCTGAGCATTGAAGTCGTACACCAAAGGTTCCACATTGCTCCTATATGTAGGGATGAAAACGGAGCGGAAACTTTCCGACTTTTCCGCGGAAAAACGGAAACGGAACAGAAATACGGAAGTGGAAACGGAATTTTGCAAAACGGAAACGGAAACGGAAACGGAACAGCGTATTCCGGCGGAACGACCGCGGAAACGGAAATTCCGTTTCCGGCAATATGGAACTTTCCGTTTTTTGCTGCAGCAGGTCTAACAGTTTGAGTGGGAACACTGAGACACAACCCAAGATCTCAACAAAAATAAATAAATATATGAAGTGACCATGTTTAGGCCCTACATGCTTGCATATTATCACCCTCTCGAGGCATTCCCGGTTCAGCATTTCAGTTTTGCACTAGGTTTAAGAACGATTAGTAGGTATTTTTTTTGCCAAAGTTGATAACTTAGAAACACTATATTATACTTTAGTTTATTTCATCAAATTAAATTGATAAGTTTGTTGGCTTGTTTGAGTTTTCCTGCATTATTCAAGGGGTCGCTTGGTTCCGGCAAACATCTGCTTTCTGTTCCGTGTCCGCACCATATTCGGTTTGTATCTGTTTCCGACAATATTTGTTTCTGTATTTGTTTCCGGGGTATCTGTATTTGTTTCCGCTTCCGTAAAAAAATATGAAAACAAATATGGCACCACCCAGTTCCGTCCGTATCCGCTCCGTTTTCATCCCTACCTATATGTACATGTTCCCTACTGGCTGTTCTTAGAAAGAGCCGAAATTCCCCTCCCTTGCAGCAAACTGAGGTGACAATTAGTTGCTTATTTGTTCCTCTTTTTATGATGCATCTACCTGCTGTTTATGTGCAGCTTAATTAGACGCCATTCATTTTCGAGCAGTCTACATATATGTATATCCATGAATCTATATGTTAATCTGTATGATTAACCTGCAGGAAGCACCAGCCATGGCTGTTGTCCTGGATGCTTTGGCGCCCTATGTCAAGAAGATGATCGCGGACATAACCGAAGAAGAACTGAGCATGCTTTTGTGCGTTGAAGGAGAGATCATGAAGCTGAACCGCAACTTGGTGTACCTCCAGGACTACCTCACCGATGCCGACAGGAAACGCATCACCGACAAGAGCGTGAAGGCGTGGGTGGGGAAGCTCAAGGATGTCATGTACGAGGCCACCGACATCCTTGAGCTCTGGCAGCTCGAGGCCATGGAGCGACCGAAGAAGTGTCCCGCAGGCGGCGGTGCCTCCAATGGTGCAAGTTGTTTTGGAGGGCACTTGAAGAAGAAGCTGCATGGCTGCTTCCAGCCGTTGTTGTTCTGCATTCGGAACCCCGTGTTCGCCCACGAGATGGGCAGCCGCATCAAGAAGCTCAACGAGGAGCTAGACAACATCCGCAAAGATGCCACCAAGCTCAATTTCATCAACCTCGGTTCCTACCAGGAACGGAGGAAGCTAACAAATCCGGCACATCCCAGGAACAAGACGACGTCCGGGTTCAATAAGTTGGAAGCCGTTGGGGAGAACATCGAGGAAGATGCAGAGCAGCTTGTGCAGAAGCTGATCGCTCATGATGGCAGAGACTTTAAGGTGGTGGCCATAGTTGGCCAGGGCGGCATGGGCAAGAGCTTCCTCGCCAAGAAGATCTTCGCAAGCGAGGCCATCAAGGAAGAGTTCAAAACCAAGATATGGTTGAGTGTCACTCAGCACTTCGACAAGGCGGAGCTGCTAAGATCCGCCATCAGCCATGCTGGGGGGAAGCACAATGAGGAGAAGGACGAGTCCATCCTCGAGCAGACCCTCACTGAGACCCTGTCGGCGAACAAGTTTCTGCTCGTCTTGGATGATGTTTGGAGCGACACAGCATGGAAGCACATGCTCCAAGTCCCCGTTAGTAACGCCAGTTGTACACAACGGGGGAGCCGGTCCTGGTCACCTCTAGAAAGGAAGATGCTGTTCGGAGGATGGGAGCCTCCAGCGGCGACCTGCTCCGCGTTAGAAAACTAAAAGATGAAGATGCTTGGTCCTTGCTCAAGAAACAGCTACCGCTGCCAGAGGTCAGTAACTGCTAATCTAATTAATTTGCTCTCCACTGCCTATTAATTTAGTAATTCCAGTAGTAATAATTTTCCGCGTGCGTGCCACACTAAATGCATAGGAAAATAAAGGTTTGCGTAGTGGTTTCGTGATTCTACACTAATCTTTACTCCCAAAATGCAAAATACCCATCAGTTGCAAAATACTTTTTCGTTATAATATTTGACGCGGTTTATATGTGGTAGTATTTTGCCCATCAGTTTATGTAAGTATGCTAGCTACTTTAACTAAACTAAATGTTAGTAGAAGGACGGATCATCTCTGGGACACTTAGTCTAGGATCTCTGTTTACTATTATCGTCCGGTCGCACTGGAGAGCAGCGTTTTGGAGACCGAGCTATATGTAGCTCGGTTTCCAAAAAAAAATTGAATCCAAAATTTTCTGTTTCAAAAAAATCTAGAACAAATTCTAGATGTAGATGAAGTCGAGATCTACCACTACGTAAAACTTCAAACCAAAATTCGTAAGATTCTGGGCTACACAAAAATGACAAATCTGGTAAAATTTCAAATTTTTCAGATTGTGTATTATTCCAGATCTAGATCTGCGTATTTCTCTTGTTTATCCAGCCCAAAAATACAACGAATTTTTCACTAAAAATTTGCAAAGTTGAAACAGAAAATGCAGATTTAATTTTTCTGGAAAACCGAGCTACATATAGCTCGGCCTCCATTTGGAGTTTCCGGGACGCATTGTCTCTATATCCATTTCTAGGAAGTGTAATAAGCTACTCATGAGTTAGCTAGATTTGGCATGCTAGAGCAAAGAACTCAAGTGTGGTTAGCTTCGGCTCCGGATGAAATTTTGGGTTGTATTGGTCGGATTGTAATGCTATATCTATAAAATTAAATGTTAGGGAAATATGCTCCATGATAGGTTTGATTTTATCAATTTAATTTTAGTGGTCTATTAGTCTATATAGTACTCTTTAAAACTTTCAAAGTTAATCGGGAAAAAGGACTAAGCCACATGATCTGGTTGGACCAAGTTTAGCTCACTGTTTTTTTTTTTTGCACATAGCTCACTGTGATATTAACATCTTATTTGGAGGCATGGAACTGCATGCTTCCATCTACAAACTTCATATCTCAATTTTTTACAACCCAAGGAAGCATTTCAACAAACATGTAGAATAAAAGAGGTGTAGGTCCACTATGTTTCTCCCAAAAATGCAATGCATAAACTTACATTCAAAGTTATATTCCAAGATCAAACTGATAGATTTTGGATAGCTGCAAACTTTGCATTCCTATTGAACCATAGAGACAATTGCAGAAGTTTGATAGAAATTCAATGGAAATTGATCACAGAACTGGCATAGTTGCATGCCAAGATCAATCTAGAATGTAGACACCTTATGTTGCAAGCGCAATACCATTGCCATTGCCCATGGTTTTGATGGTGCCCTCTTCATGATCAAGCACTTCTCCTCCAGCTTCTTCTCCAACCGACCACATCGTCTTGTTTAGCCATCACCGTCACCCAATAAGCAGCACAAACGAACACCGCTCGACATATTGGCAGACGTTGCATGTATTGGGTCAGATGCGCTTTGCAGTAGGCGCATGATAGAACCGTCACGTGGAACTCACTCATTCAGAACTTTCATGAACGTCATATGCATCTTTGTTTTTGGTGCCAATGCCATGGTAGGTGGACCAAGCAGTACTAGAAAGTGATTGGGGAGTGATGTCAAGGGTATGGGCGCACTTGGCTAAGAGGGTGTGGAGCTTGCGGGAAATATTTCACAAGCGGATGGGTCGTGGCAAATAGGCAGGTTTTTGAAAAACATAATTAGTAATGAAAGCCTAATTAATTTTTAAACGGAAACCAATTTTAATAGTTTAAGGTTGCCGTCTTAGGGAGGTTGATATTTTAGTCCCTTCCCATGTGACAAGTGACGCGCGCTCGGGAGTTCATTCACCCAGGTGTGAAACAGATCGCACCAATTGTCATATGGTAGGTAATCCTCGTTAAAAGGCCACATGGTGGATTTGTGTGCAATTCCCCTTTATCATGGATTTGAAAACACAAAACGAGGTATTTTTCGAACCGAACAACGAAATCATGATCACTTTTCATGGTTGTGTTAGTCGCGCCGAGCTCTTCAAAACTATCATATGTTAATATGTTTCATGAACTTTTTTTCACCGACATGAGTGTATATTTTGCATTACATCCATTTTCACTACCATGGTTTTCGTTGCACTGCATTCGGATGCGCTGGACTGAGTGCATGTTATATCCTCATTTTGTACATTTTTATGACATGTCTAGGCGCATGTTTTGTCATGTCCGGAGCGCATGTTTTCCCTATGTCTTCTATATGACCCTTAAATTCATTTTTCTATTCTTTATATGCTTGTGGATTATCAACTCTAACTTTTCGCTATATTTGGTGGCAGTAAACAAGTTTTAGCAAAGTTCACTTTTAGTTAATTTAAACATACTTTTTTGTAAAACAATTGTAATATATTATGGATAGCACACATTATTATGATTTTATTCTTAAAGTTAACTATTTCAGAAGTACTAGATTCTCTCCCATATTTCACTAGTGAAATCATAGTTCACCTCATTAGGAATACATGGTGCTAGTTTATCATAGTTTCTTTAAGCTTATCTAAATGTGAAATTGTGCATAGTGAACGACATATATATAGTTTTAACAAAGTAGTCTTATATTATTGGCAGGTTAGCAAAGAGAGTGCTTTTGATCATCTAAAAGATATTGGGATAAAGATTATTAGAAAATGTGATGGTTTACCACTTGCTATTAAAGTGATGGGAGGATTTTAGGCACAAGGCCCCCAAGTGAACTTGAGTGGGAGAAAGTTCTGAAAAAGAATCTTGAATGGAAAGAAGATGGGTTGCATGAGGAACTGAACTTTTCAGTACACTTGAGCTACGATGATTTAACTCCAGAGTTGAAGCAATGCTTTCTGTACTACTCACTTCTTGCTAAGGATTTAGTACTGGCATGGATGCAGTTGTTAGCATGTGGATCAGTGAAGGGTTTATTCAAGGTGACAGGAGGTCAGAATCAGATGAACTAGATCTTGAAGAAATAGGAGAAGACTATCACCGTGAGTTGGTCGCTAGGAATCTTTTGGAGGCTCATAATCCAATTTGGAACACATGGCGTTACAGCATGCATGATGTTGTCCGTTCTTTTGCTCTTTTTGTGGCTAGTGAAGAAGCACTTGTGGTTCGAAAGGAGCAAAATGACATTAGAAATCTTCTTTTAGTTAACCAAAAAATACGATGTCTGTCTATAACAATACAAGATTCGATACTAGACTGGAGCATCCTAGATAATCTAGAATCACTGAGAACATTAATGATAAACTGTAGCATTATGCCTAGTGGTTCATTGGCTAGTTTTGTCGGTTTACGGTATTGAGTATATATTCTGATGTGTCTGATTCTATGATGGATTCGGTGTGTCAGTTGAGGCACCTAAGGTACCTGACTCTGAAAGGGGCAGATATATCTAGACTGCCAAAGACATGCATAAGATGAAGTTCCTTGAGCATATAGTACTCGCCCGATGTACAAGGCTGGACAAGCTTCCGGACAGCTTCACAGAACTAAAGTTTTTAAGATATTTCGGCGTGAGTGAGTGCAATGTTGATAATGTACCAAGGGGGTTTGGTGGCTTAAAAAAGTTGAGGTCAATTTTTGGGTTTCCAGCAAAGATGGATGGGGATTGGTGCAGTTTAGAAGAATTGGGGCCTCTTTGTCATCTGAGGAATCTTTCAATGCGATGTCTAGAAAATGTCTCTGATAGTTCAGTTGCCGCAAGGGCCGTTATGAGAAACAAGAAGCATCTAACATATTTGGAATTGAACTGTTACAGAGATGAAGAAGAGGGAGAGGAGCAATCTGCAGAGGAGGAGGAGGAGGAAGAAGGAGAGGAGCAACATCGAATTGAGGCAGTATTCGACGAGCTATGTCCTCCACCTTGCTTGGAAGATTTGATCGTGGAAGGATACTTTGGTCGTCGACTACCAAATTGGATGCAAGCTCCAGCAGCAACATCCTTTAAGAGCTTGAGAAGTGTTAAGCTACTTGAACTGGCCTACTGCGACAAACTTTCCAATGGTTTGTGTGGGATGCTAAATCTGGAAGAAATGAAAATCAGGGCCGCTCCAGCCATCAAGCTTATTGGGCCTGATTTTCAAAGCTTGGCAAGTAGAGATGGAGGTGCCATTGTTACTAGCCCATTCCCAAAACTAAGAGTATTTCAAATGGAAGGTTTGTCTCGATGGAAGAAGTGGGATTGGGAGGAGGAGCATGGCAAAGCCATGGCCATGCCTGCCTTGGAGCATCTCATGATTATGAACTGCATGCTGACACATCTTCCCTCAGGACTTGCTAGCCACAACAGATATAACCTGAGAATCCTGCATCTACAGGGTCTCGCCGTCCTGGCATCCGTGGAGAATTTTCCTTCGGTTGTGTGTTTCGATGTGCTCTACTGCCCCAAGCTCAAGAAGATCAGTGGCTTCTCCAAGTTGCGGAAGATCTCAATCGACGGTTGCCCAAAGCTGAAGTTGCTGGAGGGTTTCCCCATGCTCTCTACCATGGTGCTGGATGATGAGCCATGGGAGATTACAGGTACACCTGCAAAGTGTACACCCAAGGTATATGAAGTTGGAAAGCAGCATCAGCTTCCTGAAAATTTCACCGTTACCAGATAGTAGCTCTGGCTCTGAAGACAAAGGTCTGGCGCTGCAATATGGGCCATACGGCTGTTGACTGTGATATCTATCTCCTTGTGTAATTCCCATTTTAGAATCTGTTTTGCTAGTCACACATATAGATGAATAATATTCGTTCAGCCTGGTTCTCAGACAACCAACTCATGATAGTTCCGTATGAAAAATATGTAATGCCTAACTTCCTAATGATATATCTGAGGAGTGTATCGTATTGCCTCCATCCATGCATCCATTGAATTTTCTTCTCATATCCTCCTTCAGATACATGTTTGTCAGATTTTTTTTATCCAGTGATGGCTGCCTCCAGATTGCTGAATGATTACCTGGGATTGCACATATGCATCACTACTTGATCAGAGATTGAGGCTTGGAGCACAACGTGGGAGGGAGACAGCATACTAGCAAATATCATTCGGGGCTTGGCGCTCCCATCGCTAGTTTGTTCACCTCGGTGCCGGACTGAAAACAACAGCTTTCGCACAAGATATTTCCCGATTTGTTGTACGCCAACGCGACGTGACCAACTTGCTGAGTTCGAGACCCCTTCAGGTGGTTGCTGGAAATAGGAATATCGTTACGTGCTGCCGGGCGGCACATCTAGACTCTACATATTTTGGCTTGTAGTACACATTATATTTGTACTGTTGTACGTAGTACATATTCCTGCCTAGACGTGAATCGCACGTTGGATGGATCCATGTAACAGTCACGTACAAAGACAGGTCGAGCAGGGGAAAAAAGAAAGAGAGAGGGCTGGCGATTTGTTCTGTTTTTTTTTTTTCGTGCGATCCTTCGCTAGCCAGCTCGCGTGCGGGTCCTCCGGTGGCACGATTTCGGTGATTAAATGCAACAATAGGGGCAGAGGAGAAGAAGCTCGGGAAGCACCTCCTCGAGGTGAGGTGCGTGCTTTTTCGACTCCTACTTTGTTTGGTTTGTCTAGGTTATTTCTATGGCCCAAAAGCTGAAACAAAACACACCCTTAAGCTACAGCTTGAGGCTGCTCAGGGCGGTGAGCCTGGGCGGAGATATTGCCTAGGAGACTGAAGACGTTATTAATGGAGAGACTGAGGTATGTGAGATTGGCCAGGTCCAACGCTGATGTGTCAACAATAACACTATTACATGATCAGAAGTTAACACAAGCTTGGCGCAGACAGCACAACCATGAGCAAGCACTAACATGCTATCTAGGATTTCAGGATCACGTAATTTCTGAACTGTTACTGCATCAGCAGCTATAAACCTGCCATCTTCCATTCGGCAAATAGCAGCACAAGCCCTCTGTTCTCGACTTGATTTTCGCTAGGTCCAGTTGGTATCCGTTTCCTGAAACTTCTGCTAGTCTTTTTTGTCCCGGTGTTCCTCCTAGGATCACTTAAAATTATCACCTGTGTAACAATCATGCCACTCACCAAGGCCACAGTTGCAAAAGGGAAAACCACCTTCATGGAAAAGCTTTCTTCTTGCCGCACATAGTTTTTTTGTTTTTGTTTTTAGACTTGAGAGAGAGAAAGAATCTTAATTGCGGACACGGCGTTTCGGGTCATGAGCGCAGATACACCCGCTGTGTAAACATTTTTAAAAGCTTTTCAAAATGCTAAAAAAGTTCAAGAAAATATTGGGATACACATCAGGACATTTTGTGTTAGCACAAAAAGTTTTATGGAGAAAAGGCATTTTTTGTGACCAGTGCAAAAAAGACAAAAAAAAATATATCTCATTTTAACAAAGTCATTTTGAAGTGCCCGGATTTGTCTTTTTTGCACATGTCATAAAAAATATCTTTTCTTCGCGAAACATTTTGTGATAACATAAAATGTCTTGAAGTATATATGAAATTTTTATTTTAAATTTTTAACATTTATAAAATGTTTTTTGAACCGTGGGTGCATCTGCACCTATGACCCGATATGGATTTCGGTCTTAATTGCTGCTTATAGTCTGACTAGACAATCCCTCAGCTCTTTTCAGTTCCAATTTACATCACTGCCCATAATAAGCTATCTACTTTGGTGTCAACTAGTAACTATTCCATACTTCAATAAGACGGTAAGCTAAAGAGGTAGAGTAATTAACACATCTTAGTGAAGGCAACAAAACTTGAAAATTGTAAATACTTTTGTTGATGGTAAGCAAAATAAACATCTGACAACTAAATAGTTGTTTGTACATCCAATCTATAACACAATTGGTCTTAAGTGAGGACCACTAGGATGTTTAAGTCAGCTAATTCGGGATTGCAACAATATCTCAGAACTGCTACTTGAAGATATCCATGTTGGCGCCATGCAATATTCTTACGAGCGGACAGATAAGGCTCCCAGGAAAAGAAACCCTAGCCGCCGCCTCACGGGCCGTCCCGCCCCAGGCAACTCTGGAGGGCCCTTCTCGACCCCTCCAGACCCCCCTCACCGGCGTGCTCCCGGCCATCACTGGCGCCGTCGGTGGTGCCGGTAGCGAAGCCTACCCATCTAAGACGGAGGGCAAAGGAGGGCTTCATGGCGGCGCATCTTGGGCGGTGATGGGGCGAGCTGGCGCGCTCCTGCGTTCCGGATCTGGATCAAGCCGGAGAGGCGAAGAAGATGTGAGAGATGCGACGACAGCGTGGCGGTGTTGCTCCGGCGGCGGCGATCCGATCTGGGTCATGCCTGATGCGGGCGGACGGTGCAGCAACCACCTTCTCCTTTTCTGATCTAACAGCGTGGGGGCCAGCTGGTGTGCTCGAATATGGAGGTGATCCTAGGGTTCTTCTCGCGCCAAGACGATTTTCTGCCTAATGAATGCCCTCATTGATCTGGACGGTGACGAGTTCTGGAAGGATCCACCGCCGATCTTTGTTGGGTGCCTATGCCTGTAGATTGCTGGATTAGATGAGTTTCGTTCATGTGAACCCATATTTCTGGTCGTGAGGCTTCAGGATGGAGTGACGTGAAGTTTCATTGTCTGTTGTCACCATGGGACATGTCGGTATTTCGATTTCTTTGTTGACGACACTGGCGGAGAATGTCATGGCGGCTATGGTCTGAGGTCTAGTAATGGCGGACCGAGTCTTCGATGCGATGAGGACTTTGCTTGGTGATTCATGACTTGTAGCAGCGGTATCGTCAAGCGGGCGACGACACAAGAGGAGTAGAGAGTACTATATCCAAGGTCTGACCTTAATTAGTTGTGCCTAGCAATGGGCTTGTTGAGGGCATTGTTTTGAGAACACGAACTTTCTCCATGGTGAAAACCTAAGATCTATGACCGGGCGATGACGGTGCTTGTGCACTGTTACTTTCTTGGAGGCGTCTCTTTTGGAGAATTTGGACTCCGGGTATTGTCTTGGTGGTGGTTTGTGTTGCAGCTATAAGAAATTGATCGCTGTAGCGGGATCTTTCTTCTTCTTCTTCTTTTGGTTGCAGAGTTGTGTGCATCTCTACCATATTTAGTACATTTTGTTGTTGCAGAGGCAGAGTGTAATTGGTATATACGCGATATTAATATTCCCTGTATCAAAAAAAAATTCTTACGACCGATTTCCATTAGACTTGGAGACTTACTTAAGTACAATAAAGATACTGAGAGATAAAAATACACAAACGATGGACAAAATTCTCAGAGGTAGCTCTTTACATGAGAAAATTTCAAAAAATTAAAACACGAGCAATTGGACTAGGGTTTCAAAAAGGCATCAGATTACAATTTTTTTGCAACAAACCCCAGGTTTGGCTTAGCAGTTTTGTTGAAAGCACTAATCTCTCTATCTGCTAAGCACAATTTGACACTACTTCTGACTGGTGGGGCCCGTTGACATGTTGCTGTTATGCCTGTGATAAACGGATGTTAGACTGTTCTAACTTGTAGGTCTTTTGTATATTTCAGGTGGGACCAGTTATGAGCCCTCTATCTCTCGCTCGCAGCTCCCCGTAGCTGGTAAGATGCCCCCTCCCCCACGAAACTTCCGGCACAGAAGCTCGCTGCTCACCGCCATCCTAGCTTGCGGCTGAGCCTTGTTGTCGGTCTGGCCCCCGTGGAAACATGGAGATAGAAGGCCCGCATTACCATCGATTAAGATATATGGAGGGGACAAAGAAGATCTTCGTGTAAAACTTAAATTATGAGTCAAGAGGATATACTTCTTGTTGCTCAAACGATGGTATCATTTTCTCACCGGATTTTTGATCTCGCGGCTCATAAGCGTTCTCTAGGGAAAGTTGATGAGATCTTGGTCATGCGGCTCAAGATGTACAAAGGCATCTGAATAGTGGATGAGAATTCTGGAATGTGGTTTTTGCACCCGATCTACATTGCTCCTGCTACATTAAACAATTTGAAAACATATTTAAAAGTTTCAAAAAAAACATGAAAACAAATCATGCATGTTCTCCGTGATGTATACTGCAAGCGTACAAAATCTCAAAGCCAAATTCTTTATGTTACAGTCTAGACAAAAATGATAAATTGGGGAGATTTGAAAATATACATTGTGAACTATAATAAGATCTGTAAATTTGTCTTTTTTGTGTAGGTCAAAATATATAGTATTTTACAGGTCCATAGTATACATCATCGAGAACATGCCTGATTTTTTTTAGATTTTTCTGAAACTTTTAAATATATTTTTTAGGTTTTTTAAAATAACAGGAGCATTGTAACTCGGGTGCAAGAAATCTCTACTCATGAGAATTCCCCATAGTTTAAAATAGCGCGATTTTCTCTTTCCTTTCGATGTTAGTTAAACTGACTCTTAGTGGTTCTATAGGATCAGATTCCCAAGTTTTTGTCTTTTCTAATGTATTATACTATCTTATATCGTCCTATGTCTTATTTACGTTTGATACAATTTGATGTTGTCCAAACATTGAACCTAGTATTGTAAGTTATACTCCCTCTGTTACACAATATAAGATATTTCAGGTCTTTTCCAAATTCATATGTATACATATATGTATCTAGACACTTTTATTGTATATGTCCACTTTATTTAGTACGATTCTATACAATATGTGAAACACATAAAACGTCTTATATTATGAACAGATAGAGTATTGTTATGTGTGCTGCCACTTGTGATACAATACAAATAACTGTTACTACTCCCTCCGTTTTTTAATATAAAATGTTTTAACATTTGTCTACATGCACATGTACACAAATGTATGTAGACATGTGTTAGTGTGCATGTTCACTCACTTTAGTATGTATCTAGACAATATGTGCAACACCTAAAACATCTTATATTAAAAAACGGAGAGGGTGCGTCTTTATATATAGTGTCGGTCAAGTGATCTTTCCAATCCGCGATTCCCTACCTAATACTAGGAGTATACAAATAACAAGCAGGTTGATACATTCAACCACTGTGCACATGTGGGCGGCGGCGCGAACGTAATAGGTCATTAGGATGACTCCAACGGGGTGACCCAAACGGACGCGCGTTGGTCCGCGTTTGGTCCGTTTGGGTCGGCAAACGGACGCGCGTCCGCCCCCTATCCGGCCTTTTTCTGGCAGTGCGCCCAACGGGGCGACGCATCGAGTCCGCCCCCAAATTTTTTGTTTTGTTAAAAGGCCATATATGGGCCATTTTCATTTATATATAAGGGGGTGGGCCACAAACGGCCATTTTACATATATTTTTTAAAAACAAAAAAATAAAAACTGCCCTTCGCGGGCAACTAGTCCTCGTCGTCGTCGAGGATGTAGTACGGCGGCTCCTGGTAGAGGTGCGCCGGGAGGCCTTGTCGCTGTGGGATGGCGGCCGGCGGCGTCGGCGGCTGCTCCGCGTCCTGCTCCGGGAGGGGCGTCGTCCAGCTACCGCCGTTGAAGGTCCAGCTCTGCCCTAGCAGGCCGGCTAGAAGGGGCGGCGCCGGTGGAAGGTCCACGTCCATGGGGATCTGCCACCATTGCTGCGGCTCCTCGAGGACCGCGGCCTGCTGCGCCTGCAGGGCCTCCTCCTTCTCGCGGGCGACGGCCTCGAGGATCTTCACCCACCGCTTCTCCTCGTCCTCGACGATGGTGTGCTTGGAGGCCTCGAGGGCGGCGGCGAGCTCGTCTTCCACCTCCATCTTCACGGGAGGCGGCGGCGGCGGCGAGCCAATCCTCAGGGACCGCGGCGTGGACCGCGGCACTGGCGGCGCATCCCGGCGCCGCATGTGAGGCGGCAGGTCCCAGCGGCTAGCCGGAGGCGGCGTCGGCGCCCGCGTGTAGCAAGCCTGGCGTCGCAGGCTGTGCTCGCCGCTGAACCACGTGTTCCAGTTTGGGGACGACGCGGCGTAGGGGGAGTCGGCGCGGAGGGACGCCGGGAGGCGGCGGCGGCGGCGGTCGACCTCCAGGGGTAGGCTGACCGGCGCCCTGTCACTGATAGGTGGGAGCAGGGAGGACCGACCGCGTGGGCGCGCGGACGCGTTTCCAGTCCGCCGCGCGTCCGCGCCCGACGCATCGGTGACCCAAATTTGGGCCAACAATGGGTCGCGGCGGATAGAAAACCGGACCGTGGTCCGTTTGCGTCGCCCCGTTGGGCCCTGGTTTTCGCAAAAACGGACTGGAACGGACCGACGCGGACTCGATGCGTCGGCCCGTTGGAGTCATCCTTAGGAGGATAATTTAGAGGTGTGTGGGCCACACCCAGACGCCACAGCTTTGACCGTACGTGACCCGCCACGATTTTTCTTTCATCGTATAATCGTTTCTCGGACATGTGCATGCATCTTTGACTGGACAATGACTAGGACATGGCTGTCCTGGAGGGATTCGACAAATACCGCCAACCTAATGGGCAGCCTGTAAGCCCAGAATCATTTTCTACTGACAGCCCCTATAATGTTTCAATATGTATCAAGTTGGGCACTGCCGCACTGAAGTAGTACGTTTAATTTACAAAATGTTGAGGACCGCGCGTAGCGCGGATGGCAGGTTGAGGCAGTGGCCTCCCTCCCCGCCCGGGTTCGATCTCCCTCGGGAGCGAATTTCCGGGTGCCTCACCCGCGGGCCTATTCACTAGGAACAGTGCTCGCACTGTAGATACACTGTAGATGTACTGTTCGCTAGGGCAGTATAATATTCTTTGCTGGCCTCTCTCAGCACGCGTTCGAGCCACAGCGATAGGAGTCACAAAACGCGTGGGCTTTGTATAGATCTGTAGGTCTTAACTTGCACACTAGGGTGTGTGTGGTGTTGTGTGCGTGCGTGTGGTGTGAGTTGGTGTGTTAAGTTCAGATACAAAAAAATTTACAAAAAAAAAATTTAGGTGCGTGCGTACCAATCCAGAGGCATAAATTTTTTTTTACAAAATGTTCCACATTACTCCTATATATACACGTTCCCTGCTGGCCTGCACATCTCGCCCTTCACCGCTGAATACTCCTCTAGAAGAGCCGAAATCCCCATCCCTTGCTGCAAATTGAGGTGATAATTAACTTTTTTTTCCTCTTTTTATGATGCATCTACCTGCTCTTCGTGGGCAGCGTAAGTAGAAGCCACTAATTTTCTAAGTAGTTTTGAGCTCCCATGCAGCTGCACCTCCGGTTAAGCTCTCTCACACCTATGAAAAATTCTCTCATTTTGGTTCTACCAAACAAGAAAATATTTGGTCTTAAAACTTTGCATAAACATCAGTATTAGATCATGCATACATGTTTTTCGTTTTTTTATGAAACATAAATCGGTTATTCTTATTGAGACATGCATGCTAGATTATCTCCCCGTTTTGTGGTTTCTTATGGGTATTGTTTTTGTATAGAGAGTACATTTATGCATGTAGAAATATGACACCTCATACAAATATCGTCACAATAATTTCTGTATCCACTCAAAATGATTTGTTGGCTAAACCGTTAATACGGTTAGCGATCCGTCTTCATGCTAAGTTTGTCTTGACGAGGATTTCAAAATTTACCCATGTTATTTTTGGAGAATTAATTTGTCACACTAGTTGCCAAATTATAGTACCCATGGTCAGATAAAAATCAAAAGTTATCACGATAATAGTGCATATTCTAAATATTGTAATGTTATGATATAGAGTGTGTATTCAAGTGTTTATCAACAACTAAGAAATGATATCATTGCATAAAGTAGTATTATACAACCTTGCATTGATATAGAATGATGTACATGACCCAGGGAACCAAGTTATTATAATCTGGTAGCAAAATAGTATAAAGTCTGGCAAATGTGTGGTAATAATCTGATAAATCCTTACAATTTTGATTTTATCAAAAGACGTCAACATGAGATCTATTCTCGAATATCTCCTCGCGACTAAGTCAAAACTAAAATAAAACGACAACCAGGTTAGCGGTAGAAGAAATAGTAAAAGTTTTGAATGTTTGAAATCAAAGAAATATTTACCGTTGCATATGAGTATCTACGGTTGCATGAATGTAGAAATGAGGAGGAGAAAGAGACACATCATTAGAAGCCAGGGGTACGACACTGCAACCTTGTAGCGTCCAACAAATATATCAAAAGGCTGTGGTTAGCTCTCCCGGCTGATAACCAAATTAAATCTTGGTTGAATGACGTCACCCATGTTATAAGAAGAAAATTTTAGTTGCACCCATCATGTAACTGAATTTAATCAGTTTAGATTAAAAAATATTGTGTAAAAAAAATTAAAAATCGGTGGCAGCATGTACATATATGCAATTGGAGAAAAAACCGGTTATAGCAATAGTGTAACTGAAAAAAGGCTGTTGCAATCATGTTACACCGTAAATTTTGAGAAATCTCAGTTCCGACCATTGTGCAACTCAAGAAAAATCAGTTACACCTTGATCAACATGAATCTCTGCATCACATCCAACAGCTAAGGAGTTGGCCAAGATCAAAGATAATTCTCACTGACAGAGAATTAGCAATCCCAATATCTAAAATAATAGATTAAGTTTTATTATTCAAGATATTTTTGGCACAATGTTGATTTGTTGGCTAAACCGTTAATACGATTAGCGATCCGTCTTCATGCTAAGTTTGTCTTGACGAGGATTTCAAAATTAACCCATGTTATGATACAATTTGTGCAGAGTGCAATACTCATGTGTTTTGACCCATAAGGTTTCAAGTTGAATTGATTGTTTTTAGGAGAAACAGAAATATAAATTTCCATGCACGGGTCTTGACACAAATGTAGATGGCCTAGTTTGATCATTGGGGTGACAAGCTTAAAGAAATCCACGTTCGGCTTCAAATTTAGCTAGGAATAAATGAAGTGCTTCGGTAGTTTGGAGTTTGACCACATATGTTTGTCCATTCAGCATTTTTGCATGTGGTATACAAATGGTTAGTCCAAATAATAGTAGTTAGAGAATATTATGTTATTTTGGACCCCCTGTACTTAATTACCATCCATGAATCTATATGTTAATTTGTATGATGAACCAGGAACCCCGAGCTATGGCAGTTGCCCTGGATGCTTTGGCGCCCTATGTGAAGAAGATGATCGCAGACTTAGCGGAGGAAGAACTTCACATGCTGCTGGGCGTTGAAGGAGAGATCCGGAAGCTGAATGGCAACTTGGTGTACCTCCAAGACTACCTCACCGACGCCGACAGGAAACGCATCACCGAGAAGAGCGTGAAGGCGTGGGTGGGGAAGCTCAAGGACGTCATGTACGAGGCCACCGACATCCTTGAGCTCTGCCAGCTCGAGGTCATGGAGCGACCCGAGGAGAGCCCCGCAGATGGTGCCTCCAACCGTTCAAGTTCTCTTGGAGGGCACATGAAGAAGAAGCTACAGGGCTGCATCCAGCCGTTGCTGTTCTGCATTCGGAACCCCATGTTCGCTCACGAGACGGGCAGCCGCATCAAGAAGCTCAACGAGGAGCTCGACACCATCCGCAAGGATGCCACTAAGCTCAATTTCATCAACCTAGGCTCCTACCAGGAACAAAGGAACATGACAAATCCGGCACATTGTCTCAGGAACAAGACGACATCGGGGTTCAGTAAGTCGGAAGCCGTGGGGGAGAACATTGAGGAGGATGCAGAGCAACTTGTGCAGAAGCTGATCGCCCATGATGGTAGAGCCTTTAAGGTGGTGGCCATTGTTGGCCAGGGAGGCATGGGCAAGAGCTTCCTCGCCAAGAAGATCTTCGCAAGCGAGGCCATTAAGGAAGAGTTCAAAACCAAGATATGGCTGAGTGTCACTCAGCATTTCGACAAGGTGGAGCTGTTAAGATCCGCCATCAGCCACGCCGGGGGGAAGCACAATGAGGAGAAGGACGAGTCCATCCTCGAGCGGACTCTCACCGAGGCCTTGTCGGCGAGCAAATTTTTTCTCGTCTTGGATGATGTATGGAGCGACACAGCATGGAAGGACATACTCCAAGTCCCCGTTGCTAATGCCAGTTGTACACAACCGGGGAGCCGGGTCCTGGTCACCTCTAGAAAGGAAGATGATGTTCGAAGGATGGGAGTCTCCAGCGGCGACGTGCTCCGTGCCAGAAAACTAGAAGATGAAGATGCTTGGTCCTTGCTCAAGAGACAGCTGCCAGTGCCAGAGGTCAGTAATGCTACCATAGAAATGCGGTTAAACTAATTAATTTACTGTCGACTGCCTATTAATTTGGTAATAGTAGTAGTACTAATTCCTCGTGCGTGCCACACACATAAATGCAAAAGAAAATCTAGGTTTGTGTAGTGGTTTTGTGATTCTACACTAATCTGTACTCCCAAAATGTAGAATACCCATCAGTTCCAAATACTTCTCCTTTATAACATTGACACGGTTTATGTGGTAATATTTTCACCATTAGTTTTTGTTAAGTATGCTAGCTACTTCAACTAAAATTAAATGTCAGGAAAATATGCTCCAAGATATATTTTATTTTGTTGTCCATCTATTTATTACTCTTTAAAACTTCCTAAGTTAATCGAAGAAAAAAAAGATTAAGCCATATGACTGGTTGGACCAAGTTTAGGCTATTTTTACATTATTGGGTGAAGTTGCAATCACTAGGATGAAAATAAAAAAACTTTATTGTAATAACATACTTAAGATTATTCCAAAAATTTCAACCCGTTGGGACATTAACATCTGATTTTTTTTCCAATTAGCCAAAGGTCATGTATGTTTGCATTAGGACGTCTAATTTTATAATATACTCTAACTTCAAATCTTCAATCGAAATGCTATATGCATGTGCTAGGAGGAGTCTATAAACTTCGACATGAGGTGTCATGGCACTTGGCATAAATAGAATTGTGCCCCTATATTATGCAAGCACTTTGAATTGATCACGAGCATTACACAAGACTAAGGAAGTCGAAGCAACATTGCACTGACATAACTAATCCGAGGCCACAATTTTCAAAAACTTCTCCGTGGCAATGAACCCCAAGTTTTGCTGGATTCCGTAAATCTGAACAAATCCTAAAAAAAAAAATGTACCAAACAAAGTTTATAGATTATATATGCTATTAATTAATCAATCCAATTAAACTTTTGTGTGAGTGGCTAGAGATCAATTCCACCAAAAATATTTAACACTTCACAACTAGGGCATTAGTGGTAAAAAGATTGAATTTCAATAGTTTTCCTATTCTATAGGAATCGGTAATTCAAAAGAGTATATTGACATAGAAACAAAGTATTTCCATAAGTAACATTCACTTTTTGCCAAACTTGAGACACTTATTTTTGGACGGAGGGAGTACATTTTTGCAACAATGCACCTAGAGTAAAAGTTATTTTGCGGTTCGGGCATTTTCTCCACTAGCGCCACCCATGTGGAGAAATTGCACTGGCAGCTCTCAGTGAAGGTGGTTCTTTGTTACTCCTCGATCGTCTTCGCCATGGCTGCAGCTCGCCGCTTCTTCTTTCTCCCTCTATGTTCCCTTCGAGAGCAACGCGCTCGTCTTCTTGCTCGTCCACGCCACTGTGTCTTCATTATCGCCGACCTCATCCTCCTCTACGACTCTACCACTACCACTAGCAGGTACTCCCTCCGAGTTGTCTTCTGTTCGCGACGAAGCGCCCAAGCATTCGTAGCCAACCTGCAGGCCCAGTCCAATCGGCTGGTCTCAGGCAACTCTCACGCAGGTCGATCCAAACCTTCCTGGTCTAGTTTTTTGTTGACATCTCTCACGCTCAACCATCGATCCAAACCTACAAATATATTGTCTCCGTTACAAAATAAGGCATGAGAGCATCTCTGACAAATCCCTTAAAAACCCCTCCAACAAAATAGTTTGAGGTGTTCCGAAAACTATTTTACGGTTTAAAAAATGCAACTCCGAGAACAGAAATTGCAAATGCGTATTGTATTTATTTTAAAGAGACTTCACGTTGGATTTGCACACAAGGTCAACAAAGGCGCACCCTCACGCCCCCCATCCATATCCTGCCGTGGCCCCCGGCCCATGGCCACGGGCGGATCTAGAGGCCATTGATCTAGCGGAAGGAGAAGGAAAGAATATGGGCGGAGGCGGAGAGGTTGTGCTAGAGGAGGAAAGAATGCGACCGAGGGGATAGGAAAGCGAACCCTAAATCGGCTGCCATTCCCTTGATATTGTGGGTTTGCCAGTCAATTTAGGGTACCTGAAAATGTTTAGGCCGACCGATATGCACCTTTTGTTTGAGCCATGGCCCAAAACCACATATCGGCAGAAATTATAAGGATGTGAAGGTTTATTCACGATCTGCTAGAGAATCCCAATTTGCATGCATAACAAGTCCCCCCTCAAGCTAAACCCCATGCCAGCCCCAATCCAAGGCTCCAAGCTCCGATGCTTTCAAGAAGATCCAAGTTATCTACGGTAGTCATGACAATTTGCATCCACGGTACGGCTGCCAAGACGACGCCCTCAGGGCAACTCCAACGCAATGATCCAAACAGACAGGTTTTTGGTCCGTTCTTTGTCCGTTTGGGCCGCCAAATGGACACGGTCCGGCCCATGTCCAGCCTTTTCTGGCCACTGCACCCAATGGGGCGACCCATTTGGTCCGCCCTGGACTTTTTTTCACACATAAAAGCAAATATATAAGCTAGGAATTCATGCAAATAAACCTGCCATACCGGCATACAAATAGTGTAGCAATAATAGTCAAATGAAATCACAAATTGTTTATTACAATACAACCAAATCGAAATAAAATTGTAGCTCATCAATGTAAATAAAAGTATCATAGTTTTACAACCAAATCGAATAAAATTGTTACAACACGTCAGGCACCTGTTTGGTTTGCCGCCAGTTGGTTTTCATAGTGTTGCCACATATGCTCAACCAAGTCATTCCGAAGGGCCTTGTGAGCATATCGATCACGCATCTCTGAATGGAAGTGGATGAAGTTTGCAAAGGTTGCTGCTCCACCGACAGGCTCAACCAACTCACCTTGAAACTGCCAATCTTGGTTATAGATGCTGTCATCACGCTCATCCTCCACGATAAGGTTGTGCATGATCACACAAGCAGTCATGACCTCCCACATGGTGTTCACACTCCATGTTCTAGGAGGGTGACGAACAATAGCCCACCGAGATTGGAGGACAGCAAAAGCACGCTACACGTCCTTTCTTGCAATCTCTTGTTATTTGGAAAAACGTGCTTGCTTCTCTCCATCAGGCTTTGGAGATGGTCTTCACAAAAGTAGTCCATGGAGGATAGATACCATCAGCCAGGTAGTACCCCTTGGTGTATGTGGTGCCATTGATATCATAGGTCACCACCGGGGAGTTGCCCTCCGAAAGCCTAGAGAAAACAGGAGAGCGCTGCAGGACATTGATATCATTGTGGGATCCGGTCATGCCAAATAAGGAGTGCCAAACCAAGAGATATTTTGAAGCCACGGCCTCAAATATGACCGTGCACTCGCCTACATGCCCCTTGTACTGCCCCTGCCAAGCAAATGGACAGTTTTTCCACTCCCAATGCATAAAATCTATGCTTCCAAGCATGCCGGGAAATCCTCTTGCCTTGTTGATGGACAAAAGCCGGGCCGTATCCTCCATATTTGGCTCTCTCAAATACTCTGGACCAAACACCTCAATCGTTGCTTTGCAAAATCTATACATTGACATTAAGCATGTGAACTCACTCATGCGCATGTACTCATCAACAAGATCACCGACAACTCCGTAAGAAAGCATCCGGATGGCCGCAGTGCATTTTTAGCAGGAGGAGAAGCCAAGCTTACCAAGGACATCTCGCTTGCAGTTGAAGAAATCATCATGACTAAGCATTCCTATCCGAATGCGGTTGAACACATGCCGGGCCATACGAAAACGACGCCGGAAAGTTGGGGCCTTGTATGTTGGATTACGGCAGAAGTAATCCTTGAAAAGCTGGAATGCCACCTTCTCTGTTACGATCCAACGCCGGTGCACGGCCGGGGACCGAGCCTCTAAACATGGGTTGCATCCTAGCAATATGCTCATTGACCACGAGTGTAGCAACGAACACATTGCTATCATCATCGGAGGACTCGTCGAAGGAGGAGGTGTTCACTATGTTGCTGTAATAGAAGTACTCGTCGGAGCTATCTGCCATGGGAGATGAAGAGGAATTCCGGTAGCCTGGTAACCTCCGACAGTTTCCCGGCCCTCGGAACACGGCCTACTTGGTGGAGGTAGGGCCGCGCAGAGAACTGGCGGGGTTGCGGCGGCGTGATTCCGGGGAGAGGGGGCGAAGGGGACAGGCACGGTGCGGCGGCGGCGGGGGTGGGGAGAGGATGCACGAGGGATGAACTAGGGCGGGGGCGGGGAATGGCTTTCGTGCCGCTGGCTAGCGGGCCAGGGGGAGGACTCCATGGCCGTCCGCGCGTGTCCGCGCCGACGCATAGCCAGCTCAAATTTCGGCCAGAATTAGATCCGCGCGGATAGAAAAATGGACCTGGGGCCAAATGCATCGGCGCGTTGGGCCGTGGTGTTTGTCTGTGCGGATAGTTTCAGACAGAAACGTACCAAATGGGTCGGCGCGTTGGAGTTGCCCTTAGGCGTGGCTGCCATGGAGCACCGGCACCGAAGGCTTTCAGCCAAAACACGGTGTCCAGCAGCCGTGCCCCTACCCCCTACCACTCTCATGTGTTTTGCAGAGTTAACTTGTGTCAGCATTCAGTTCATGCCACCGCCGGCGGTCGTCGCTATTCTCCGTTACGCCGTCAAAGGCCTATTTCGAGCTCCTAGACCTTGCGCTTTTGCTCTGCCTCGTCCTTCCTGCCGAGGTAATCGAAGCGGGAGGCCGTATGCTGTCGTCCCCGAGTCTGTTTTCCCTGCCTCCGGTGTCCGCCGCCGACACATCGATCTCCCTAGGTGCTCTGTCTCCGACCATGTGCTCATCTTCCTCGGCTCCGAGGAGTCCAGAGGAGCGCGCTGAAGGCCTCCACGAGCACCTGCACATCCACAAGGCGCCCGCCGTGGTTGGCCATGTCGTCGCCCCCTTGCATCTTCGACCTCAACCAGATGCTCCCCTTCCCCTCCGTGGCGAGCCCTTTTTCCTTCTCCACCTCTCACCAGTCTCCATCCTTGCCTGAGTTGTTTCCCATCACCGCCGCCACGGGCATTGCGTCTACATCGCCCGCCCATCAAACCCCTCGACGTGCGCGCCGACTAGGCTCCTTGGGTCACCTTTTCGGTCGTGGCTACTGGCGGCACGAGCCTGCCAGTGTAGCATTGCGAGGTGCGAGCCTACCCGACAGCCTCAGAGCATCTGCAACATATGATGTATAATAGGGCACTAGTTTTTGGTTTTAGGGAAGCTGGAGCGTCGAGGTCGCACGGGAGAGGGCTGCGGTGGCAGCCGTGCTGGAGTGTCCGGGTCACGCGTAGTGCGGGCCGGAGTGCACCCACCCATGACGAAATCTAAGCTCTATGTGGTGGCCTGGACCCGCAAACTACCGGCGGGAGGCGGCGGGACAAAATCGTCGGAAGATGCTCGGCGACGGGCTACAAGAGGCGGCGTTGGGGCTCAACGAGGCTCGGCGGGGACGGAGGGCGACCGGGGAACATCGGTGGCAGTCGATTTGGCCGAGCTTTTGGCCAGCGGTAGTGGGGGCGATCACGCACAAGAGATGCTGAAGGGATGAAGTTGACGGTTGGGTTGTGTGCACGCGGAAGAATTTTTTTGCGGCACGCGTTTGGTGCCATAAATTTGCATCACCAGTGGCTGTTTTTTAAGGTATGATGTAAAAATTTAGGGCTTGAAAAATTTCCAACAGTCCAACACCATACCGTAAATAGCATATTCAAATGTACGGTGGTTACTCGTTAACGCAGGCCTCGACTACAAGTTCGATGACCGAAAATACATTTTACTCTTCTAATTATAATTATATGGATGATATTTGGGGGCTGTTTGAGAAAGACTCTAGGGCTTACTGGCTAGCACATGCAAACAGCAAGAGTTCGAGCCTCAGCTCTATCTTAATTAAAAACAACGAGGTTCCTCCCCCAGTTGGTTCGTTTCTTTTTTATATTTGCGGGATGTTTGAAATGATAGAAAAGTTTAAGACCCCCAAAATAGCATCCGGGTGTCATGTGTATACATGCATCCGTCTCTCACTGGCCACCCGGCGTGGGTGGTAGGCTTTCGGATCTCCTGTCCTTTATGTCGATTGGGCCTCACACGGTGCATTTTGGTCGTGTCTGGTGATACGTCTCAAACGTATCTATAATTTTTGATGTTCCATGCTTGTTTTATACCAATTGCTACATGTTTTGCATCTACTTTATATCACTTTTATACATTTTTGGGACTAACCTATTAACAAGATGCCGAAGCGCCAGTTCCTGTTTTCTGCTGTTTTTGTATTCCAGAAAAGCTAGTCTGGAAATATTCTCGGAATTGGACGAAACTACACGGGGGTGCCTATTTTTCCAGAACACGCCTGACGGAGCGAAGGAGCAGCAGAGGAGGGCCACCAGGAGGCCACACGCACCCAGGGCGCGGGCCCCCCTTCTGCCGCGCCCTGGGGTGGTGTGGGCCCCTCGGGGGTCCGCAGCCGCCGCCCTTTCGCCTACTTATTCCCCCGACGCGAAAACCCTAAGTACCGGAGCAAATATCCACAAAAAGATCCAGAGACGCCGCCGTCGTCAACCCTAGCTCGGGAGGGTTCAGAACCTCTTCCCGGCACCCTGCCGGAGAGGGGAATCGTCACTGGAGGATTCTACATCGCCATGCTTGCCTCCGGAGTGATGCGTGAGTAGTTCATCCTTGGACTACGGGTCCATAGCAGTAGCTAGATGGTTGTCTCTCCACTTTGTGCCATCATGTTTAGATCTTGTGAGCTGCCCTACATGATCAAGATCATATTATTGTAATGTTACATGTTGTGTTTGCTGGGATCCGATGAATATTGAATATTATGTCAAGTTGATTATCAATCTATCTCATATGTTATTTAAGATCTTGCATGCTTTCCGTTACTCGTAGATGCTTTGGCCAAGTAGATGGTTGTAACTCTAAGAGAGAGTATTTATGCTAGATAGTGGGTTCATGTCTCCGTTTAACCTGGGACAGTGACAGAAAGTTCTAAGGTTGTGGATGTGCTGTTGCCACTAGGGATAACCTAACGATGCTATGTCCACGGACATATGTGTTTGTTTACATTACGCACTTTACTTAATGCAATTATCCGTTGCTTGCAACATAATACCAACGGGGGACTCGGATGACAACCCGGCGGTGGCTAGTTTGAATACAGTTGTTAGCTTGTGGATTTGTGAAGGTTTTATTCAAGGTAACGGGAGGTCAGAATCAAACCAACTAGATCTTGAAGAAACCGAAGAAGAATATCACCGAGAGTTGGTTACTAGGAATCTTTTGGAGGCTGATAATCCAATGTGGAACACAGGGAGTTACAGCATGCATGATGTCGTCCGCTCCTTTGCTCATTTTGTGGCTAGTGAAGAAGCACTTGTCATTCAACAAGAGAAAAATGACATTAGAAATCTTCTTTTACTTAACCAAAAAATACGACGTCTGTCTATAACACTACAAGATACAGTACTAGAGTGGACCATCCTAGAAAATCTAGAATCATTGAGAACATTAAGGATATACTTTAGCACTATGCCTAATGGTTCATTGGCAAGTTTTGTCGGTTTACGGGTATTGACTATACATTCTGACGTGTCTGATTCTATGATGGATTCAGTGTGTCAGCTGAGGCACCTAAGGCACCTGGGACTTGAAGGGGCGGATATATCTAGACTGCCAAATGATATCCATAAGATGAAGTTCCTTGAGCACATAGCAGTCGTCAACTGTATAAGGCTAAACAAGCTTCCTGAGAACATTACAAAACTTGAGAGGTTAAGATATTTGACCATGGACGGGTCCAATGTTGATAGTGTACCAAGGGGGTTTGGTAGATTCAGAAATTTGATGACAACTTTTTCGTTCCCGACAAAGATGGATGGGGATTGGTGCAGTTTACAAGAGTTAGGGCCTCTTTGTCATCTTAGGAATCTTTCAATAGAATATCTAGAAAATGTGCCTAATAGTTCAATTGCTGCAAGGGCCTTGATGAGCAAAAAGAAGCATCTATCATATTTGGGATTGAGCTGTAACAAAGATGAGGAGGTAGAGATGGAAGAAGGGGTGGACCAAATTGAGGAGGAAGAGAATAAGAAAGACGGAGAGAAGCAAACTGAGGAGAAGGAAGAAGGCGAGGAGCAAATCGAGGAAGAGGAGGAGAAAGAAAAAAAGGAGGAACAATCCGTGGAGGAGGAGGAAGAAAAAGGAGAAGAGCAATCTGCAGAGGAGGAGGAGGAGGAGGAGGAGGAGGAAGGAGAGGAGCAACAGGTAATTGAGGCAGTATTCGACGAGCTCTGTCCTCCACCTTGCTTGGAAGATCTATCTGTGGAAAGATACTTTGGTCGCCGACTACCAAATTGGATGCAAGCTCCAGTAGCAGCGTCCTTTAAGAGCTTGAGGAGTGTTATTCTACATGGCCTGGCCTACTGCAACAAACTTCCCAATGGTTTGTGTTTGATGCTAAATTTGGAAGAGATGGATATCGACTTCGCTCCAACCATCAAGGTTATCGGGCCTGATTTTCAAAGCATCGCAAATGGAGATGGAGGTTCCATTGTTACTAGCCCATTCCCAAAACTGAGAGTATTACGCATGGCAGATTTCTCTCGATGGAAGAAGTGGGACTGGGAGGAGGAGCAGGGCAAAGCCATGGCCATGCCTGCCTTGGAGCGTCTCATGATTATAAACTGCAGGCTGACACATCTTCCCTTAGGACTTGCTAGCCACAATAGATATAATCTGAGAACTCTGTATCTACATTCTCTCACGTTCCTGGCATCTGTGGATAATTTTCCTTCAGTTGTGTGTTTCGATGTGCTCTACTGCCCCAAGCTCAAGAAGATCAATGGCTTCTCCAAGTTGCGGAAGATCTCCGTCGAAGGTTGCCCGAAGCTGAGGTTGTTGGAGGGTGTCCCCGTGCTCTCTAGCATGATGCTGGATGATGAGCCATGGGAGATTATTGGTACACCTGCAAAGTGTACACCCAAGGTATATGAAGTTGGACTGCAGCGTCAGCTTTCTGAAAATTTCACTGTTACCAGATAGCGTGTCTGGCTTCTGAAGATGACGAAGGTCCGGCGACTGGCGTACTACAATATGCGCCATAGGGCTGTCCCCATGCTTAAGATTATAAGAATAAGAGACTGTGATATCTTATCTCCTTGTGTAATTCACATTTTAGAATCTGTTTTCCTAGTCACATATAGATGTAATATTCGTTCAGGTTGGTTCTCAGACAACCAGCTCATGATATTTTATGTATAAAAATATGTAATGCCTAACTAGCTAATGATATATCTGAGGGGTGTCTACGTATTGTCTCCGTCCATGCACCATTGAATTTTCTTCTTCATATCCTCCTTCAGATATACATGCTTGTCAGGTTTCTTCTTATCCAGCGATGGTTGCCTCCATCCCTCCCGATTGCTGAATGATGACCTGGGATTGCACATCTGCATCGCTACTTGATCGGGGTTGGAGGCTTGGAGCACAACTTGGGAGGGAGAAAGCATACCAGCATATCATTCGGGTTTTTGGCTCCCATTGCTAGCTTACCTGGTCACCGGCCTGAAAACAACAATTTTCAGTACAAAATACTTGTTTATTTGTTTGGAAGAACCGAAGAAGAATGTATTTATTTGGTTTTATACCGTGTTGATGATGTTTGTGTGGTGAGGGTGTGGGATAGGCCGGCGAGCTATTCTGTATTTCTGGGGTTTCATCTGGTCTCGGCCTCTCGGAGGTGGAGCAGAGGAGGCGTGCATTTGGCTCGTGAGAAGAGCATCATGGAAGTCTGATTATTCATATCATTAAAATCGTCATACTGCATTAGCAGCACATCTGGACGTCGGCTCCAATTCTGTAGGACATGAAAGCAAATTGAAGCTAAGACAGCTCGGCGCATTCAGCACAACCAGAGCAAGCACTAAAATCACTCTAACATGCTATTGCCTCTATGATCTTCCTGTTGGTATCCATTTCCTGAAATTTACTGTAAAAGAGAAGCAAAGTAACTTTAGAACGAAACCAGTACTACCACAAACTTACCGAAATACTGAGGCAGAAAAGTTTACTTTCTTCTGCGGAGAAAGTACCGCGGGGAAGTTTACAGTTACTCACGTCACGTGCTGCGAGATCTCTGCCGCTCGCACGGACATCAGAAAATGCCTGAAAGCTTTTGTTTCCGTTCTGCATGCTAGAGCTTCACGTAATCTGACAGTTGGGCGAAAGTGACAAGATTCAACCGACCATCAGCATGCATATGATGGGTCATGTGACTGTACTGCCACCTTGTTTAGAGCAATCTTTTTTTTACCTCTACTTTATGTCTGAACTGTAATGAAGTTTCCTTTCACTCTTGGGCGGCTCGCGTGAGTGATTACTGAAGGTGTTTTCACGGTCCGTGCATGATGATGTAAAAATGATTGCAAGATATGCGCCAGTATGGCAGGTTAATGTATCACCACTCAGTTGCAATCATTTGTTATCGCCCCCACAGTAATTAAGATGATGATCCGCAATCATGATGCATAATTAGGGCTTGTTTGATTCAAAGGAAATTCATAGGATTCTTAAAGGATTTTATCCTATAGGAAATTTCCTACATTGATCATTTGATTCATAGGATTAGTTCCTATAGAAATTTTTCCCATAGGAATCTTTGTACTACTTCCCATAGGAATCCAAACATTCACTCCAAACTCTTTTTACAATTCCTTTGCAATCAAACACAAAGTAGTATTCCTATAGGATTGAACTAGGCATGACATTCCAATCCTATGGATTTCCTATTCCTGCACTTTTCCTATCCTATGAATCAAACAAGCCCTTGCATTAGCTTAGATTATACATCGAGTATGTCTGCTGATTTAACACAACTGTGCAGGCATTTTGTTTATTTACCATGATGCTGATTGCATAGAGCGTCGAGCGCAGATAGAAAAATTGCACTATCTTCATCTACGTAATAACTAACCTGAGATGGGATTAACGTTATGACACACGGTGGTGATGCTCCACTGCTCCTTAGTCCAGCCCACACTATTACAAAGCATACAAACACCACAGATACATTATGAATCTCACTGAATTTCTTCGGATGCGCCCAAGTGTATTTAAATGTGAACACAATTTTTTAACCCTAAAATGTTCCTTGACAGACCCCCGCGTCGCCCACCTCGGGCAGCTCGGGGGAAACCTAGAAACCGCCGCCGCCGGGGGCTCCCCCCCCCCCCCCCCCCCCCCCGCATCGCCGCCGCCGGAGAGGGCGCCGGCAAAGCCGGGCGCGCCCGAGGAAGGTGGCGGTGGGCGATGTTCTCCTGATTTAAGGCTCTCTCGCGATGGCGGCGCTCGTTGGTGACGACGGCGAGGCTGGGCGCGAGCTGGCGGCGCGGTCGCGCCGGCGCTGTGAGGCGGAGGGTCGCTGGCCGGCGACGCGGAAGGTGCCCGGCGATTGGGCCCGATGCAGCAGGTGGTTCGCGAGCTGCATGACGGAGGCGGCGGAGGTTCCGGCGCGGAGGCAGGAGGTGGCCTCTCCTGCCGCCGTGCTCCGGCGCCCGGGCGACGTGGAAGCCGAGGCGGCGGCCCCGGACCGGAAACAACAGCAGTGGTGCAACATGGACGTCGCAGAAAGGGGCACTGCGGTGGTCATGGCCGACGGTCTAGCTTGGTGGTCGGCAGCTGGTCTCGTCACCATGGTTGTTGCTCCTCTCGCCTTGCGGTTGGATCGACCTTTTGGGCGAAAGCCCTGCACGGACTTCGGTCATTGCCGACAACGGTGGCGCCTTTGGCGTCGTTCCCTCTCTTGTTTACGTCATTGTGGTGGTTCTATCCTGTCCGACGTGGGCGGTTCTGGGTCTCCGGGTGAAAGCCTAAGCTCCTCCGGAGCGGACGACGGCGACGGACGCGTTGCGACCTTCTTGGAGGCGTCGTCTTGGAGACCTGGGCTATCACGGTGCGGTTGGTTCGGGGCAGCTGCCGGGTGAGTATCCGCTGCCGAGGAGGTGGACTCCGGGGCGGCGGCCCCGGTCGGTGGTGGTTTGTCGAGGCGGCGGCCTCGAGCTCTCACGCGGCGACGGTCCTATGGAGCAGGGTTCGTTGGCAAGTGAGGTTTGGGTGGCGTCCTGACGCTGTGTGGACAGCAGGTTCGTCGACCCGACTGGTTCGACTTCGGGCTATGTGAAATTTCGTCCTGGTCGCTACGCCGGGGCGGTGGCCCCGGAGCAGGTGGGATTGGGTGGCGTCCTGGTGCTGTGCGGACAGCAGGCTTGTCGACCCTGACTGGTTCGGCTTCGGGCAATGCGAAGCTTCGTCCTAGTTGCTACGTCGGGGCGGCAGCCCCGGAGCAGGTGGTGTGTTTTTGTGCCGTTTGGTCGACTTGCGCCGTGTGGGCGGCGGGTCGACTCGCTTGTGCGTTTTTTTGACCCTGTTCATAAACAGGGCATTGTACAACTTTGTATGGTTTTTGTACCGATTTTCCTTATAAACTGGGTCACCTCTTTCTATCTATTCGGGCACTGGATACGATCACTTTGGCATCAATTTTTTTAACCGTGGCAAGTAGAAGTCCTGCCTTGACAACTCCACCTACCTCTCTAGCTAGTACTAGTGGAATTTCGTGCGGCGTCACGCCGCACCTCTTTTGAATGTTTTTATCGGCAGTGTATGTTGTTGTTGATTGTTTTAACTGGCAGTGTATGTTGTTGATGGTACTGTATCGCATATCAGGTAGATGATCGTGTATTTTTGTATGTATATGGGTTGTTTGTAGATAAGTAATTGTGTGGCAGCACCACAGCCATCCCGTCGGTGGCAGTAACACCACACCAGCACCATCACACCAGACCCGGAGCGGATGCAGAGAAAAACAGAGGAGGCGTGGCCGAGCTTGGGGCTCGAGGTGGAGGTCTTAGCCGACACAGAACCGAGTCGAGGAGGCCATCGTTGTGAATGGGGAGGCGCAGCAGGAGGTGCGGTCAAGCAAGAGCGGCGACACCCGCTTTCTCTCGAGGGCGGCAAGCATGACCAGGAGATGTTGTGGTGGTGGTGACTCGACGGAAATATATAAGGGAGGTAAAAGAAGAAAAAAATATATAGTATGGGATAAATAGGAAGTGGAAATAAATAAGTAATTTTGAAGTCGCTATTCGTGTGCAATGTTCGTAAAAAGAAGTGTGAAAAAATAAAGTATAGGGGAAAACTAAAACGGGGAGAAATCTATTAGAAGCCAAAAAAAAATCTATTCATAAGAGACCGGTACTATTCACGCGTGATCGGGAAAATAGATAAGTAATTTTAAAGTCGTTGTTCGTGCGCAATGTTCGTAAAAAGAAATGAGGGAAAAAACAGAGGTAAACTAAAAGGGGGTGGAATATATTAGAAGGGAAAAAATTTCATTTGTACCGGAAGACTAATTCGCATTTATTGGAAAACACGGGGACTTTTGATGTTTTAAAGAAATAACTATGTAACTTACTCTGTCAACAATGCGATTTTATGGAACAACTATGTAAGCGCGGTGTCGGAGATTTCTGTTTGAGGCCGAGACAATATAATTGTTCATGCGTTGTAGAAATTGGTGAGAAGAAAAAGAGATGTGATTTTATGGAGTAACGGTGGAAGTATTTGACAGAGTAAGTTACATAGTTGTTGATGGTAGTATAGATGTAATATTTTATAATCACTGTCACTTAACCTGAAAGAAGAATGCAAATAGAATAACATCCAGCTGGTAGCATACAATCCAATCCCCAGGTAATAGCGACGCCAAGTCAGGTTACTTTCATGCGTTTTAAAAAAACAATAAAATTTTAATTTTCTAGTGGGATACAAAAGTGAACATGGTACTACTGCTATACAAATACATAACATGGAATCAGACCTGAGATTTTAAATAAAGGACATACATTCCTATCAAAGTAAAAGCTTATGTCGTTGTTGCCGCTGAAATGCTGTACTAAAGCCTCAAGAAAGGATCTGAAAACAACACAAGAAACATAAAATTAGCATAGGGAAAAGATGACACCTGACTTAACGGACTTGAGTATCTGGAAGGCAAATCTGTAATTTACAGAAGGAAATGAGAGTTCTTCCGAAATATAAGGAATGAAATAATTGTACATACATTCAAGGTACTAATACTTTCCTAAGGAGTTCGAATATGGAGCATTGGGGAATAGCTATTTTCTTCAAAAGAATATGTAAGCATGCATGCATATAATCAAGCTACTGCTAAGAGAAAATACGTGCGGAAGAAAAGCATTATATATCTACAATGACCCAAACATCTCTTTACATGTAAGACCACTATCACAGGAAGTGAATTCACTTAAATGACGCGAACATTAATTGACTTCCCAATCCTTCAAAAATAAATGGTATTCCTCCTCTGAAAAATTTGGACTTATTTAAAACAACCGGTTGCATAGTGACATAAACTGGCACTATGCACAGAAGAAATTCATTTGTACAAAATCAGGTCAGTTGAATTTGGCGCGCCGTCATGCTGCGATTTTGGTGTAAAATTTGCAGATTACAGTCGAAAATTTGTTCTCGATAGAAAAGTTGCCTACAAAATTACCGCTGGGAAACTACGTTTAAAAACTTGTGTCGGAAGTGTCTGCGGGGTCGAGAAATCTAAAAATTTGTAGCGCACAAATTGCAGTCACAATTTTGTTCGCCGTTAGCTTAAAGAAAGTATCACCGGAAAATTACGCTTAAAATTCGTGTCGAAAATATGAGCGCGGGAAAGAAATTTTAGTAGTTGTAAAAGTGAAAATTAGGGGAAATGCATACCAAAATTGTTTAAAAACTCTTATATTTCTCCAAATTTTGATATATCATTTGCCTTATTCTGAATTACGGTTTAAAAGGTATGAATTTAACAAATATCAGCCTTCTATGTAATTATTATTAAAATCCTGACAACTGGGACCCACAAGTCAGAAAGTTAATATTTTACAAAAATATTTACGAAAAGAATGGGAATCTGACTGGTGGGCCCCATGATGGCGTCATCCGATGACGTCAGCAATGGCCATCAGTGGTCGTGGCCATGTCGACCATGGCGGCGTCGATTGAGGCCGAGAGGGGTGGCGCGGCCTAGCGCGTTCGATGCAGCGCGTCGCGCAACTAAAGTGTGGCGGCGGCGCTGGGCAAGGCGAGGTCGGGAGGCGGCGAATCGGGGCGCGGCGGCGGCGGACAGACCCGGGGAAGACAACCCCGGCGCGGGCGTCTCCGAGCTTCCCAGCTCGCGATTCTCGGCGAGAAAGGAGAGGAGGCCGAGGCCGTCCCGCGGGTGCTCTTCGATTTGACCGGGAAGGCGTGCAGCGGCGGCGGCGGCGACCTCCGGCCTCGTGCGGGAGAGAGAAGGAGAGGGATGGATCTGCGGACATTTTTGCACCGAGGTCCCTGCATTTTGCCGAAATTACAATTTAGTCCTTTACGGGGGGTTTTCTGCAAATTGCCAGATACTGTAGAGCGCTGTGGGAGCGCCAAAGTGCCTGTCTTTTATATAGTTAGTTACTAGTGGAATTTTGCACGGCGTCACGCCGCGGCTCTTTTGAATGTTTTTATTGGCAGTGTATGTTGTTGGTGATTGTTTTGATTGGCAGTGTATGTTGTTGATGGTACTGTATCGCATATCAGGTCGACAGGTTCATCTAGATGAGAGGCTTAGGAAGACCCATGGGATTGGATGGGAAACGGTATGCGGAGAAGATGAATTAGAGAATAGATGAGTAGAAGCTGGAAAGAAGCACACAGTCTGGTTGGATAATCTAATTATACATGCATAGGAGCTTTCTGGTACGGTATTGCTTTACATGCCAGCGAAATTAGTAAGAAAATGTAAGCTGTCCATTCGCTGGGGAAGCGCCTTTGTAGTTACTGCTTCCAACTTCATGCATTCGCTGCACATACCATTTACTTTTCCTGTTATGAGCAAAAAGTATAAGTTGTGCTATTTTTTTGAAGAAATGCAGATATTGTGTGCATATAGAATAGATTTTATAGTAATACCTGATGAGGCTAAGTTTGTTGCCCTGCTGATCTGTTCAGAACAAAGCTTTAGCTGTTTCTTTGACAGTAGTGTTGGTTCTGTGGGCAGGAAAAAATAAAAAAGATGATTCTTATACTGATATCTATGTAAATGAGTAGTTTGAAAGTAAACCTTTTTCCAGACGTTTCAGATGTTGGTGGTGAGTCTTTTCTCTTTCTTGCATCCATAGTTGAAGACGCTTCCTAATAAATGAAGAAATAAGCATATTTGTAAAGTAATGTGTCAATAGGCTGTTGGATAAAGTAGTAGTTAGCACTGCGTACCCTTTCTGCATGGATGGAAGGTGAGCTTATTACGTCTTTCACGGGTGTTGCTCCTAGATTGCTGCTTGCTAGTGTAGGTAGGCTAGGTTGAGGTGAAGTTTCCTCTGCTGGTAATGCAAGAGCTAATGTTTCAACCTTTGATACTTTTAGAATCATATGCCCAGGTTTTTTGTCGTAGGTATCTTGATTCACTTCAGCTGTGATGTCATATGTCTTGCCAACGACATCAGCGATGCTGGGAGGAGTGTAATCATGGCGACCTCTAACTTGTGAAACCAGCAAAGATGCGTCATGACCAGTGAGAGCTAAACCCTGGTTGCCAAAGAATATGAAGTCGCTGATAACTTCTTTGTCTGTGTTTGTCGGATGGATATCTTCAGCCCTCAGTGAAATTTTGTACCTGTTAGCGCAAGAACTGTGTAAGCGTATCGTTTGTAACCATTATTCAGTTCTGTATATTGTTGCAGAGCATAAGTTCTTACCTTTGGTTGTCGGTACTGCCTTTACAAACAGGGCATCTGCGGATGGCGCCCGCTGGCACCATTTTTTTGTAACATTTCGTACATGCGTAGAGCCACCAATCTGTAGGGTTGTTTATCTGGGTGACTCGTACTTTTAAGTTGAAGCTTTTTCCCTGTGAATAGAAGAAGTTTGTGAGCTAATGATACTATGAAGTTACGAAGTTTCATGGAGCACATCTGTGAATAGAAGAAGTTTGTGAGCTAATGATACTATGCCATGTATGACAAATGAGCCGACCGACAGAAACTGAAAGCGCACACTGCAAAAATAAGGCAAGGCTGCATTGTAGCACATCCGAGCGCCTGTGTGCCACTATAAGTCAGTTAAAACAGAGTTCCATTGCGGATAACATGCAGAGAAGATTATTCCTTAGCGCAATGTAATGTTCAGCTGAATCCTTTCTGAATTTATGTGCAGTCGTACAATGTAAATTACAATACGCTATAGGAGCTACTACTGATCCATTAGGCATGCAAGAGGCACTAACCTGGCTCCTTTTAGTCCTTTCTATGCTACTTCAGTTGAAAGGCCGCAGTTTCTGCTCAGTAGCTGCAATCTTAAAGACACAACTCATAGATCATAGAAATACATGTTTTTTTTAAAATGGAACAAACATAAAACGTGGTAATAATTGCACGTATGCAGTGGAGAACAAACACAATTAGAATTAAAATTGCATATGCACCACAGCAGCCAATAGTGATCAATTTTCTGACTTGCATAACAACCACACCAGCATCTCAATCTTCCGCTTGACCTACAACATTCACAGGGGCACTATTCTGACTATGGTGACCGAGCCTTTTTTTAGCATCTCCTTCGCAGCCACTTTTTCAACACCTGCCCAATATCTTAAAATTTAGCATATTATAGATATATAAGAGGTTGTCAGCAAAGAGGAACAAATGTAGGTTCCTTGGTTAGAGGAAAAGCATGGCAAAAAAAGCAGAGAGAAGAAAAATACAGGATGAACCAAAGGGCTAAGACAAAATTCAGGGGATTAAAACAAAGCACATACATTACATGGACAATGAACACTCAAGTTTAGCATTTGTAGTTTGCAATACAAAATCATATCCAGACAACAAAAAATATAAGTCACAGAAAAATGATAGCTTGACGTCATAGAAACATGATAACTTCATGATGGCAGTATAAACAATTGTAACTTAAGCTAACGGAGGGAGAAAAAGGTTAGCAGTACTGACAATAAACAAATTACGTTCACACCTCTGCTGTCCCATAAAAATGATTGCATGCATTGGCCATTTGACTTGAACGACAGAGATAGAGGAAGGGAAGAAGTTCAAGTTGTCGAAAGATAGGATGCATGGGTGCCCTGTTACTAATTTATCTTGAGAACCTGATTTCAAATCAAATGGTTTCTGATCAGAAGCTAGAAAGCAATTTTTGTTAGGCGAAAGCCACGCCCTTTGAGCAATTTGTTTATTTTGGAATAGTACATTGAGAAATCAATCAAGCTCAGCACTTCAATTTCGCTAACATCATATATTGATACATCGAAGATAAATCAGTTATCGTTGCTTACTGCTCTAGCTGTCAAAACGGTGGCCAGGAAATACCTTATGCAGCGAATCAGCGGGCGAGCAGTTCACCTTGGTTTGATGTCATCTTGCGTCTCTATGGCGGCCAGGGTCTGCGATTTTCCTGTGATTAGATGAAGTTAAATTGCATATATAGAATCAACATATACCACATATCTCAATGTAAAGCAATGATAGACTGTTATATAATTCTATCCTCATTTAAAGTAGAAGGTTCAATATAGATCAATAAAATTGGTGACCACTGTTTAAATTAGTTGATCAAACAACTCACATCTGATTCTTGTTATCTGTTCAACCAAGAAATCAAAAGAATATGAAAACAATACCTGCTTGGATTTTTGTCGGACACCTTATAGGGTAAACTAAATAGAATCTGCACAGAAAACAAACATGATCATGGGAATTAAATCAAGAGAGAGAGAGAGAGAGCGGCGAATCTGAAGAAACATAGTATTTTGGTTACCTGGATTCCATTTGAGATCAGCTGCAGCGGTGGCCAGTGTTGTCCCCATCCCTGTTCCTGAAGAGAGGACATCAGATAACCTGCAAAATAAATGCACATCAGATTCTAAGAAGTTAAGCAGGAGCAGCCAACAGAGAAAAGGGCATCGCCTGCACACAAACCACGCAAAATAGAGCATATCCATCCAATGGAGGAATCAACTTAATCAGTTCACCTTCTCAGTGGTGTCCGAGAGCGGGCAGTACATCATCCAACAGGTCGTACGACCACCAGCAGTTGTAGCCCGGAGTTCGGGTGGTACAGAGGTGTCCGCCTCCTCTGTCACCCTCGACGACCACCGGCCGTCGTAGACTGGCGGCGGAGCTCGACGCGAGGCGCTCCTGGCTGCAGGAAGAACAGAGAGCCCCGAGCCCCGCCCACAAGGCTTCCAGGGCCTCCTCTTCCTCCTCCTACCCCCGGCATCCCCTCGGCGTCGTGGAGGTGGACCTGCAGCGGGAGGGCGCCGGCGGGGCGCGGCGCCGCCCCAGAGCCGCCGGGTCTGGATGGCACGAGAGCGAGGGGCGCGCAAGGGGAGGCGGGGAGCTGCCGGCGGCGGCACCGAACCCTAACCCTCGGGCGCACGGCCGCATCAGGCGAGGAGGAATGAATCGCCGGGGTAGGAATGCAGAGGACTGCGAGGCGCGTCGTTCGCGTCACAGCACGGCGGCGGAGGTGGCCGGACCTCGCCGAATTAAAGGGGCGATGGCGGCGGCGACCAGAGGCGCGAGAGCGAGAGCGAGAGGAGAGAGGAGAGTGCGAGTGAGAGGATGAGGGGGACGTAGTCGCAATTTTTAGAAAAGTCAGGAGCTGTTTTGCAAAAATGCCACGGAAAGTCCGCGTGGACCGTCGGATCGGGAAGCGACGGCGCGGGATCAAAACACTGTAGCCACTGTTCATTAGAACAGTAGCCGGGCGCTGAGGGAGCGCGAAAGCGCCTGTCTTTTTATATAGTTAGTAATGTGGTCCTCTCCTCCGTCGTCACAAGATGCAAACTATTTTTTTCTTCGACAAACAGTTCATAATTAAACAGTATGAATATTCATTCCAGATTCTCCGCGGCAAAAACGCCAGATAGAAACCCCAAAACAGATTAATCACCATCAGTTCGTTACGACACCAGCCGAAAGCTAAGGTCCTCTCCCTACTCCAAACGGTGGCCCTCGTCCACGCGGAATAGGCCCAACCTGAAAGGACCCCTGCTCCAACTCGCCACTTGTACGTAGTAGCAGGTAAGAACGGGCAGAGAGAAAAGAAATCTACACATTACAGTATTCGTTTATCCTTAAAAAAAAGTTTTTATACAGATGCCTCGCATCGCACCTAATCTTCTCTGTTACTGAGTGGCACCTACTCTCTGCCTAAACCTCGCCTGCTCACGCAATGCCAAGGAGCAAGTCTCGGGAAACGTATAGATACTTTACACTCCATGCTGCGTTTGTTAATGATCCGTCTGAACTTTATCTTATGTGCAGCGTCATTGCTAGAATCATTGGCATAACATGGATGATTTCTTGCTAATACGGCATCATCATGGACGGGATTGGGCTGTACGTGCGGCGAAATTTATTGAACCGTACCGCGCCAATTTATTCGGCCGCGTACGTAGAGCTACTACAAGGTTGTCATTGCCCATGATACTGTTTGCTTCCCACCTACCAGATACGAGCCTTGATGGCCATTTTAGAACAGAGAGAAATCATGGAATCGAACTGATCTCTACTCTGCGTTTGGAACCAAAAAAAAGGTCGGCTGTTTTAGCTCCAAGAATCAAATCCGTGTAGCGCATCGCACGTCTCCGTGATTAGACGGCCGAACCGTAGAAAAATGTTTTCCTGTACCCATATTTGTGCTACCGTAAAGCACCGTCCATGCACCCATATTTGTCGCACCGGCGACACACGGAATCCGTCCTCGCGCCGCCCGACCCTCTTGTCTTGCCTATCCTCTCACCGCCGTCGGCAAATGTGGCGTGGCTGATTCGTCCTCCTCATGCATGTCGGCGTAGCGGCTCCTGGCGGCGGCTGGAGGACCTCCGGTCGTCAGGCGTGGCGGCCACAACGATCGATCTGAGGGCTTCTCGCAAGGCTGCCAGCGACCCGTTCGGCCGACGTGTGGTGGTGAAACTCTGCAGGTTTAGAGCGAATAAAAAGTGGTTCGATGGTGACCCTAGTGGTCTTCTTCCGCCCAACATGTCGATCTACCTGCTGCCGGTCGTCCTCGATCTAGCCATCGACGTGTTCCGGATATCGACGTCTCCGACGTATGTGATCCCGAACCTCTGGCTTGGAGTTCGGGGTGGTGCTTCTTGAGTGTCGTGACTCCATATTCATAGTGAAAACTATTTCATTGGTTGTACCTTGCGTTGACATTTTTCCTTGTTTAAGGCATTGTCTATAGAGTTTGTATCTTTTCCAGGGCGAAAACTTATAATTTGTGATCTTGGAGGCGTGGCTTGTGGAGAACCTCATCTATATAGTTGTGGGTGCTGTATTGTAGTTTGGATCCGGCTGCTTTGGGTGATTGGTCACCGTGGCGGGATTCCCTTTTTCTTCTTAGCTGTGTGCATCCTTCATATTTCGATCGGGTTTTAGCATTATGTTGGTGGGGAAGCGGTGTGTAATTGATATTTTTTTATATTGTTAACATATTACTTTTGTTGAAAAAAATGTACCCATATTTGTAACGGACACGCCTCATTTCCTAACCGTTGCTCTTTTGAAATTATCCAGGATGCCTCGTTTCCAGGGGCATATATATAAATAGTGTTGATCACGCCGGATTTCCTAACCGTTGCTCTTTTGAAAATTGAAATATACACGAGCATCACAAACAGGATGGTTCATTTCCAGGGGACTGGGTAGTGGGTGTACCGTGTCAACTGTCACGTAGCCTAACAAAGAGACGACGATCTTTGTTTATTTAGGCAAGATCCAGCCAGAGGGGCAAAGGGTACGGCAGAAAGGTTAAACTAAAGTAAGCAGGCCAGCGAGCAGCAGCTGAGAAAGCTTTGGGAGCAAGCAAAGCTCCCCTTCCTACCCCCACACAGCACAAGTGGAAGTGGACTCCCCCCAAACTCGCGGCAGGCAGCCGGAGGGAGAGAGAGAGATCGCGGCAGCGCAGGGAGCTCGTGTGTGTGCGCGCGTGCGGTCGCATTCGCGGCAGCGGCCACCGCACCACCAAAAACCCAAGCAAGTACCACCAAATCCTAACCACCGCCTAATCCCATTCCCATCCACCACCCCACTCACGCTACCGCGTTGCGGCGCTTCCACCGCACGCACGCCAGATCGGTGCCAAGCGCACCCCGGCGGCGGCGGCGGGGCTGGATCCAATGCGGATTCTGGTGGTGCTTCTGTGGTAGTAGCGGCAGCTGCTGCGGTGGCGGCGCTGGCTCGTTGGTGCTGGCTGGCTGATGCGGACGATCTGAGGAGGCGGCGCGGCGGGGATGGCGGCGGCGCCGAGCGGCGGCCCGGTGAGTGCCCTTCTCTCCTCGTATCCTCTCTCGCTCTCGGATTCCTCGCTTGCGTTTGGGGAGACCGCGGCTGGGTTGGAGTTTGGCATCTCAGTGCCCGAGCGGCCGAGAGGTGCTCTGCTTTGCGTGCGGACAGGCGTTAGCGCTGTTCTGCTCGTGCAATTCTCGGGCAACTCCGATGCAAAAGGCCACAGAGAGACGGACTATGTGAGCTTGGAGGACTTGCTGCTGCTGCTGCCTTTTGGTTTGTGTTGGACCAGAGAGTGCTGGATGCATTAGCCATTACCCAGAAACAGAGGTTTTGGCCGCAGGACGGAGCTTATTTGGATTGGAGTAGAACATTTTAGAATGTGTATGGAAGTGTTTGCGGCCTAGAAGCTGCCTGCGTCCAATTGGTATCAGAGATGTGTGAGGTCATTGATTGTTTGCATGCTGAGGTGTTGTTCGATCCCTGATAAACATGGATTTGGTGTGCCTCAGAGTGTGTGAATATAGGTGCAAACTGAAGAGATTTGCTAGATTTTTCCCCCTCGTTTTGATTTTTTTTGCATTGGTGAGAATAGGGGAGCAAACGTACATTGATTCGTTATTTGGAGAGCTTCCACCTGTTTCAAGTAGAGACAGCTCTCATGGGTTGATTTGTTCATTTTGGGTTGTATCAGATGGGTAGGTTCATATTGTACGTTTGCTTAACCTGTCTTATATTCATCTAGCTAGCGGGTACCAGTTGAGTGACTTTTAAGCATTTTGGATAGCATTTGTGTCTCTAAAATCTTTTATTTTTTTATTTACTGTTATGATTAATTTTTAATTACATTTCTGACATGAAAATGCCCTTATAATCAGGTATTTAAGAGTGGCCCCCTCTTCATATCATCCAAAGGTAAAGCTATCTGCTTCACACATTATTTATCTTCTATCTTTTTTGGGCCGGTGTTGCTTAACTTATTTTACTTTAGGCAAATCAGACATCCATAAGTTTCTGTTGAAGTATTTACATTTGTCTGTATACTACTGTTAAAGGTGATAGTAGTGACTTTCCTTCTCTTTATTCTTGACTAATGATAGTCAAGAAAGGATGTATTGTTTGCACAGCTAAAACATATCAATTTCATGGATGATGATGCTGGATTTTTGCTATGTCAATAGGAAAAATAGGATGGGACCAGACCTTGTCGAGTTGCTTGTATTTCTCTCTCGCTTGAGAGAACGCAAAATTCTCGTTGCATTTGAAGAAAGAAGAGGTTCCAGTTGTAGAAAATAGGATGACTTCTTCTCTTGAGAGTTCAAGTCTGCCGTAAGATTTTAGGTTCCAGTTTAGATCTTTCCTGATATGTGACGTGAATTCAGTTGTAGATCATCAAATTCATAAGCAATACATTTAGCAAATCTTCACTTGGTTATTATTCCGAAAGTCTACACTAAATGGTCATCTCTCCTTCTAGTAATCTACTAACTGTTCAGTTTGTTTGATTTTTGCTTGATCCCCTATACTAAGGTATATGGCATGAATTTTGTCAAGTTACTTTACATCTTTACTCCTATATAAGGATTTCAATTGGTGGCGGCGGTGCACTTACTTCCAACTATAGTGACCATCAGATCATCAAACGACAGTCCTTAACTCTTTATTATTTTCTGTATCTTGGCCCCTATAGAGATGTTGACATGTTCAGCACCACCAATAAGGCAATATGCAAAAACTAATGCTATCATTTTGTTTAGATTTTCGGAATCACTAGGGATTTCTATGTTGGAGCCAGTGACTTGACAATCAATCTAACATTCCAACTGGACGTGCATGGTTATTTCAAATCTCTTGACATGTTTCAAGTATCTTTTCAACTAAATTTATCGTGGTTCTGTAGCAACGGACTGGCTCCTAGCTAGTTCTTCACATTGAAAGGAAAACAAGAATTTTCCCTACTTATATTTTTGTTTTGCTTCTATCTGAAAAAATAACCTTTGCTTATATGATTTCCAGGAATTGGATGGAAATCTTGGAAAAAGCGTTGGTTCATCCTCACTCGAACATCGCTGGTTTTCTTCAAGAGTGATCCTGTTAGTATTTTCATTATTGTGGTCATAATATGAATATTACATATATTACTGGAAAGCACACAAGTAGACTGTTCAGACAAGATATTGTTTTTCGCTTCAGCTTGTTGATGCTTTAATCATATCTCTTGATCACTGCCAATATATAATTGTTTGGTTTGATGTTATAACATTTTTCATATTTCATGACATTTATGCATGTATACTAGGATCAAGATCATATGTGAATATACAGTGTTTTCAATTTAGAGCTGAGCAGCACTATTACTTGAACTTTGCTCTTTTCAATTCAAACCTCAGTAACATCTTAACATTGGTTGCTTGGTGGTAGCTGCAGCCTCATTTTTTCCTTTCGGTTCCGACCAACTTTATGTGTTCCTTTACTTTAAAAGTTTGAATACCGAGTTATGTTCAGTGCTTGAACTTTAGCTATATAAACTTGCTTATTCTTGCCCTTCCCCTATGTTATACCATAATTGAGGCTTTGTCGAATACTTATATAATTTTTTGTTTTCCATTCATGGTCCATATTACGACTTAGTTCTCAGTTCATTGACAAATGCTTGTTCTTGACTTTGTAGAATACATTGCCCCAGAGAGGTGGTGAAGTGAACCTTACTTTGGGGGAATTGACTTGAACAATTCTGGGAGGTATGTGTCTCATAAACACTTCTGTGGAATTTTACACAAAGATTGTTGTATTAAATGTTTTTTATGAGAAGTGAAAAATGGCTGTTGGTTCTTCCTCTTTAGTGTATCTTGCACGATTTCATACTAACAATGTTTTTTGTTCTCAGTGTAGTGGTCAGGGAAGACAAGAAGTTGTTGACTGTTCTATTTCCAGATGGCCGTGATGGTCGTGCTTTCACCTTGAAGGTACATATATTTTCATTTGACTTAGTAGACCCAGTTTAGAAAACGCAAGCTTTATTCCTTTTAATGCTCCTTCAAGAATTAATAAAAGCACCTGCCATTCTTAACACAGGCAGAAACATCTGAAGATCTATTTGAGTGGAAAACAGCATTGGAAGAAGCTCTTGCACAGGCTCCAAATGCAGCTCTCGTGATAGGACATAATGGAATATTTCGTAATGACACAACAGATCCATATGAAGGAGCAGCTCCAAATTGTTGGTTCCATACACTATGATATGATTTACTATTACTCATCAGAAACTCAATATCTGATTATTCCTTTTTTATACCTTTCCTTTGATGGCTGTAGGGAGAGAGAAGAGGCCTATCAAATCCTTGGTTGTTGGTAGGCCAATTCTTCTTGCACTAGAAGATATTGATGGCAGCCCCTCTTTTCTGGAAAAAGCTTTGTGTTTTCTTGAGAAACATGGTAGGGCTAAAGAGATTTTATTAGCACCAATGTTTGGAGCTGGCTGCATTTTACTTTTGGTGTGACAGCATGCTGCCTCGCCACCCAATCTATACATTTAACCACAAATGTGAACATTTTCTTACAGGGATAAAGGTAGAAGGCATTTTACGTCAGGCTGCAGATGTGGAGGAGGTTGACAGAAGAATGAATGAATACGAGCAAGGTTTTGCAGTTACATAGTTCGTATTTGAAAGTGTGATTTTCAATTGGTGGTGTTTCTGGTTTGTAAGTTTTCATTTCATTGGACCAACTTTTGCACCTATTTTTGTTTTATCTCAGGAAGGACCGAGTTTGCACCGGATGAGGATGCTCATGTAGTTGGCGACTGTGTAAAGGTATTGTGATTCCTGTTGTGTTGTTTCATCAAGTATTCACTAGGTCATGTTTTGTTTGCCAACTGTATTAATGTGAACATACATCTGCAGCATGTTCTGCGTGAGCTACCATCTTCCCCAGTCCCTGCTTCCTGCTGCACAGCATTGTTGGAAGCTTTCCGTAAGTGCTCTATTCGGGTTAACCTAAATATGTATTGCAAGAAGACGTCTATTAGGGGAGTCGATGAAGTTTATCCTTTTTTAACAGAACTGACAAAATAAGTGTCTGCAATATGTTAGATACTGCATTTAACCATGGATATACCACATTTAAGAATATCTATAGTTGACTGAGTTACCAAGTATATCTTCTTACCAAGAAGGATGGTCTTTCTTCTGTGCACCTTTCTATTTTATGAAAGATACAGATCCAGCGACTGTATTGGTGTTGCAAGCTAAGAGCCAAACATAGAGAGTACGTCAGGACTCCTAGACTGAACAAAACCTGTGTTTATAAACCTAAGCTATTAGAACATCCGACTGCCATCTTGTAACATTTGGTAACTAGAATCTAGCATGCTTGTATTACAGTCATTTATTGATTAATGCTTATTAGAAGTTGCAGTTTAGCATGTACAGTATGAAACTTCATGATGCTATTTGTTAAAAAAATGTTCACAGAAACCTGACGTTCAGTGTTGGCATTACCTAGCTGCTTAAGTTTTGTTTTCTTTCATATTCTGTTTTTATCAGTTCTTTTCACTTCATCCCTGTGTAGGTCTGGAAAGTAAGGAATCTCGGATAAATTCTATGCGCGCAGCCATATCTGAGACATTCCCTGAGCCTAATAGGCGGTTGCTACAAAGGTTAGTTTTTTTTTCTGTAATGGGGAAATATTTTGTGTCTGAGTTAGCTTTTGACCTGCTGAGATATCATGATGAATAATAATACATTCTAAATATAATTCGTTCCATGATCGAGCATATGGTGAGCTGTCTTAATTAAGCGTATGCAACTGGAAATCATAAAATAAGTACATCTTTTTTTTAATAGTTTGTTGTAGGCAGTGACATTTTCTTATCAAGTACTCCCTCCGTTCCAAATTAATTGACTTCCATATATCTAAATTTGGATGTAACATCCAAATTTAGATATATGGAAGTCAATTAATTTGGAACGGAGGGAGTACCAAGTAAAATCTTCATTTACCTCATAAATCTGATGTTTGCAGGATTCTGAGAATGATGCACGCTGTTGCTTCTCATACTGCTGAGAACCGAATGACTCCATCAGCAGTTGCTGCTTGTATGGCTCCTCTCTTGCTGCGTCCACTTCTGGCTGGTGAATGTGAGATGGAAGATGACATTGACATAAATGGTGACAGTTCTGCTCAGCTTATTGCTGCCGCAATCGCTGCTAACAGTGCTCAAGGCATTGTCACAACTCTGTTAGAGGAATATGAGGGCATATTTGATGTAAGTTTTGCTGATACTATGCTGGAAGTTCATTGCTCTGATGACGCTTTTCTGGACAATATAGGCCGATGCAGTCGCTATTTGTTCTTCCACTTACCGTAAAAGGTTTTTGTAATAACTCTGTTTGTTACTTTTACAGGATGAACACCCTAGGTGTTCCCTGTCACCTGATTCTCGAATTCAAGACAGTGGCAGTGAAGAATCTACAGATGATGAAACTGTAGATGCCAAAGATAATGGGTTTCATGATGCAGATCAAGAACTAGATGAACGTTTACTGAGTGGAAAACTGAGTGAAAGCAGTGTGTGTACTGGTGGTGACCTTTATGATTACCAGGTTTGATATGCTTTGCAATTCTGAATTTTCTAATTTATGGCCTGCTACCAGTTGTATTTTAGAGTAAATTGCACTTAACACCTGGTAGAATAAGTGACCTTCACACTGGCTGCTCCTGTTCTCCATGCGGAAACAAACGCTAGTGCCCCCCTAACAGATCCACCAGCCTCCAAATCTTGCTCCTGAGTTTGCTGCTTTCCTACATGTTAGGCCAATGCAACCCTTAGATAATACATTGACTGGTGGGACCAAACTTATTGTAACAGAGCTGGCAGAGTAGCGTAACAGGAGGTGATGCGACGTGCAATATTATTTCCCAACCTGGTGTAAACTGCTTATTTTTTTAATGTTTGTGGTGCAAAGCATTCTGAGTAGTCCAATCAGAACCTGAATTGATTTTCATTTTTCGTTCAGTTAGCAATCTTGTTTATGTGACAATGTCATGATGTGTTTTTTCCTTTCTTACTCACTGTAATGTGCACAACAGGTAGATCAGGGGGATTCAGACGCCGAACCATCTGTCGAAGATAAGGCTTTGGAAGCAAAGTTGGATTTAAAGGATGCTCCGCATAGCCATTTAACTCAAAATGGCACAATAAATGTCAAGAGACCACTGAATGAAAAGGATCCAACAAATCTGGTGTGCGGTCATGATTCTCCATTGTCAATGGGAGAGATTCTTTCTTCTTTGGATGCAGGAGTTCCTTTACCTAGTCCTGGAGCTGAATATTCTGTAGAGAGGGACTCCATCAAATCCAATGAAACTCAGCCTCATGTGAAGCGTTCTAACATTTGGGGACGGAATAATGTAAGTGACGAGTTACCTTTTGTTGTCTTCCCTTGTAGATTCATGTTAGTTCAGGGAAAGTCATAAACATTGACTTCAAGTGTTTTTATTTGTAAAAGTAGTTATTGCTTTATCAGGGAAACCATCACGACAAATACACTCTAGTTATTCTTGAAGAAACTTCTTTAACTGTATTGTAGCTTTTGTTTTGACCATGCGGAGTTAAACATGTGGTTTATGCAGGCAAGAAAGAGCCGACAGTCGGAGTCTGTTGATTCATCAGGTGAAGAAGAGTAAGTTCCTAGTCATTTCAAGTACTGTTTCCTGAAGTTAGATTTTACACATCTGTTTTGTATAAATGTTTGGAATTGCCGTGTTCAGTTAGTTATTCTCTAAGTTGTTTCATTACTAATAACTAGCGGTGTTCAATCACGGGTTGGATCGAACCCTGCCTAAACCAGCTAACACCTGCTAATTCACAACCTATGAGGCTAGCTGCTGATGTAGTACAATTTTTTTTGTATAGGGCGATTTGACGGGCTGCGGTGAACCCGTTTTTGAAAAACCTTCTAATAACCGCGTTCTGAACTGTGTTCTGGAGCATTTGCTGTTATTTGCTTGGCTAAAATTCCATTTGATCAAAGTATGTCGTAGACCAATTGAGAAAGTTGTTTCTCTTGAATTAGAAGAAATGATTTTTTTCTGTGCTAGCTTTATGGATTGTTTCTGTGGCCTGTGTTACCGTTGATGTGTGATGACATATAACTGGACATGCTTGTTGCATAGCTTTATACGTTTCATTGGATTAATTATACCGACAACATCATTGATGTGTTGATTTTGTACTAATTATTTAACTATGCAAACAAACCTTTCAGGCTTGCTATCCAAAGACTCGAGATTGCAAAGAATGATCTGCAGATCAGGATTGCAAAAGAGGTACGCAAGGAATATGTGCACTTGTTCATTGTAGGGCCTGTTATTTGTGGGGATCTTGCAAACTAATTGGTAACTCTTCTCAGACTAGAGGTAATGCAATCTTACAGGCGAGTTTGGAAAGAAGAAAGCAAGCACTGCACGAGCGCCGTTTGGTGCTGGAACAGGATGTATGCCATATTCTCTTACTATATGACTCACCACTTCTTTTTTGCACTGTCAAAATATAATGGGAATCTACCCATATTATGTATTAGACTTACTTTTTCTACGATTTGTGTCCTACTGTTTCCCATTAAATATCCGAAAATTCCCCAAGGATTTAAGATACTTTGCTTGATTGCAATTGTTTGTACCTGTAGGTATCAAGGTTGCAAGAGCAGCTGCAGGCTGAAAGGGATCTTAGAGCTGCATTGGAAGTTGGATTAAGCATGTCTTCTGCACAGTTTTCTAGTTCACGTGCTATGGATTCAAAGGTACTGAAATTTTAAGCTAGTTGGTCAGCAGTAATCATGCTTTGTCCTTTGTGGTGTCTAATTTTTTTTGGCTTAAGACGAAGGCAGAGCTTGAAGAGATTGCTCTCGCAGAAGCTGATGTTGCAAGGTTAAGGCAAAAGGTTGCAGAGCTGCATGTCCAACTTAGTCAACAGCGCCAGCACCAGTACGGCTCTTTTGCAGACGAGAATGATCGTTATCAGCATCGTCCAAGTCATTTCCCACAGTAAGACAATGATTAATGTGTTTTTCCATAATCAATATTTAGTTTATCCGTCTTCTTTAAGTGAATTCAGCAAGGGCGTAATCGTGCAATACCCCCAGCTGTTATTATATCAAATGAAGTCAACATATCAGGTCAACCCCCTCTTAGGTTGTAATTTGGTAACGTGGCTTCAATCACGCCAGGGCATTAAACCAACATGAAAAGCTAAAAGAGGAAATAAATGATGGTGTAATCTAAAGACTAGACTGTTGTAGCACATTTTAGAATTGAACTTCAAAGTGTATTAGAAGGGGAAAATGCAAGTTATTAATTGTGACAGGTGTTGGTGTATTTTCTATTATCCTTTTTTTATTTTTACTCTTAACAAAAAACGAGTTTAAATTGACGACGTTAAACTCAGAAGCACATGCACTTCGTTGTTTTTTGGGTATTTTCATATTGAGTTTGGGCCTCAACTGGCCAGGTTGGATGGATATACCTTAGAGTGGGTTGCATTTGCGCCTGATACGCTGCCCTTAAACTAATATATACAAGTACCTTAAAAATTAACATACTAGTTGGTACTGAATGTCCACCAAATTTTGTGCTGTGTATTTTAGAACGAAAGCAGGATGTTTCTGTAGTAAGGTATCATATCAGCTTAAAACACATGATTTATCAGTTGGGCGTGTTTCATTCTCGAATTGTCCTTCAGACTGTAATATAGTAACAATTGCAAGTATTTTATTGCCAACAGGAACTTTGTTCAACCAGGGTTTGATATGAAACTTGCTTTCTGCAATCAAGAGAAGAAGCAGCGGAACGAGGTTTGATAATGCCTCCCTCTCCCTCCCTATTCTGCTACCCTTCAGAAGTCTTCGAACCAATTACTTGAATTAATTTCTGCTATTCATTGCACTTCCATACTAATTTGCAAATCTCAATCTGTTCAGTTGTAAAATATTAAGTATGAATAACTTATGTGATGTGAAACTGGCGTTGCATGAAGATGATACGATGTCACCTATTGTTCACAGGAGAGCTTGTCGGGCACATCACACTGGAGAAGTATCAAGCAGCACGTGCTAACTCAGGCTTCTTCGAAGCCCTTCTCCCGCAAGCACTCCTTGGACGCCTCTTCGAGCGATTCAAGGGAGGTATCGACAAGCATGCCAGCGGAGAGCGGCTCAATGTCTACAAACAACCCAAGAGCAGCGGAGGTAAGGGAAAACACTGCACCTTAGGTTCATAGTCCTAACTTTCAAGGCGACCAAGGTGTTTGACTCTCTTGGTGTAAACGCAGTCTGTCGAGTATGGGAGGCAACCGCCCGTGCCGTCATCCACTCTGGTCGAGCTAACCACCAGACTAGATTTCTTCAAAGAACGGAGGTCGCAGTTGATGGAACAGCTCCACAGTCTTGATTTAGGACATGGATCCACGCCGCAAGGTTTTCCTTACAAGTCTTCGTCCCCTTGGAACAGTCCAAGATAGGAGTTCTTCATTTCTTATAGTTTTACGTCTGTATATTCTCGGTAAAGCATGTTTTCCCCTTCTTTCGTTAGTCGTAGCAGCTGCTAGCGCGAATGTATATCCCTTCTATTGGTTTTTGTGGCTGCGTGCAGGTGCAGCAGCCTCATCCGAGTGTGATTTTGTAATGCTTTTGTAATCTATTGTATGAGTTAAAAAGATCTAGAAAGTTACTTTGCACCGGATCACAACCCAAATCGTTTTTCCTTTTGACAAGGACCCAAATCGTAATTAGCATTTTGTCGTTCTACGGAGCAAAGAAACCTTTACTAGCCCACCGAAGTTGGAGCATCTTGTCGTTCAGAGGCGAATAGGCGATGCAGTTGAAAGTAAGATGGGTGTGGTGAGCTCGATAATCTTGTTTGTTCTACTACTCGTGCTTGCTAGCACGTGCTTCCAACAAATAAATGTTCTTCTGTATTTCAGGCAATGTTCAACTACTTGAATTGATCCATATCCACGAACTGTACATGTTTGATGCCCTCGTGTGTGTAATGAGTATTATTTTTCGCTGGGAGACGATATTCTCGTCCGCAGCGAGACATTTAGATATGAACGTGCACAGAGATGAATCTCGCTTTGGAGGCAAAATATTTTCTCGGAAGCGGTGTCTAAAATCTAATAAAAGGAGAAATTTGAATTTGAATATCATACGAATTTAAAGGTTGTCTCTCCAAACAACACTGGAATTGCATCCTGACTCGACCTATGTCTTCCTTCTTTTTGCCGAGCGATACGTGACGACCCAAATCGATCCCACCGTTTTCGTTTCTCCTCAAGCAGCCGGTTACTGTGCTCAAGGGAGCCGCCGTCGCCCCTCTTCTTCAGCGGGGTTCGTCCAACAGCCAGTTACTGTCCTCTGTCCCCTGCCTTCATTGAGCATCCGGTGCGAGCTACCTGATGAGCATCATATTTATACATTTTTCCCTGCCATTTTCTGAAGTTCTTATATTGTTTCATTTGTCAAATGGACTAAAAGTCATTGTTAAATACAAGAATACTACTTAAATGAACATATTTACATTCATGCTACTGTTCTTGCAGATTTGTGCGACAAGGCACATTTTCTTCTCATTTTGGATGAGCTATACATGTAGCAATATGCCAAACACGAAAAGGACCAACTTGTGAAGAAAGATGAGAAGTGGAGGGACAAATGTGCAAAAGAACCAGAACACATCAGGGCATCAAATCCCTAGCTGCAGCCTCCATCGGAAGCAGGCCTGGCACTTCTATCCCTAATCCCCTACCTTCTTCTCCACCTCCGGCCGTCGCCTCGGCCAGGCCGGCGAGGCGTCGCGCCGCCGATCCTCCACTACACAGCGTTGCCCAGCATCACAAGCCTATAGCAGCTCCATCCCCGCCGTGAGACGTGCTGCAGTTTTGCCTCTTCGTCAACGAACCAGTGAAGTCGACATCTTCCTCAACGCTTGCTGCTGCTGCTCTTCTCCAACCCCAAGTGCTGCTGCTCTTCACCAAGAACAGAACGACCTGAAGCTCTCTATCCAGCGTCCCTTCTTGCTGCTCCTCATCACCAACTCCAGGACGACCAGCAGCTGTTTGTTGTAATGCTCAAGTGATTTGGTGACGAATTTCATTATATCTTTGTCTTCTTCTCTGCTGATCTTGTCCAATTAATTCAGCCGTGTCGCATTGTATTGAGCTATTGCAGCATCACGTGTACTAGTTCATACTTGTGCTGCCCCTGTTTCTGTTCAAGTACTTGTGATCTTAAATATATTGATCTGTTAGTAAACGTGTCTCTATTTGTGTAGTGTGTCAAGTTCTTGTTGCAAATATATTTACCATGTCATGATATTCTGTCCTATATCTCAAATATGCTTCTGCCCCTGTCTTTAGTGTATGCTAGTCTATTTGTTTTATCATTGTTAGTCAATCTGTCTAGTATGTTTGTTTTAAGGAAAATAGTGCCTTGCGAGTTTTCTCTCTCCCTGCCTTAATATTTGCTTGTGTTAGATGATCATGTCTTACCTTGAGTGGATGCTTTATTTTCATTTATTTTGCAAAATTCCAAACGTGTTCGTTTAATCTAGATTTAGCTGAAGCACAATAATCGTCGCCTAGTCCCTGTGGAGAACACGACATCCGATGTTTATGTGCGAATTATTCCGCTATATTTACAGTTGATCACTACCGTTGCCGTCCTCATACCCGGGCAGGCCACGCCCACCGTCCTTCTAGTCAGCGGTGAACGGGGCTCCCCGCTCGCCTCTGCTCCTCCCCCGTCCCTCTAGTCAGCCGTGACTGGCGGCTTCACGCCCAACCGCCGCTGCCCTTCCCCATAACTTCCGCCACCGCAGCCTCCTGCCCACCGCCTCAGCTCCGTCGCCGCCGCCACTTAGGTCACGCCCTGCTGTCGCCATCTTCCCCAGCCACCGTGCCGCCACCCCCGCCGGCCATGAGCAAATTAGTAGGTACGTAGTAGGCAAAATGTCCCCATTTTCTGGGTGATCCACAAGGCTGGTGTAACTGCACATGAGGTCATTCACGAGGTCCACAAGGCTGGTGATAAAGGGCTTGTGCTTAAGATAGATTATGAGAAAGCATATGACAGGGTTAACTTAGATTTTCTCTATGAGATTTTAGAACGAAGAGGTTTCTGCCCCTTATTCATTAGACTTATTAAACAGATCACTCTAGGAGGGTCTGTAGGTGTTAAAATTAATGATGTTGAGAGTGATTTCTTCCTCACAGGCAAAGGCTTGTGACAAGGGGATCCGATTGCTCCTCTACTCTTTAATTTGGTAGTAGATGTTTTCTCCAAAATGCTTATTAGAGGTTGTGACAGTAATCTAATTAGAGGTTTATGTCCCAACTTTAACCCAGGAGGTGTGGTGTGTCTGCAATATGCAGATGATACCCTGCTCTTCTTGGGTAATGACATTAAGGCTGCTAGTAATCTTAAATGTATTTTAACCTGTTTCGAGCAACTCTCTGGTATGAGAATTAACTATCATAAGAGTGAGCTTATTCCAATTAATATGGATAGTGTTGAAACCCAACCTTTCTTAGATGTGTTTCAATGTGTAGCTGGGGACTTCCCCGTTAAGTATCTAGGGATTCCTCTACACTATGATCGTTTCAGAAAAGAGGACTTGTTACCTCTGATTGAAAACATCATTAAGAGGATAGCGAGTTGGAGAGGGAAACTTCTTTCCTCTGCAGCGAAACTTATTTTGATTCAGTCTTGCTTAGCTAGTATTCCTATCTACCTTCTCTCCTTTTTTCAACTCCCTAAATGGGCACTGAAGCTGATTAACACTCAGATGTCCAATTTTATGTGGAATGATGAGGAAGGAAATCATAAGATCCATCTTGCAAATTGGCCTTCAATTTGCATGAAGAAAGATTTTGGTGGTTTAGGTATTCCCAATCTACAGGATCTTAACCTGTGTCTTTTGGGAAATTGGATCAAGAGGTACATCCAGGGAGAGGGTTCTCTCTGGAAGCGCGTTATTGATGCCAAGTACAATACTAAAAATCCTAACATTCTTTGTTGCCATGACGTCCAACCTTCGTTGTTTTGGAAGGGTGTGATGTGGGCGACACAGGCTGTTAAGTTTGGATATAGGTGGCATGTAGGTAATGGTAAGTCTGTTAAATTCTGGGAGGACGTGTGGTTCGGCAACTCACCCCTTGCCACACAATTCTGGGACCTGTATTTTGTGTCCAATCAACAGACACAAACGATAGCAGAGTTGTGGGATGGTGAGCAGTTGCGGTGTACTTTTAGACGCACGTTTTCTGAGGATATGATGGTTCAGTGGCATGAGCTGCTTGCCATCATCCGAAATGTTAGTTTTAATAATGAGGAAGACCAACTTGTTTGGCGCTATGAGTCTAAAGGAGTTTACTCTTCTAGATCCATGTACTCTATAGTTAACTATAGAGGTGTGCAACAGATTTACCTCCCTGTCGTTTGGCAGTTGAAAATCCCGCCCAGGGTTCAAGTGTTTTTATGGCTCTTCTCCCAAAACAAAGTAATGACTAGAGATAACTTGCGGAAAAGAGGCATAATGAAACCCATGGAGTGTGAGCTTTGCAAAGAGTTTGAATCTGTTAGACATCTTTTCTTTGAATGCTTGGTCTCTAAACAGCTTTGGGATGTAGTAGCTGAAGTTTTTGATATTCATGTCACTAATTTTGAGTCTATTGCATCTAAATGGCTGTGTAACAAGAGATTCCTGCATTTCAATGTTGTTACTTCGGCTGTCCTGTGGGGCATCTGGAATAATAGAAATAGTATGGTTTTTAACAGATGTACTTGGATTAACATGAAACAGGTATGGCGCCTGGTAGTGACTTATCTGAGGACCTGGCAAAAACCTTTCAAGGAGCTGTTGCAGGGGAAAACTGCCCAGTTCTTGGACCTGCTGATCATCAAGCTGAGAGCACCGCTGCAGCTGTCCAGTGGCTGAGGTGTGTATCTGATGCATGGGCCTCTCCCTGGGAAGCTGGGATCTCCGCTACTACTCTTGGTGGACGGGTTGATCAGGCAGTTCAACTCTGCTCCTCCTGAAGCAGAGAAGCTTGTGTTTGATGTTTCGAGCTGTAGCAGAACAGAAGAGTAGGTTGCAGCGCTTGTGCTGGCTTCTGTCTCTGAGTCCTCGTTTTGTAGCTGCCTAAAAAGTTACTATTTAGACTGTCGTTTGTAGCGGTGGTGCTGCACGCTGGTGTGGTATCACCGGCCCTGAAGTTTTACTGCTTTCAGTTCCTTTTATTTTTCTGCTGTAAGACTCGCGAGGTTTCATTAATAAAATGGAGCCGGGGGCGAGGCCCCTTTAATTCTAAAAAAAATTCTGGGTGATCCTGATATGCTCACCTTTAGGGATCTTAACTTCAAATTTCCGAGTTAGAAGTTGGTAAGTAATACACAAGCTTCATGTTGCTATTGTACTAATTGATAGTTGGTTTTCTAATTTTGGTTCGATGTCGCTAGTTAAAAGTTCAGTGTTATGTGACCTGAAACCTACGGTTCGTGAAGTTCAAAGCTCAGTTTTTTTCATGGTAGAAAAGTTTGTATTCGGTCAGACGGAAGCTGAAATCATTCCAGTTCAAAGCTTTGAATTCACATTGTTGAATGTGTTTGGTGTTGAAATCTGTTCTTCACTGAGTTGAAAGTTGTCACGCAAAGGGTTCTTCGTTTGGTTCATCAACTTCGATAGTGACGCCGCCTCTAGCCGGTACTGGTGGTGGCAGATCGCAGGAGACAGAAGTGGATGGGAGTGAGGCGTGAAGCATCGGACAGAGATCAGGTGACATGCAAACGGCATGTCACCGTGTGCCTCGCGGCCTCCCATCCACCGCCCAGCCTGCATCCAACAGACAGCAGCACTCCAAGGCAAAAACAACATCCAGACACATACCAAATCAGGCACGCGCGGGTCAGCGGAAAAATCTGGCGGGGAAGGCAGGGAAAAGGCGGGCTTTGGCGCGGCGATTCGCCGGCGTCTCCTCGTCTCGCGGCCTTCGCCGACCGCCGCCGCCGTCGCCACTGAGGAGAGGCAGGGACGAGCGCCGTCCGCCGCAGGAACCAGGGCCGAACGCCGCCGCGGGCCGTGGACGAGCGCCGTCCGCCGCGGGAGCCGGGGACGAGCTCCGCCGCGAGCCGGGACGAGCGCCGCCGCGAGCTGGGGACCGTTCATCATCGTCAGCGACCTCTTCTCAGGTCCCCTCTCTCTCTCTCTCTTATTCCATTAGTGCCAGGAGCGGAGCTAGCTCCCGGGCTCGTCCGGCAACTCTTCACTGCAAATTAGTCTAATTACTGTGCTTAGTAGTGATTTTTGTTGGGGCAAAGCTAGCTGACATCGCTATGCACGAGCTTTGCCCAGGCTCCTCGCGCTGTCTGGCTCCGCCACTGGTTAGCACTACATCTCTGAATAAATATGGAGACTTGCAGCGAGTATTGTACTTCTATTTTCTCTGTTCACTACAGCACAGCAGTATACTTCTATAATTCTGTAACTTGTATACTGTTTGAATTTCAGTTAGCTTCTACCTTGTTCCACTAATTTGTATACACTGTTTTTGAATTTGGCAGAATTGTGCGTTGTGCGATGGGATCGATTGGCAACAGGATACCCGAAGTTTGTATGCGGTTCAGAAATTCGGATGAGGCTTGGGAGTTCTGGGTGCAATATGGAGGTCACATAGGCTTTGATGTGAGGAAAAGAAATACCATCAAAAGCAGAACTGATTTAGAGTTTGCATGGTGATTTAGAGTTTGAGGAGGAGCGCATAGTGATAGGTGATCCTTTGACCAAAACGGTTTCATGTAGTTGTGGAATGTTCAATAGGACGGGGATATTGTGTGGACATGGTCTAAAAGTCCTTGATTTGATGAATATAAAGACATTGCCGACACATTATGTCTTGAAGAGATGGACTAGAGAAGCTCGCAATGGAAGTATACAAGATAAGGAAGGAAGGAAAGTGGTAGAAAATCCAAAACTTGAAGCTCAACTTCGGTACAGGGATTTGTCTCATCAATTTCACAATGTGGCACATAGAGCAGCCAGCTCCCCACAGTGTTGTTTGCTATTGGCCAATGCACTTGCCTCCGTTGCACCTAGCATACAGGAAATACTCAATGCCACTAGTGCTATGGATGAACCATATAAAGACAAAGAGAATGTTGACCCAAATGTGCAGCAAATAGATGAATTGCTTAGAGCTGCACGACTGAAGAAAAAAGAGGTCCCGGCAACAAAATTAAGGAGAAAGAAAACTTGGCTTGATAAGTTACTCAAGGGGAAGCGTATACCATTGAAAGCTACCGCGCCTACCAAAACGGGAGAAAATGTATGCTGCAATTGGTACATGATATGTTTTTATTCTTCATTTGTAAACTAATTACTATACTTTTCATTGGCAGCCAAAAAAGAAGAAGGATGGTGTGCAAAAAAAGAAGGATGGTGTGCAAAAAAAGAAGAAGGATGGTGTGCAACAAAAGAAGAAGGATGATGTACAGCCTCAAGTACTAGTGGAGAAGTGTGACAACACCAAAGGAGTAAATATGGAGCCCCAAGAGTGCAATGCTATCATGAGTTTCACCCAGCTCTTGACGGCTCCGCCTTGTGGTGAGGATGATCTGTTCTAGCGTGCAAGCTCGCTAGAAGTATTTTGGACATAGTTAAGTATAGTATTTTGGGCTAACTATAGTCGTCTTTTGGGGCCTAAGTGTACAAATCAAATGGCACTAAATGGCTGTTAAGAGCTCACTGAATTCACTGGAAAGTGGTACTGAAACCTCAAATCATGTACTTCTGAATTACTTGTGATGAAGTGGGTTGTCTGAATCTAAATAGTGATGAATGGCATGTCTGAATTTCGTATGAATATGAATGTATCTGAATTTAGTTTCCGGACTAAAAGGCTGATGTTTATATTTTGTATTGTTCAAAACTGAATTTCTTGTGAATCTGAGTGCAAACAGTATTTTGACTGTTGCTTGCACTGTTTCCGGACTAAAAGGTTGATGTTTGTATTGTGTTTTGTTCAAAACACTTGTTTGTACTGTTGAATGACTAAAAGATTTGTATCTGTATCATATAAAGTTCAAAACTGTGAAGTTTCAGAGCGTCTGGGCTGAAAACTGTGAAGTCTGGATGTTTTTGCCTTGGGAAGCTGTGGTGCGTTGGATTCTGGCTGGGCGGTGGATTGGAGGCTGCGAGGCACACGGTGACATGCCATTTGCATGTCACCTGATCTCTGTCCTGAAGCATCACACCTTTTCAGTCTTGAGCCTGAACCATTGAGTTTCAGCGCTTCCGACAGACCCAAAAGATGTCGGAAATCATTCGTTATGTCATTGTTCGCAATAGTCTGCTCGTTTCTCACTCTGTCGCATTCTCTGTTGGGTTACTGCATGCTATTTCTTCTTCTACCATTAAACAAACCACTGACGAATGCTCTTTATGCTTATGCTATGACCAGTGGGCTATGACAGTAGTCGCTGATAGAGAATGAGCAACTAATATTCCCAGGGGGCCAAAGGCCAGTACTTATAGATCTGTGATGAACAGTAATCTATACACATCTAACACCCCCCTCAAACTCATGGTGGTCAACAACACTGAGTTTGGAGAGAAAGAACCCATGCTGCGCTCGAGTCTGTGCCTTCGTGAAGAAATCCGCCAGCTGTAACTCAGAGGGCACATAGTGAAGAGCAAGAAGCTGGTCCTGCACAGCAGCACGCACAAAGGAGGCATCTACACCGATGTGCTTGGTGAGCTCATGCTTCACCGGGTCACGCGCAATGCTGATGCACCTGTACTGTCTGACAATAGAGGAGTCGGTGCAGCAGCAGAAACACCAAAATCCTCTAAACCATCGCAACCAGGTCACCTCAGCCGTCAACATAGCCATCGCTCGCAACTCAGCCTCTGCACTGAGCGGGAAACTGCAGTCTGTTTCTTCGTCTTCCAGGCAATGAGAGATCCTCCAAGAAAACACAATAGGCAGACAGCGAGCGGCGATCAGAAGGATCACTGGCCCACGTAGCATCAGAGTAGGCCTGGAGCTGGAGAGAGCTGGAGCGAGGAAAGAAAAGGCGGCGGGAGATCGTGCCACGAAGATATCGTAGAACACGAGAAGGTGACTATAGTGGACAGAGTGGGAGCTGAAACGAACTGACTCAGAATGTGGACAGGATATGATATATCTGGACGAGTGACAGCTAGATAGACAAGACTCCCAACAAGATGGCGATAGCGAGTGGGGTCTGTGAGGGGATCACCATCAGTAGCACGAAGCTGAACATTGAGCTCCATAGGAGTCTCAGCAGTGCTCATCACCAAGAGCGGCACGAGCAAGAAGATCCTGAATATATTTTTCTTGGGAGATGAAGAAGCCATCAGAAGTCGAAGAAACCTCAATCCCAGAAAATAGCGAAGAGGACCAAGATCAGACATCAGGAACTGCTCACGGAGGCGGGCCTTAACAAAGGCAATATACTCAGAGTCATCGCCAGTAATGATCATGTCATCAACATATAAGAGGAGGAGCGTCCGACCACGAGGTGAGGTGTGGACAAACAACGCAGGGTCATGGTCGCTAGGCGAAAACCAGCGGCAGTCACCACAGAGCGAAACGCTCAAACCAGGCGCGAGGGGCTTGTTTAAGGCCATAGAGGAGCGCCGAAGACGGCAGACCATACCATCAGGAACAGAGTACCCCGGTGGTGGCTGCATATAAACCTCCTCACGCAACTCACCATTGAGAAAGGCATTCTGGACATCAAGCTGAGACACAGACCAATGACGAACAGAAGCCACAGCGAGAAGAGTGCGAACAGTGGTCATGTGGGCACAGGAGCGAATGTCTCATCATAATCGCGTCCCTGCTCCTGCTGAAAGCCACGAGCCACAAGACGAGCTTTGTAACGCTCAAGAGAACCATCGGAGCGAGTCTTGATCTTATAGACCCACTTGCAGTGATGGGACGAACACCAGGAGGAGGGGAAACAAGATCCCACGTGCCAGTGCGCTCAAGGCAGCAATCTCCTCAGCCATCGCAAGCTGCCATTCAGGCTGAGCCATGGCATCCCGATAGGAAGTGGGCTCAGCAACAGCAGAAAGACGTACTGGGAAGGAGAATAGCGATCAGGAGACCGTAATGAGGTCCGAGAACGAAGGTTATGAGCCGGTGTACACGGGGAAGGAGGCGCACCGGAAGTGGAGGGCACGTCAGAAGGATCATCCACAGCACGAGGGCGACGAGTGTAGTGGAGAGGAAAGGGAGAGAGGGGACGATGTATCGGAGAGGAAGGTGGAGAGGTGGTGACGAGGAAGGAGAGGAAGGTGGGGAGGGTGGCGTCGGTGGTGTATCAGGAAAGTGGGACTCATCGGAGGAGGGGTGGAGGAGGAGGAACATGAGGCACAGAGGGAGAGGTGTCGGGAAGAATAAGGAAGGAGATATCCTCAACCGAAAAGGTCGAGGCAGTAGGACGCGGATAGTACGAACGAGACTCATCAAACGTCACATCACGGGAAATACGTAGCCGACGACTAACAGGATCCCAACATCGATAGCCCTTGTGCTCATCACTGTAGCCAAGAAAAACACACTCCACCGACTGAGCGGTCAATTTGGTGCGTTCGCGGGGAGCAAGGAGAACATAGCACACGCACCCAAACATGCGAAGAGCGGAGTAGTCAGGAGAACGACCAGAGAGACGCTCCATAGGAATACCACCCTGCAAAGCAGCCGAAGGCTGGATATTGATGAGATAGGTGGATGCGGAGACAGCCTCAGCCCAAAAGTGGGGTGGAAGAGAGGCGGCGATCATCATCGCACGAGCCGTCTCAAGAAGGTGGCGATGCTTGCGCTCAGCAACGCCATTCTGAGCGTGAGCACCAGGACAAGAGAACTGGGCGAGAGTACCCTGTTCGGCAAGAAAACCACGCAACATCTGGGAGATATACTCACCAGCCGAGTCAGCACGAAAGACACGAATGGGCGTGGAAAACTGGGTGTGTACCATGGCAGCAAATCGCTTGTATATAGGGAGAACCTCGCTGCGAGATTTCATAAAATAGAGCCAAGTGTAGCGAGAGAAGTCATCAATAAAAAGAACATAGTAGCGATGACCACCTTTCGAATCGAAGGGAGCAGGACCCCATACATCAGAATGAACTAAGTCGAAAGGACGCTGAGAGACTGACTCACTCGTAGGATAAGGTAATTGAGTCTGTTTGCCAAGTCTACAACCATTACAATGTAAAGATACATCGCCAGAGACAGACCCTAAGACACCTTGATGCACTAGCGAGGACAAGCGAGAGCCACATATATGACCAAGTCGATGATGCCACTGTTGGAAGGACGCAGAGGAGGAGGCAGCAAGAGCATGCGAGCTGGCGGGTGTAGCGGAAGGAACACAAAGCCAGTCAACCTCCCAAAGGCCCTGAGCCTCACGGCGCCGAGGGCCAGCTCCAACTAGAACCTGGGTGCGACGATCCTGAACAGAGCAAGAGTCGGTATCAAGAATGACACGACAGCCAGAATCAGTAAGTTGAGCAGCGGAAAAGAGATTCATGGTAAGACGGGGAACATGAGAAACACTAGGAACAGAAAAAGATGGAGTAGAAAGAATGCCACGACTAGCAACAGGAAGAGGTGTGCCATCGGCAGTAAGAACATTGACAGGAGAATCAAGAGGGCGAAGAGAAGACAGAGCGGAAGCATCAGAAGACATGTGAAAGAAGCTCCAGAATCCAGAACCCACGGAGATGTACCTGACTGTGTAGGCGGTGGTGGCGAAGTAGCAGTAGTGGAAGCAGTCAGCGAGGCAACGGTGCCCGTCGAAGAAGAGCCAGAGGAAGCCAGCATACGCTTGAGCTGGGCAATATCCTGGGCAGTGAAGGACTGTGCAGACGGAGGCGCACGAGCCGCAGGAGAGGAGCGACCCATGTCACGCTGCTTCTTGAAACAATCAGACTCTGGGTGGCCCGGCTTCTTGCAGTAGTCGCAGAACATGTGAGAGCGCCGACCCCCCCCCCTGCAGAGGGCCGCCCGCCCACCCCCGTGAAGGAGTGGGTAGCAGCGGTGGAACAGACGACACCGGAGCGCGGGCAGCAAGCACAGTGGGAACCACAAGCAGTCCAGCAGAACGGAGTCGAGTCTCCTCAGCGCGAAGCTCTGCAAGTACCTCTGAGATGGGAACACGTCGACCACGGGCAAGCAAGTGAGCACGCCGAGGCTCAAACTCGGACGCAGGCGAGACAAGAACTCATGGACACGCTGAAACTCCAAGTCTGACCTCACTGTCTGACAGCATCGACAAGTACCGCAAACAACAGTCCTCAGAGAGTCAAGCTGACGCCAGATGGCAGAGCACTGTGTGTAGAACTCATCAACAGTAGAGTCACCCTGCTGAAGATCATGCTCCTGACGCACCACAGACAGGTAGAGAGCATCACCAGAGGGCTGATAGCGCTGACAAAGATAAGTCCACATCGCAGCAGTAGTGCCCAATCCCATAAACTCAGAAGCAAACTGGGTAGAACACTAGCAGTGAGGACAGCAGCAGCACGAGCATCATCATTGCACCACTGAGTGTAAACAGACAGAGCATCCCGATAAATAGAGAGAGACTCCGAGTAATCCGATACCTGCTGGTCATAGGCTTCAACTGCAAGATCATCAGCATCCTTGGCGGCAGCACGATCAGCCTCAGAAGCATCAGCGGCAAGAGCGGGTGGCACCGGTGGAGTAGGAGCCACAGGAGCAACGGGGCACGGCGGACAGGAGACCTCGCCAGAGAGAACGCCCCACAACAGGAGGCCGCGCATGTGGATGCGCATAAAGCCCACAAACTCGGCGTAGTTGGTGCCATCAAAGATCACAGAGCACCGAGGAACAGCAACATAGCCCGAAGAGGACATCGCGGGCTCTCTGGATTTTTTTTTTTTGAAGTCAACTTTCAGGAGAGAGAAGATGGATCTCACCCTCTCGCGATCCGGTGGAGCAGCCGAGCAAGGGCGGGAGAAGACAGCCGCGTCGGGGAAGGAATTGGTGGCGATCCGGCTGAGCAGGGGCGGCGGCGGCCGGCGGTGGCCGGGCTGGGGGCGGCGGTGGCGGCGGCGGCCGGACTGGGGGCAGCAAGAGCAACGAGCTTGGCGGCCGCTACCACGGACGACGAGGGCCGCTACCACGGACGACGAGGGCCGCGACGAGCTTGGGGCTGCGAGGGCGGCGACGGTGCAGCAGACAACCGGAGAGGAGGCGTGGGCGACGGCGACCGGCAGGCGGCGGCACGGCAGGCCAGAACGAGCAGCTCGGGCACAAGCTCGGGCGAGAGGAGAGAGACAGCCGGCAAGCCAGGCAACGGCGGCAACGGCGGGAATCTTGCACTGAGTTGCTAGTGCGGGGAGGAGGAGGAGAGTCAAACCTGTGGCTCTGATACCATGATAGAGAATGAGCAACTAATATTCCCAGGGGGTCAAAGGCCAGTACTTATACATCTGTGATGAACAGTATCTATACACATCTAACAGTCGCTTTGGTATTTAAGTGAGTTGACAACATCAACAAATACTCAGAATCGGTGACCATCTTCGTCAGCTCCTAAAGTTTGCTATAGTGTCCTCCTCCAACCCATCAATGGCTTCCTCCTCATCCTCAGGTCTACTCGAGCCTGTTGCTGACCTCCCGTCATCCTGCAGTCATGCATCTCATCATCCTCTAAAGTTTATAACTGGTAAGGCCTCAAGCTGCTTATACTTGTGTGTAAGGTCTGTAGATGTGTTCTAATTGCATCGATTCTTGGTCATTCTCCTGTTCTATATTGTGACCTTGTTGAGCTCCGTACTGCAGATGTTGGATTAACTAACTGTCATGCTGAAAGCAAGGTTTCACCTTGCCAACAGGCTGATGGTTCTCCAAGTGCTGAAGTAATTTGGCCAGAGGTTACCCTTCCAGAGGTATAATGTAACTGCAAATAATGAAATAATACTACCTCCTTTCGGAAACAGATGAGACTTCCTAGAAAGCGTGAAATTAACCATTTTCTATAAGCCGTATAGATTATTCATGTGAATATAGAATCATTAGATTCGTCATGACAAACATTTAAGGATGCCATAAATATGTTTACTAAAATATTTATCTTCAAAGTCACAATCAAAGTTGCATGTTGGAGGTTGAGCGTAAGACCAAAACGAGGTGTATTTAGAGACATAGGCTGATAGGCAGTACGCTTCTTCTGCTTGTACTTGATGCATTCTTTTTTTCTGAGTTTTGACATAAATTACTTCCATGTTAAATTTACGTTTGCTTGATTAAAAGTACATGAATTAAAGAGAATGGATTTTGTACATGCACATGGGTACATTAGGTATCACAGCCACATTTTCGTGAATTAAATCATTTCGTACGTTTTCTGTGCTGTTCATTCTAGCAAGTCATCATTTTTGTAGAGCCAGAGGGTAAAACACCCCTGTTCCATTTTTATTCAACATGAAAACATCAAGTTCATCAGAACATGACAGTTCTGAATTAGAAATGTACAATCCATTTGTAAACACCCCACAGGGTTTACAATTCATCTGCACTAGTAATGTAGTGCAACTAGCCATCATTGCCAACACTACTTCAATACTTATTTACTGTAACATGCCTATGCAGGATATCCTTTGGAAGATACATGCACTTATGCCAATACAAGATGCTGCTCGAGCTGCCTGCTTGTCTCGTGGTTTTCTTAACTCCTGGAGATGCTATCCCAAGCTCATATTTGATATGAGAGCCTTACGCAAGCAAACAAGGGATTTTATCAACAGAGTTGACCACATCATGCGGAATCACTATGGCGTTGGGGTGGAGACTTTTAAATTGCAAACTCGCAATGATTTCAATGTGCATCCAAGTTATCTTGATCGCTGGCTTCAAGTTGCAATTACACCTGGGATCAAAGAATTTGTGCTATGGCTCCCCATAGAAAACAAGATGAAGTACAACTTTCCTGGTTCACTTTTATCTCGCGAGCGGGCACACTCAATTCAGTATTTTCACCTCAGTAGTTGCACTTTTCATTCTATAGAAAAAGTCTGTTACTTGAGTAGTTTGAAGACTTTTCGTCTGCATGATGTTGGTATTACTGAGGAGGAGTTATGTCTCTTTCTGTCCAATTCTTTCGCTTTAGAGCATCTGGACCTCAGGTCCTGGCGTCCTGCTATGATATCTGTTGCTTAAAGATAGCACATCTTTTGTCGAAGCTTAATAGACTGGACGTGCAAAATTGCAAAATGTTGCAGATGATTGAATGCAGTGCTCCAAACATCTCCATATTCAATTACGATGGGTCCCCAATACATATGTCGCTTGGAGGTTCATTGCAATTGGAGATAATGCAGATGACAAGTGCATATGTGCCTAACCTGCTCAATTATGCTAGTACCAAGCTTTCATCTATTGCGCCAAATGTCCAAACTCTTTTCCTACACTCACTTTATGAGGTTAGTGTTAGCTTTTATTGTACGATTTCAGTAATTTATTGATGTAAGCTATAAACAAGTCATAATGTTTGGATATTCTCTTTCAGACAGTCAATACACCAATAGTGCTGGGTAAATTCCTGCACCTCAGGTATTTGGAGATCAAGTTTTTCATACCAAGTCGTTCTCCAGATTATGACTTCTGCTCTATGGTTTCTTTTCTTGATGCTTCTCCCATCTTGAAGACTTTCGTGTTGCGTGTAAGTTACTATTTTCCCAATACTTTCTTTCTGCGGAAGAGTTATTAGTAGATTACACATTGTCTTAATTATAACTAGACAGATTAGTTTGGGCTCATCTTGATTTTATTTGTGAATTATCCTGTACCTTTTCCTTACAATTTTATTGTTACATCACTATTATGCGATAGATACAACTAATTACGACATTAACTGTGATACATTATGCATTAGCTTGGTAAACTCATTTTTGCAAAGATCTCTTGTTCTTTGTGTTACTTTTCTCTGTTGGATGTCTTTCTTCTGAACTCTTATGGTCAGTTGTGCTGTTGCTACTGTCGCCTTCCTCTTAGGCTTGGGCACACAACTGAAAATCCGCTGCCACCATCCTCGAATAGTTTTCACCTGAAGACTAGCCGCCACCATGGAAGGGTTTAGTGATCTTTACAATACTCCTTCCGTGAACAAAATGTAAGCTGTATTTTCATCCACTAGCGTTAGTATTTGACTAATATTTACTCTATCGATCTGTGGTTTATACAATACAAATTACAACCACACATAAGTATTCTCGAATACATATCTAATGACACAAATTTGAAATCACATAGTCACATGCATGTACTTGTTTCAAAGCTAATGGCATCAATTTTATGTCTTCACAAATCAAAACAAATGACCTGTACTTCTGAATTTTGAGTCATGCGTGTTTATTTTCGATGTCGTTTGCGCAACATTCTGGTTTGATGATCCACGTAAGGAAGGTAAGCAAATGGTACATAGCAAATACCTTAGGGGAGGACGATGGTCATGTCAGCGATGTTAGAGGCAATCTGATCCAGCACCTCGTGTAGCTATATGGACAGTCGTCCAGCTGGGGTGGAGAGCCACGCGGGGACGAGACCCCTTCTTTGACAGGCAATGACGAGCGTGTGGGCGCAGCGAAAGGTCTTGAAGAGCTTCTCCAGAGCGCCCCGCATCCCCGGCTCGTCCGCCATCTTTGTATCCTCCAGCTGCGGCAGAAGGGTGCTGACTTTGTTCGCACACTTGCCAATCTCAACACAATCGTCCTTGTTCTGCAGAACCGTCTCCACCGCCTCTTGGATGTTGCGCATAACTTCAGCAATTCTGTTTACCAGGCTGCGCGGTTGAGGATGGTAAATAACACCCAGCTGTGCAGAAGCTTTTTCCTGTAATGTTAGTAGATTTATCATTAAAGACTGATTTAATGTACTAATGACTAAGTGATCCAGTGCATAGTATTTGGAAAGTACAGCTCTTATGACTTGTATCTTCTGCTGTATCCAAAGAACTTGGTTTTAATTCGATTTAATATGTTATAAATTGCTAGTAATTTTTTTTAAGTTGGAGGTATACAACTTCGAAGTGTATGCCCAGGAGGCGGGAGTACATGCTCCCTTTTCAAAAAATAATTTCGCATTTATCCAAAATATCCATAAAAAATCAAATGCATAGTATTTTATGAAAATCAGATTTCAAGTTTTATGAAAATCACAATTCATCTGCGAATTGCGCAAACATAAGAGAAACAACCAAATTTTCAAATTGTAAAAATGCTATTCTAGCTCATCACTTATGTTTTTTCACTCAGACCGCAAACCATTGTTTTTTCCACATAAACTTGCTCGCACCTGTCTCCTTATCATATCAACAAATCAGATTTATTTTTGGACTTCTAAATTTAAATGTATATGTGCATCCTATTTATTTTACTTGTTTGCTGAGTGTCTTCCAAAAAAAAAAAACACTCGACAAAGCCAATCCCACCTGCAGTTAATGGACACACTTTTTTTTCTGTTTGATTGCTCATGCAGTCATGCTCTTCTTGTTTGTGTGTGCGCGCGCTCTGATTGTGGTCACCGTGCAATGATTCTTGGTTAGTTGCTAGTAGCTGCTTGCCGCCCTCGTCGCGACATATGCCTGTAGCGTGAGAGGGACCGGCCGGAGGAGGCGACAAACCGGCGAGCAGTGACCTCGAGGGACAGCTAGAGAGAGCAGCTCTGCTCTGTGGTTGGCGTGGCTGAGAAGCTCGCTCTGTGGCGTGGCGAGCTCCATCGACTCGGATCTCAAGATGACGGTTTCTTGGGACTTGGCCGAGCTGGAGCACGACGCGTTGCCCACCCTCGCCGCTCCCGCGCCCGTGGTGGCCGCCTCGAGCATTGTGGCAGCGGCGGCGACGCGCACCCCGCCGAGCCGTCCGGAGTGCTCCGTCGACCTCAAGCTCGGCGGGCTGGGGGAGTTCGGCGCGGGAGAAGGAGCCAGCGGCGAGGAGCCCGGTCGTGCCAGTGTCAACCGCGTCGCCGCCCCCCGCCCCCGCCCCGGAGCCGGCGCCAAAGAGGCGCCTTAGGAGCAGCGCCCCCAAGCTCACGGCCCAGCGCCGCGCCGTCGCGTCGTCGTGCTCGTCTGTCCTCCTCGCCCGTGCGCTCGACGATGCGGCGTGGCGCCGCCGTGGCCAGAACGCGTGCGTGCCGTACTACGCCGCCCACGTCCTCAGCTCCTCTGCGCACGCCGAGCTCGCCGTGGCCACCGGCGCCGTGCGGCCCTTGCTTGCCCTCCTCGGTGAGGCCGTGCCGCTAGCTGTGCGAGCCGCGTCCACCTGCGTCGCCGACGTGTACGCGAGCTACGTCGCGCTTGGCCATGAGCGAGGTCCGCACCGCTCCCTGCGCCTCGGCCGCGCACCGCACCCTGCGCTCCGGCCGCCGCACCTGTTTGACAGAATGCCTGACCCAGATTTTTTAATAGAACAAATAGATGGGAAGAAGAAAAAAATGTAGGGTGCATTTTGTAAAAAAACAAACCGCCACGTCAGCAACTTAACGTCCGTCTTGACGGAGTGACCAATTGACTCTAACTCACAACTATGTGACCAATTGTTAGCGTTTTTTGAGTTCGTGACTAATGCGCTCATCCGTGGCAACTTCGTGACCCCCCAAGCGTTTAACTCTTTTTTTTTGTTAATATCTGAAAAGTGTGTGCGTCAAAAGCTATGTTTATTCCCAGAGTATAATTCATTTATTCTTAGCTATGTTCTTTTTACTTTTGGCACGGATCCCTAAAGGAGGTTGGACACCTTGACCCTGAAACCAGATTCGCATTTCTCACACTGATGAATGACGTTGTCGATTTCATTATCGTTTTGGTCGACACATGAGACTACTCACGGCGGGGATATCATAAGCAGTACTCCCTTCATCCCAAAATAACAAAATAAGTGTCTTAGATTGTCCAAATATGAATGTATCTATATATGAAAGATGTCTAGATGCATCCATATTTGGACAAATGAAAGACACTTTTTTTTGGGACGGAGAGAGTATCATGGATCCGTAACATAACACATTATACAAAATGAGTCTATAAATTTAATAAATGCAATAATACATGATATTACACATATTAATAACATAGACTACTATCATGTGAATGATAGCCATATATGTTACTTCCCAACATATTTACTTGTAAAGGTCTATATTTTCATTGGTTGGGTGAAGCATTGTCAAATGTTTGAGCTTTGGATTGGAAATTTTCGTTTCAATGGTTGCATCTGACAAAAATATATTTATTCCATGTTTACTCACCCCAGAGATGACTGTTTTGCCACATTTTGAATGTTAAGTCCCTGGACGCTTCAGGACCGGACAACTTCCGTTCTTGACAATTTCTTCCGCTTTCACGGCCACACGGGTAATCCGCAGGGAACAGTTCATCGACTCATGAAGCAACCAGAGGTCCTACTTCACCATACACTTTATTCTTTACTGTGCTAAAAGCACATGCAACTAGCATGCCTAGCACTGGACACGTATAAATATAAGAATTAATGTGTCCAGAACACAAATTATAATTACACAGGGCAAGAATCCTATACAAGAAAGGAGCAGTTTGACAGGGCCTTGCAACCTAGCGTCAGTAAACCAATTTACAGGGGTGGTTGCCTACGGCGCAAGAGCGTGCAGAAGAATCCTGGATGGGTTCTGCTAGCTCGTTTCCAAAAGATGCCTTGGGCAGAGCTTCCACAAAATTGCAGCCTTTGAGTAAGGTTCGTGCTTCAGAAGGAGCACGGTCTGACAGGATCACTTGCAAGTATCACAGTAAGAACGCTTTCCTTCCGATAACTTTGATCGTTTTTGTGATTGGGGTTGGCTAGTAGCAGTACTTGATTACTTGGCAGATTTTACTGCCGTTGCTTGCCTGGCAAGTACTCTCTCGAACTCGGCACAAGCTTCGGGCGAATCTTCTTCACTGGGTGGTACCAATTGCCAGAAGAGTGGCAAGTATGCCTCCCATTCATTCAAAATTTTAGCACCTTTTGTACTGCCCGTTTTTTCCTATAAAGTGACATCCAATTAAAAGAGTGTGGGGGAATGGCCTGCTTGGAACGAAATTTTCCAAAATGCACTTGACTTACAACATAGGCCTCAATCAAGCCCTTGAGCTGCATCTGCCCAGCTGGAGCATTCACTCTCTGCATCTTGACGATCTCCTTGTTAATCTATTAAGAAACACTTGGACGTTATAACCCTGAGATTTGAATGTGGGGCTTCACTGCATCCATGCTACAGAGCAGCTAGGAAGATAGTTAGAAGCTGTAAGTTCACTTACCTTTGGCACTAGTGTATCGTCTTCATCTAGAATGTAGGCAAGGCCGCCAGTCATTCCTGCTGCAACGTTCCTCCCAACTCTGTGGATTGAGAAATATATATCAGGACAAGGGTAATACACAAAATGGGAAGTATGCAGGCTGTGTACTTACTTGCCAAGTACAACTACACAGCCACCAGTCATGTATTCGCAGCAATGATCTCCTGTGCCCTCAACTACTGCTTGCCCAAGAGAGTTCCGAACTGCAAATCTTTCTCCTGTCTTGCCTCTCACAAATACTTGACCACCCGTAGCTCCATATAGACAAGTGTTCCCAACTATAGCAGCATCCTCAGGCACAAATCCTGTATCATCTACAGGAACAACAACCAGCTCTCCACCAGCCATACCCTACATCAATGAAACAGAAGGCTAATGAAGCTGGCCAGAAAGAATTTTCAATAGTATATATTTTGGACTAGTGTACCATCCTCATCTAGAATGTATTTAGTACCTTCCCCACATAATCGTTGGCCTCTCCAACTAGGCGAACATTCATGCCAGGGGTCAGAAAACTACCAAAGGACTGTCCTGCACTCCCAGTAAACCTGAAATGTTTGAAATTCTTTATTTTCTACTTTTTCATAATAAAAAATAGATGGACAAAATTATGCAAACAAGGAAATAGTTAACATACGTGATGTTCAGCTGGCCTGCAAAACCTGTGTCCCCATACTTCTTAGCAATGGCACCTGCTACGCGACCGCAGACAGCTCTATCGACATTATAAATTTGATACGTCTTTGAAACCTCTTTTTCGTTCTCAATTGCATCAATTATCTGCAAAGTGCAGTTACATAACTTCAGTAATGCTGCATATGACAGAACTAGGTTCCTAGCAACTATGCACTTCATTTTAGACTACAATGGCTATTCATCATCAATGTTACAGCTCTGGTTTCAATAAGACCAAATAGCAGAGCCAAGCTGTTCTAATTGAGTACACAGATCTGCTCAGGAGGACAGTCATTACTCAAGTACAATGTAACCAATACTGAAACCGTTACCTCAGGATCTGCAAGGATTGTCTCATCAAGAACAGGGCCATTAGAGTGGACGTCCTGGCTTCTTATCTGAGAGCTGCTCCATTTGGGTAATCCAGCATTCTAATACAAGAACATTGATTAATATAAAAAGCATATGCATGAAGTGTCAATAACCCAAGCGAGAATTGCTATTAAATCCATACCATTAATAGGTATCCAAGATCAATGTGTTGTGTTTTCACCAAAGAGATATGCTTTGGTTTAAGTAAATCGGTATGCCCAATTATATCATCCAGCTTCTCATAACCCAACTGGGCTAGTGTGGCTCGTACCTGGGTAATTAAGCATGAGTACTTAAATACAAGTCATGGTTATTCCAAAAAAAAAACATATACATGACCAATATGGTTAAGCACGGAAAGAATGTAACACAAAAGCATTAGTAATGTGAGTGATGCCATACCTCCTCTGCGACAAAGAGGAAGTAATTCACCAGATCACCAGGAACACCAGGGAACCTAGCACGAAGCTCTTCTCTCTGCAGGTGCGTAGAATGTAAGATATAAGGTATAGCCAAGAAAACCGGGAAAATAACTTGTGCTGTTGTTACCTGACTAGCAACTCCAACTGGGCAATTGTTTGTGTGGCAAATGCGTGCCATGACACATCCGGTAGCTATCATAGCTACAGAACCAAAACCATATTCATCCGCACCCATGGCAGCAGCCAAAAGGACATCTAGGCCACTCCTGAATCCACCATCGACCCTAAGTACCACCCTTTCTCTCAATCCATTTTGTATAAGTGTCTGGGGGAAGTTAACTAGCTTTAGAACAAAGTGATTTGGTACTAGAAGAAACTGATTGTAACGAGCAACTAAATGTAAACCTGGTGAGTTTCTGTAAGACCGAGTTCCCAAGGACCCCCAGCATGCTTGATTGAGCTAATTGGGCTAGCTCCAGTACCACCGTCATGACCTGATATCTGTATAATAAAATGATAATTCAGATGACCAAAAGAAGTAGGCTAAACTTCTTGACAAGTGGAAAAAATCACTCCCAGCTAATTAAATAATAGTTCAAAGCATGGTTCCTCCCAAGAATAATGCCGTAATAAAACATCAGGTTTAGCGTGCTCGTCCAACCATTAAACTAATTCACCGTCTTGACAAGTGGTGTCCGTGCATGCAATAACCGTGTGCTCTGTGCTGCATTGCTGTGTTTTGGGAAATTTTAGTAGATTTCTGGGGATTTATTCCCCACAATCCTAACTGTTTATTGCATACAATTTTCACTAAAAAGTGATGAACTACAATAGGGAAGATATATCCTTGTGAATTTAGTACATTAAATGCCACTGTATATAGTACGGAGTATGAAAGGCAAAAACAGTATAGGCAACCTCAACTAGAGCATATAGCACCTTACAACAAAAGGCTAAGGGTACAAATAAAATGTAAAATCGCATTAAACCATAGGACCATAGTCACTCATGAGAATGCAGATCCGCGTACAACGAAGTATGAGTTAAATCAATGAATTATTAGAAAATAAATGTTTAGCCCACCTGAATTACGTCTGCGTTTGCCTTAGATACTCCAGAGGCTACAGTTCCAATTCCTGCCTCAGCTACAAGCTTTACCGATACCTTTGCTTTAGGATTGATCTGCCCGGACAAATGAATTAAATATTTCATTAGTGCCACTAAATGGAATTCTTTTTCCAAGAAGAAACCAAGAATTAAACAACACTGCTAGTTGACATATACGTAGATAGCATCGTTATGCGACACAGAAAACTTATTTTCAAGCTAGCAGTTCTCCATATCACCAAAATTACTAGTTGATATCGTATTCAAGTAGTTGAGCAAGACAAACCTGATGGAGGTCAAAAATTAGCTGCGCAAGATCCTCAATGGAATAGATGTCATGGTGTGGTGGTGGGGATATGAGAGGAACACCAGGTTTGGAGTTTCTCAACCGAGCTATGTATGCACTGACTTTTTTCCCAGGAAGTTGACCCCCTTCACCAGGCTTCGCCCCTTGGGCAATCTTTATCTCGATTTGTTCAGCATTAACTAAAAATGTTGGTGTAACACCAAAACGCCCAGATGCAACCTGTGAAATAATAATAAATATAAGAACCAACTCAAATATATGAATCCAATAGAATTACAGTACAGGATATATTGTGACTTCGATTCAGGACATATAAATGAAAAGGTAGACAATTATGCGTCCTTGATGGTAGCTATAGTACAGAATAAAAGTACTTAATACACTCCTACTTTTTTTTCCTTTTTTCAGAAAAGCAGGACACATTGTCTATAAGAGGAATTTTGGTATGCCACTGCAAAGTTTCAAGTTTGAAAAGTAAGGGTGCTCCCTAACATGACCTAGCACCTGCATATAACTAGCACCTTCAGGCACTGACAGACCTCTGATCTCTTTGGATGTTCATCTCTTGGCCTGAAAAAAGCCGGTGCTAGCCCATTTTAGGGGAAAATAAGCGTACTCAGCAGCGTATTAATGTCCCGACGTCTGGAATGTTATTGGCTACTAACACGTTCATCTACAAGAATGATACAGAACTTAATCTTGAATAAGTTTGGCTTGCTCACAGGCTCACAGCATTGGTTTTCTAAGTGGTGCTTTACCCATGGTATTGTAACAAAATTGAGTGGAATCCTACTCAGTAATCAGTGAAGAATTGTTAATGTGGCCATTATGAGAGAATATCTACCAAGAATAATTAGATGAATCCATAGTCATGGTTTTGAAAATAGAAGCATAACCTGCCCCAAAACTATTTATAATACCCAAGGTAAAGTGCCAAAATAAAGCAGTTGACGCTGCACCTGCTTAATGGCACTTGTGGCAGTGTCCCCGTTCTGAAGACCTTTGAGATGAGGAAGTGTTGGAGAATACCCATCTTCAACATCTGCAAGGGGACTCCAGCGGATTGGGTCCTGCAAAATAAGTCCATAAGAATGTTGTAATTTCCACTAGAGCTGCTTGACATAACTAGCTTTGTTATTAATGTAGGTTATTTGACCCACCTCACCACCTTCTCCTGAATTTGATTTTCCACCTATTCTGTTCATAGCAATTGCAATTGCTTCATGTGTTTCTCTGGAAATAGCTCCCAAGGACATTCCACCTGTGCAAAAGCGCTCGACAATAGAGGTTGCCGGCTCGACTTTGCCTATGGGAATAGGGCCCCGTTCACTCTTCAATTCTACAAGATCTCGAAGAACCTGCAGCATAGAGATATGGTAAATCAAAGGTGATACACAAAAATATCTACAGGCTGCCCACCTGCAAAGTAAAGAGTAAGCACCACTAACATTGACAGGACGGCTTGCAAGATGTTGTTGGTAGATGGTATACGCATTATCACTTCTTTCACGAATTGCTTTGTGCAGCAGCTTTGACATCTCAGGATTATTTGCGTGAAATTCACCTGTTCAGGAAAGCAAAAACACCATATTTCAGTAATAAACAGTAACATATATATTGCAATACATTTGATCCAACAAATTTATTACCTAAAATGTAATTTCTGCAGCAACAAGAGGTGTGTTTTTGGAAGAAATGAGGTATTATCAGTGTTAACTTAATGGATGTGCCAATCATACTAAAAAAGAAAATGGATTTAACTATCACGTTAATGATAAGCATTTTTCATCCCTGTTTGGCGGGCATCAAATCTAAGAGCTTGCATTTGCAATGGTTGCGCCCCTGGACAACAACATCCAGAAATCGTCCAGGCCCCTACCAGTAGCTCCCCTTGCAATAGGCAGGACAGGGGATCCATGAAGACACAGGTATTGGTGAATCCTAAGGAGGACTCAAAGGAACGTAGATTTCTAAAATAGTTGTGGCCTTAGTATGTTTTGATTGATGATGTCACGCAAATGCCGCACACATCACAGCAGACGAATCTCAAGTCGTTGATTGATGTCATTTTAACTAAAACACTCATATTGCAACAAAATGGCAGAATACAGACAGCCAGGTCATAAAATCTAACTTCGCTAAAGTTGTTGAGATTGTATACCTCCAGGTCTGGACTGGATGAATCCAAAGTTTTCCAGCCTCTGTGCGGTATCTTCCGAGAATGCCTTCACCCAGAATGATAATGTTTCTCGGCCCAGCTTTACAACAAATGGATAGAACAGTTAACTTGGAGAAGTGCCAGTAGATAAAAATCTCAGAAGAGCTACAAGGTACATTGCCAACTACAGGTGATAATCTAAACGCTCTTCTCAATAGGCACTGTACCAGATCAATGAAATCTTATTGACACCAAAAACGTAAATCAAGTATGAAAAGTGTGAATTACCTCATCAAGGGTTAGTCCTCCAATTTTCGATACACTTCCACAGAATGCAAGGTCGACAACTTCTTGGCCAAGACCATATATTTCAAAGATCTGAGCTCCACAGTAACTATCCAAAAGATACGACATGTTAAACCATTGCATGAGTACTTCACCATAATGGCGTTGGTATATTGCATTGGATGACAAAGATAGACAAACCTTGAGAGCAATGATATGCCCATTTTTGAGAGTATCTTGAGCAGGCCAGATTTTACAGCCTGAAAACATAGACCGAGTGATAACAGATCTAAAATGGAACATAAAGATCATACTTCTAGGAGTCGACCACAACATAAGTGCACAAATGTAGTATTAAGTTCAACTATGTTCAGACACACAACTGCAGCAGCACAACAACCTGCAACAATATAATCAAAACTCACAACGCACCTTGATAAAGTTTCTCTGAGCCTGCTCGATGGTCACTGTGGGCATCTTGCCATTGCGCATCAAATTAACAGTTTTCTTGCTCAGCCTCCATTGTCTGCACGTCTCTAATGCCAGATATGGGCATACGGCACTGATGCAATAAAAGATTGAATATTAGTAAATTTAGTAAGCAAACGCAACATTGTCACTTGAAAACTAATGGTTCTGGACAATGTTCACAACTGAATATTAGATCTAACTAGAAGTTGCTGAAGAGACAAAACAATAAGGGAAGGAATAATTGGATCTTTGAGAAGATCCCACTGAACAAAACATAGACGAAAAGGTTTTTATTTGCTGATTTAGACTGACACAAAGCCAAATTTCTCTTCCAATCGTGGCTGCTTCGTCTAGCTGAACTTTTTTTTAGATTCTCTTCATCCTTTCTTCCTCAACTTTGTATTTCTTTTGGATAGTGATTCATATAGGGGTCCCACACCCACAGAAACACTGTCTTAAGGGTGTTTTCTCATTAATTGTTAGTATGAGGACGTTATGATGCTATCTTATGCTCTAAGATTCATGCTCCAAGTTGAAACAATTGCATGTCAGTTTCCGGAAGGAGTTTGACTACAAAAACATAATTATCATCTAGACTTCAGTTCCATACAAATTGTCAAAGGAGATACTAGCCAGCCAAGTGGCTATGGTACAGTGACTTGGATAGGGTTGGAAAAGTCTAAAGTCAGTTTGACGCTTTATCAAATAGTTCAATTCAATATTTATTACCATGCTACTGCCAGAAGATTTGCTACAAGATCCTGGAACTGAGAGTAATGGATATCGTGAAGACAGGAATCGTAAATCTATATTGTCAAAACGTGATATGCAAAGACATAAGCAACTGAAACTGGCAGTTAATGACATTATGCTATCCCACTGTGTTAGATTATGATTTCGTGTATTTAATTCATGCTGACCTTATAACCCTGATCATCAATAAACACAGATTGGGAGTCTATACATGCATATATGCAGGATCAGGATGTCATGCGAAGCAAGAATAAGTAACGAACTAGCGGTTACTGGAGAAAATCCATTTAAAATCAAAGACATACCTGGCTCCATATCCAATCAAACAGGCAAATTGATGGGTACTGAAACACTGAGCAGTGTCAGCGACAATTGAAGCAGACATGCGGAGGCCATTTTGAATCAGATGCTGGTGGATGGCACCAACAGCTAGAAGTATTGGGATGGCAGGCCGTGTTGGTTCCTACATCATGCATCCATTTAGTTGCAATTTAGGATGTGTGTATAAAACATGACATGATTCTATCTCCATAGTGTATTGCATCTTACTTTGACAAAAAGAAAGGTTCCGTATTTTAATCCAAGATCAATAATCATTTTAAGAGAACTACCTATTACTCGATTGTGATGTTTCTGAGTAAAAATTTGAAAGCCACTTCAAACATATTTTGAGTCTAAAAACGAGGAGTAAAATGAAGACTATTGCAGACATCTGTGTTAACACATTAAGAAGTCAGAAGCTACTCACAAGTGCTTCAGAACGATCAGAAAGAACCAGAAGTTGAGAGCCACTCCGCACAGCAGCATCAGCTTCTTCACAAAGAGCATTAATTGCCTTATCAAGGGAACCATCTAGGCCTTTACGGATATTAAAATACGTCGAGAGTACTTTGGGCTTCAATTTCGAGTCATTCAATAGAGATTCTAGTTCCCCTTCATTCAGTACAGGACTTGATAGAGTAACCTGAGAAGTCAACAAGATGGTGTCTAAATATTACTCCCAAGAATACAATGGAAACCATTACCTTCAAAAGTAACTAACCTGATCAGCATTTTCAGGGCCAACTTCCAAGATGTTGCCTCGTTTACCAATATTAACTTCAAGAGACATGACTAAACCTTCTCGGAGTGGGTCGATTGCAGGGTTTGTAACCTAGAAATCGATGAGATACGTTCATAAGCCAAAGCTGATATGATTATGATTGCTAAAATCATTTTTTAATGAGGACCCATTACTGCTGTGCACTGCTCATTCAGGCCCCGCAGATGCAGTATTAGTTGGGAAATAGAGATAGCAATAGTCTGTTCCCTTGTAACTTTGATTTATTCCTTATTGATATTTATCATATATTGCAATTCGGTAGCAAGTTGAAGATTTAACGGAGTTTGCTAGTACTCCAAAATAACCTTGAATTTTTACTACAAAATGTGATTTTCCCAACTACCAACTGTGCTCTAGATAAAAAGTTTCGCAAGGAGTACTGATATCGTGCAATTATTTGGGTAATGGAGGACGTTTCATCACCCATATTTTTATCATTGTTACTGAATCAGGAACCCCATTAGTTGAGCAAACCAGGATACTTATCTCAGCAACCATAGCAATCAATCAATAGCACTCTATAGGGTTTGGCGAGTTAACAACATAGCATGATATGTCTAAAGGATTCACTGACCTGTGCAAATCGCTGCTTGAAATAATCAAAGAGCATGTGTGGTTTTTGTGACAACACAGCTAATGGAATGTCATCGCCCATACAAAATGTTGGCTCCTTCCCTTGTGAAGCCATCGTTTCAATTACCATTTGCACATCTTCACTGGAATAACCAAATGCCCTAAAAACACGTAACATTAAATAAAGCATTAGGTCTGACAACTGACCATCTAGCATTTCTAATTGTTACAGTCATTCGCATTTGCCTGTAGTACAGTGTCTGAAGTAACAACAACATAAGCACATTCTACACATGGGGCATAAAAATCAGCTAGAATCTGGCGATATATTTCTGGGCATGACTGACATATTACAAAGATCAAAAGTACCATTTTGCGGTTTATTGCCTGAAATCTGAGTAAATCTTTCTGTTCCAAGCTAGGTGTACTTCAGATATTACATAATGTAATATTGTGGAAATGCTTTGATTAATATTAATTTTATCCATATGATTTTATGTATAGTTAAAAATGTTGGATTCATTCTGAAATGACATCACCCAGGAAGAGAAATGGGCATTGCAATGATAACGATGTATAGTTTAAAGATTATTATACATGTCGCTGAAATAGTCAGCCACAAGTCCACATCCTTTTAAACATAAGCATCAGGCATAATGTTAGACATACATACACGCTAACTCTGGAACAAACATACTAAGTACCACAACACAAATACATACAAGGGAAAAGGTAGATATGAGTTCATTGGAGCAATGTTTGTGGATTCTTACTGCTGATGTCTCATAACTGTTTCATTGTCCATAACAGGAGATGATTGGAAATTGACAGGCTTTATTGAACGTGTACTTTGTTGCAACCAATTCCCGTAGGGGTGTGCTGAAGCCACCTTCTTCTTCACTTCTGTGTTTTCAAGCACCTAGGACAACTCACGAGATTTAGAATCTACATTTGAGAAAACTGCAATGGTCAAGGCAGGAGGGAAGATATTGTTCTATTGTATTCTAACCTGACCAGTCTGTAGGTCAACTGTTATCATCATTCCAGGACCCAATCTTCCTTTCATTACTACCTTGGATTCATCCATTGGAATAACACCGACCTGTAGATTTTCATTAACAGAGCCAGTCAGTTGGTGTTGGTGAGAATCCTACATAATACTTCCCAAACTCTCGTAAAACACTTGAGAAGATGATCCAAGATTGCTTTTAAAATTAACACATCAGATTCAACTACCCAAGATGGCGAAAAGTAGCACTAGAGTATCATTTGAAATCTAATAAACTGGGATTGTCAAATTATGAGCTTAAGATTCTAAGCGTCATGTGTAGTACTAACAGGTTTATGAAAAAGTAATTTTCCTGTATCACAGCCATCAGATGTTCTGTTCACCTGCTAACAGGTGTTTGGAATGTTGCAGATCAAAGTACTGTGCATTATGTAAGAATAAGCTGAGAAGTGTAGCCACAAAATGCTTTCTACACGTTAAAATGTCAAGTTCTTGCTACATCCAAGTGCAAGCTTCTAACACAAAATACAGATTGATATACTTAACTTTACTCGAACAACGGTTAACACAATCTGGCACCATCGAATGAATTTGTAGCCAAAAGGGCAACAACAGCAACCTATGTGGGAATTACTGAAGTTTGCCGCCACAGATGCATTAGCATACATAGCATGCAAATAGGAACCGAACACTAACAGGTAACTACATAATTTATCCTAATCACCTAGTGTAGCTGCCAGACCTAACATTTCAGCAAATGGACACAATACTTACTGAATGTTACATTAAGTTTAGCTTGTGACATCTGAACTCTGCGATTTGGTATAGAAGGATGTCAGTGTATCTGCAATAAGTTACTGGCAGATAAACCAAATGCTCCAATTTCAGAATTTCAAAATTGACACTTCACTAATGTGTGAGATAAAACCGCTCTATGATAACATTGCTACAAAACAGAATATTCAGAAGGCAGAACAAATAACTAGAACCTACCTCAGATGCAACATAAACAAAACCATCTGATGTTCTCCAATAACGTGCTGGACGAAGCCCATTTCGATCAAGGCATGCTCCCACTGTCCTTCCATCACTATATAAAAGTACCAAAAATAACTTGTAAATATAGCTGGTTCTGTTGCAGCAAATTATTCGGTTGGGAAAAGGCAGCATTGGGATATCTTGCAAAATTCTAAAATTACAGCTATTCAGGAACGGAGGGAGAGAGTAAGAAGGAAGCAAAATCTGGTAATGCATGAAATAGCTTTACCAAAATAGGCAAGAAACTGTCTTTACATCAGAAAAAAAAATGGCCAGCCACAGATTGACACAAACTTACCTAAACAAGAGTAAAGCAGGCCCATCCCAAGCCTCCATTTGACCCTTGTAGTACTCATAGAAGTCAACTGCCTAATGCACAAACCAAGAGAAGCTTCAGTTGGACAGGAGTGTTGGCACAAATTAATGAAAGAGGCCCATGCATGCTCAACATATATTCACTAATGCATCCCATACCTCAGGGTATTTTATTGACAATGTCGGATGGTTCTTATATGCCTCAGGGACGAGCATCATCATAGCTTCAGCCGGACTTCTACCACTTCTTAACAGTAACTGGTGGAAGAAAGGATGTGATGACTCAAATATTACAACACCAGTATTTAAGGTATAAATATATACTGCAAATGAATGCGGGGCACTCAATGCAGTCAGAATAGCATGTACAAATGTGACGCACAGTGAAAATATATCAGTTAGAATTTCCCGCTTAGCAACAACTGACATGTTTCTAGCATTAATGAAATTAGACAGAGTACCACTTTGTTATTCAAAAAATTGAAAACTTGTTTAAAAATAGCATAGGATGTCTACATGCAGATTAAAAAATGAAACTAGTTATTTCAGTCCATTGAATCTCTGTAAGTCAAAGTGCAGCAAAATAGTCAAGTTGAGGTCATTTTTGCAACAGAATACTGTATTTTACTTATTCAGTGCCCATTAGATGTTAAACAGTTAAATCTCCTGTAACAGCTTGACATGTGTGTGAATAATTTGTCGTTAAGCAAGTTCAACAGAGCCCAAAAAGCCTTGAAATATTCAAGTACTGACAAGAAAGCAAAATTATGCGAATATTATGGTTGTGCAGACAAGAACACAAGAAATGCATGCTTTGTGTATATTAATGAATGGTGCAAAGTCTCATACTTCAGCAGCATTGTCAAGGTTTGCTGAATCAGATGCTTTAGGGTCACCAAACGGGCGTATTTCATTCTCACGACCTCGCCACACAGGAGATTGTATTGTGGCTTCCCTTGATCGCATCCAGTTCAGGTTTCCCTGCAACGAAAAGGAACACTATGAGCAATGCCCAAAGCATGTATAATTTCCAGTATCAAACACTTGGTGAACATCATAGGAAGAAGCTAAATAATAAAGTAAGATAAAAGTCATAAAAATTAAAATAGGCATTATTTGAGGAAGTTAATGCTAACCTGTATTGTATTAATCTCTCCATTGTGTCCAAGTAACCTCATTGGTTGTGCAAGAGGCCATCTAGGACTTGTGTTGGTACTGAATCTTCGATGATATATGGCAAAAGGAGATTTGTAAAGCTCATTTCGAAGGTCCAAATAGAATTGCCCAAGAACCTCAGATCGAAGCATTCCCTTGTAGATGATAGTCTTACTTGACAAAGAGCAGAAATACAGCTCATCTGCCCAACTAGCAGATTTTGTAGCCCGCTCTATCAGCTTTCGGCAGATGTATAATTCTCTCTCTATGTCATCAGCGTCATCTTCTTTCGCAATTTTAACGAATATCTGTTGTATCTTAGGCATTGTTTCTTTTGCATTGCGACCTACCACTGATACATCAAAAGGAACAGGTCTCCAGCCAAGAACCTCAAGGCCTTCATCTTTAAAAACCTTCTCAACAACTGCAAAGTGATATGGTGCCACATTCAGATCATGTACAAGCATAACTAATAGCAAATATGGTCACTTGCACATAAAAAGGCATAAGGACATGTTTTAAAAAGAAAACAACTACTCCCTCCGTATCAAAATATAAGACTTTCTAGCTAGCTTCTGCACACATGTATCTAGACATGTTTTAGTGTAAGATTCATGTGAACCTTACACTAAAACATATCTAGATACATGTGTGTAGAAGCTAGCTAGAGAGTCTTATATTTTGATACGGAGGGAGTAGTAACTAACAAAATTGTGTCCCTATTTTACTTCTGAAGCAGATGTCGACGACTCCATGTGAGTACCAAAACAAATACACTCTTGTGAAGCTATGCAAATTCATAGTAGTGTAGTACAGTAGAGCTCAAATAAAACATTTGTAGCCTGACTGTTGGTACAAAATAAATAATTTTCTTTTATAAAAGTTTGTATGCAGATTACTCGGGAAAAAAATTGTATGCCAATGGCAACAAAATTCCAGCAAAAGAATGTTGCAAGCAAAGGTTTTAAGGACAATGATGGCATGGCAAGTGAAGTATGGCAGGATGACAATTCTGAAGCGATCAGAGTGTGATGGCAAAGACATGCATTGCCACACAGAAATCTCTGGTCCATGTAAGCATACTAACTGGTGCGCTTTAAAGACAAGATATGCTCCACATTGTAGACAACATTCTGCGCAAAGCATCAGAAACATTACCAGCTTTGGCTTCTGCCGCAGAATTATCGTCTTGTGGAAGGAAGACCATGCCTACACCTGTATGTGTTCTTTCGAAGGGAGCAAGCCCTTGCTTGCTGCCCCAGTCATTAAACAAATCCCATGGTATGCCGCTCATCAATCCTGCCCCATCACCAGAGTCGTTGTCTGCCCCACAACCACCACGGTGCTCCATGCACCCGAGAGCTGTAAGAGCATCACGGACAATGTTGAATGAAGCCTCGTTTTTCAAGTTGGCGACAAACCCAACACCACAAGCTCCACGTTCTGCCAAGATATCATTCAAGTCCGCAGCCTGGTAAAAAAAGGAAATCCCAGATGTCAGCTAGCAGCGCATGATTTACAAATTACAAGTCATGATTGTCACAACTAGCAGGCCACGACCCATTCAAATACATTCCCGAAGAGCACGGAAAACAAGCACGTCAAAAAAAATTCCACCTGCGCATTACACAATGTGGTACTCCTCGAACTTGACCGTGATTTGTACCTACCACAACTGACAGCTGTTACCTAACCTTTCATCAACACCCACTTAGTTTACTCTACCTGCATTTTGCTGTGTTTCGTGCACTTGCTACAAACTCTATGTTGTACTTTAAAAACTCCACGAAAGGAACATGACATAACAAAAGCGATACTGGTGTGCAAGCGCACCATTATGAGCTAGCGACCAAAACAACTACGTATCACATGCAATGAATTTTGCGGCAAGCACAGAACCTTATCGTCGGATACAGTCATCGGGGTATGCCAAAATAATTGTACTCGATTCCTGATATCCCCTAAATTTCCCAAGCATGATATGGAGCACGCAGCCGATCCAGAAGGTCTCGAAACCACGATCCATGAATACAACAAGTCACCGCCGCTGACCTCGTAAACCAATCTAATCAGTAATCAACCCACGAAACAACAAAAACCCCAACCCTCCGAAGACGCACGCGGTCTGAACCCCAATCGCGACGCAAGCAGTTGATCGGAGGGAGGGAGCGCGCATACCTCCTGCACGGGCTTCTGAGGGCGCGGCACGTCGAGGACGGCACGGGCGGAGACGGCCCAGCTGCGGCGCGCGGCGGCGAGCGCGGGCGCCCTGGCCCCTCTGGCCCGGAGCCTGCGCGCGGCGGCGCGGCCCGCGAGGAGCAGCGGCGCGGCGCGCGGGAGCGGGAGCAGCCCCGCGGCGGCGGCGGGCCGCGGCGAGGGCGCCACCGCGCGGGGGAGCGTGGCGGCCATGGACGGACGGCGCGCGGCGTGATCCGGTCAGCCGCGAGCGAGCCCCCTACCGGACCGGACTGTACTGGATAGAGAGCACCAGCACACGCGGCTGCGGAGGCGCCGCCGGTAGCGTGGTGGGCAGGGAATGCGGGCGGGGAAGCGGACAAGGCCGGATCGTGTGGAGAGGGTGAGGATAGAGGAGGAGCGGAGGGGGTGGGTGGGGGGCTCTGATGGGGTGCGGAGGAGGAGAGGAGCGGAGTAGTTTATAGACGACGACGAACTGTTGCTGTAATGCTGTGCCTCTCGGGCGCACGGAGAGGCGACAGACGCAGGCGACCGAGCGAGCGAGCAAGCGGATGGATCAGGAAGGAGAGGGTCAGGGGATCGATGGTTGGGTTTGTGTGGTTTTTAAAGAGGGGATTGCGTTCTGTGGGGCTTGCGGCGCCTTTTGGTGGGCCTCTGCCGCTCTTGCTCTTCTGGGGTTGGGGAAGCACAGGTGGCTGATTTTGGACTGGGGTTTAGAGCGTCTCCAAGCATGGCCCTAAACTGCTCCCAAACCGATCTTTTTGCGTCCGGGCTGGTTTATTTCGTGGGGACCAGCGTCCGCACGTCCGGCAGCCCCCAAACCCACACCATATGTGGGGGGAGTTTGGGGAGAATTAGCACGCCCGGACGCACGCCCGGACGCATGTTGGACCACCTTTTTGGCATGTTGGACCACTTTTTTCCTTTCTTTTCCTTTCTTTTGTCCTTCAATCATTGCTCTTTTTCCCTTTCCACCAATCACATGCAAATGGTCCCACAGTTTGGGGTGACATTTGGGGGCAATGGTTGTAGGAGGCCAATTTTTAGAGGCGTATGCGGACAGCCGTCCGGACGTTTCGGGGCCGGATTTGGGGACCTCGCTTGGAGATGCTCTTAGGGGGTGGACCCACATCGTACAGGTGGGGTTAGGATATCTAGAGTGAGTGTTTTCTCACCGTGTTTGCTCATTTTTGTTAGTGGGGTGAAAAACGCATGTACTCACTCCTTCTCAAAATAGGGTGCCTATTAAATTCAGTCAAAGGCAAAATCTATAAGATTTGATCAAGCATATAGAAGAATATATCAACATTTACCATACTAAATGTATATGATATGAAAATATATTCCATGTTGATTGTATCAGTGTTGGTTTGATATTGTAGACGATCATAGTATATAATTGGTCAAACTTTGTAAAGTTTGACTTTGACCCCAAAAAATACACACCCTATTTTGGGAAGGGTGAGAATTTATTAGAAATAATGCATATTTCAATACTTTATAATTCAAAAATCTAGGCATCAAATGAGTACATGCATGTGCAAAACACCACAATACATATGTTTTTCTTATGAGTAGCTCACACACTCGTGTAAACAATATAAGAATATAGCATGTTGGAATTTACCATTGGTAAATATGACGTGAGCACGCGTTGTTGGTGTCGCACTTAACGTGTACATGTGTACGAAAAAATATAAGTCATGTCATTAAACCGGACATATCACTGAATTGCATGGGTCAATGGAAAGAAACTTTAGATGTTATTAAGAGAGGTTGCTAGGTTTGATTTAACTAGAAAAAGAAAAGGGACCCTTTTGGCTGAGATTTTGGACTGGGGTGACCCCTTTGGATCACATGCATTGAAAAGCACGGAATAAAAAAATGTAGTAATGGAGTGTCATGACACATGGAATCTTACAGAAAGTACACTTGTTGTTTGGTTACACCACAAGAAAACTGCAGTATTTTCTATAGAGATGAGTACAAAGCATAGTCGTCATAGACACATAGGATTATCGAACCTCTTGCTAAAAAAACCTATGAAATTGTAGTGTAGAAAAGCAATTCATAGAAATTTTGAAGAATTCATTTGTTTGAACCAACTGGACTATACATAGGAAAACTTCCCTATGGACTGGAATCCTACAAAATTTGTTTGAAAATCCTTTGAAACAAAGAGACCCTTAGGGATTATTATTGGGGAGGTGGACACACAATGTATGGTATGGTACTGGTAAAAATACACTGTGTCTCTCGGGTACTGACGCACCCGATATTAAAAAATAGTATTAAAGAAAGGTTCAATTTTTTTTGAAACTTCCAGACGGGCAAATATAATCAAGTATTGTACCCATACAAAAAAATCGCCAAAGAATATCTTTAATTGCAAACTGGGTAAACGATTTGCCAAAAAAGACGCTATATGCACGCTACATTCGTCAGAGATTTGTCTTTGTTGCCCAGAAGTCAAGGAAAATCATTTTGTGACCAAAGTTTTTACAGGAGTAGAATACTTGGTCATCTTTGAGTGTAATTTTTTTGGAATTCATTCGACCACTTTTTGAATTTTTCAAAAAAATATGTATATCAGATGCGCTTGTCTCCATTTGCCATTAGTCTAGGTCCATGGTACTGGGATTATGAATGTAGACTGTTTTCTCGCCATTTTTGCTCCTTTTATGGCACTTGAATGAATGAAATTGGCATGTATTTATCAAAATGATGCATCTCCAAATACGTTATGACTCAAAATATAGGCAATAAATGAGTACATGCATGTGCGAAAACACCATGTTACATAGTATGTTTTTTCTTGTGAGTACAACGCTTTAGTGCGCTATCTTTTGCATGGTACTCCCTCCGTCCCGGTTTATAAGTCCTCTACGTATCCCTAGGTTGCAAATTTGTTGCAACCTAGGGATACGTAGAGGACCTATAAACCGGGACGGAGGGAGTATAAAACTATAGCGTGTAGGGATCTAACATTGGCAAATATAAGTGTGTGGTATCACTTAATATGTGTACGACAATATATAAAGCATGCCTTTAAACTACTGACCTATCAATGACATTGCATGAGTCAATTGGACGGAACTTCGAAAGCTATTAAGAGGTTGCTTGGTGTGATATAAAATTTCAAAAATTTAACCACCAATCTCCTTATCAACATTTAAAAAATCACTTTTATATAAGTTTCGGCATTGTGAAATGTTTGATAGTTAAGTTTTGGACTCGAACCATGCATGAACCAAGGGCCATGATTCTTGGAACCGACAAAAAAACATAAAAAATGCAAGGTTTGGATCTAGAAGTTCCGGCATGCTAAAATTAATTGAATCGGATGCGTAGTTAGACCACATTTTATCGGGATGCTACCTAGAATTATGGGCACATAAGAGTCATAGAGGTGCCCTAAATTTATAGGTTAACTCGAAGTTTTTTTATCCTGGTGCATGTGCAACAACCTGATAGGGGCAGAGCTGGTATAGGAGCATTTAGTTCATAAGAGCCCAATCAGATTCACCAAATCCTCATTAAATTAGTCTTTTTTTGCGAAACACAGTACAACGCAGACGCTCACATACACGTGCACACACTCACCCCTATGAACGCACGCACGCACACCCAACCCCTATGAGCACCTTCGAAAGACTGAGCCGGCGGTCGGGTCTTGAGATTGACGAAATCACCACAGGCGCCTCGCTGTCGACGGGAACGTCGCCTCGCACTGAAGAATATTCCGGCTAAATGAGAAACACCAGTGTCAAACCTGGAGTTTGAACTCTGGTGAGCTGGGGGTACAACCACCATCCTAACCATCTTGCCACAAGCAAGTTCTCTCATTAAATTAGTCTTTGATATTGCTCATTAGTGGAAGATTACACCTTTAGAAAAAGAGCTGGCCCCATTGGTTTTTTAGCTTCACCCTTGTCTGTGATTGGAATTGAAAACACGACAAGATAAAATAGGAGTCGTTCGGTTACATCATAGGAAAATATAAGAAATCTTCAAGGATTAGGTATATACCATTATTGGCATATAAGAAAAGGCAATGTTTTGAATGAAGAGGCCCTATACTCAAAGTGATGCAACGTACTGCAAAACAATGATTCAGGTTAAGAACCAACAGGTGTGAGCGTGTGTGGTACACTTAGATGCTAGTGCAGGGTTTTCGTTATTATTTTACCACTTGTCATTGCTGAGTTGTTTATTCTCTTGAGCTTGTCATCTATACGGGTATCTCCATTTCCTATCGGCTGTCCCACAACTAGTATTATAACCACATAATGGTGCAAACTTACATCGCAGGCTCTGTACTATGAACTTTTGTCCCATAATTTGTTACTAATTCTGTGAATCCAACGATACCAGGAAAAACGTAAGGTAAATCGACAGGAAAAAGAAGAGTGTTTTGTGTTGGGAGTAACCGGTTCAGTTTCAACGAGATTCTCCTCTGCTTCGGAGATAAACATTAAAAAAACTGATGAATGGTGCCGTTGGCGTATCTGAATGCAGTCATGCACCTTGAGATAGTTGAGTAAACCCAAAACCTGCTCTCACCAACCAGATGAGCATCATGCTTACATGCGCATAGCCTTGTTAGGACAATATAATAACCCGCTTATGCTGTCAACGGAGCGATGCACTTGTCTGAAAACAAAACCATCGCTTAAAAATTTCGGCCACTTGTGCCACACAATATGCAGAGTGGCGAAATAATGCTGGACTAAAAATTCCAACACAAGCGTTCCCATCTTTCTCCACAATAAATAAGTGTTTGTATTTCTTAGTATAGTATAAGCAATTGTTAGTTCCTGCATAATGGAGTAGTAAGCAACTTGACTTCCCTTTTGGTAAAACCTTTCTTTAAACACTGTGCCTTTATCTGCGGGGCATTGCCAATTATTATTCGAGAGGTCCTTATCCGTGAACAATTCCTAATGCACAGATCACCAATCGTAGAGAAAAGATACGGCGAGTCGTTTATCAATTATCAGCTTGTCACAACTCACAGCGGAGTTTAAGGAGGAGGAGAAGGCTGCCTTGCCTTGTCCTCTGAATAATTCTGGTCCTGTTCGGCAGTTCAGTGTGGGGCTTAAATCCACGCAAGAATCCGGAGATTCTCGCTTAAAACTGGACATATACATGCGTACGTAGGCGGGTACGTCACGGCGATCGATCCTTCCTCGCGCACGCGACCCGAAATTTGTTGGCACTCGCAAGTTGCAACTTGCTACTTGCTCGGCCGTATAGGCGACAAATTTGACGAAATTGACCCGTTTTAAACTTATTTTCTAAAATGGATCCAAATTTGAATTATTTCACGATCTGACTTTTTGCACGACATCTCGGCAAAGGCGTCATGAAACTTGCCACGTCAGTTACGCTGAGCCCACATAGCATGGCGCTCCGGCAAGGGCGTCATGCATCTTACCATGACGCCTCTGGCCGCCTGGGGAGCCATGCTATTCAGGTGTGGGTCCATCTACGATGACGTGGCGAGTTTCACGACGTCTTTTGCCAGGGCGTCGTACAGTCTGGCATGACGCCAAATGAAAAAGGGTCAGCTCATGAAATAATTTGAATTTGGATCCATTTTGTAAAATAAGTTAAAAAAAGGATCAATTTTGTCAAATTTACCGTATAGGTGGACTTTGGAGAGTGGTGATTTGTGGCACCGAGCTCAAATGAGCTTGATTTGTTAAAGAAATTTGAAGATGGTAGTTTGAAGTTTCAAAAAAAACCAAACAAAAATCCATGAATATGTATATGTCTTCTGCATACATGTGCAAAGTTTTGTTAAAAAGGAATTCTATTTTAGGTTATAGAAAAATGTATGGTTGTATAAATGAATAAAAAAGCTCTTGTTTTAGCCTAAGTTTGTCTTTTTAGATCAAAATACATCTTAACGAAACTTGTAGTGTGAATACTTTATGTGTATATGTGGATGTATAATTTTTGTAACAACAAGAGCACCAGTGCTCATGTGCAACAAACACTTTCAAGACTTTTAGAGACTCTCTCGGATGTCACCTGCTTAGAGCATCTCCATCAGCACCCCAAACCACCCAAAAACCATTGTGTGTGTGTGGGGGGGGGGGGGGGGGGGGGGGGGGGGGGGGGGGGGGGGGTTGGGGGCGGCCGGACACGGAAAACATCACACCAGCACCCCCATTTGTCCGGCACCTCTCAAATTATGTCCAGCACCTCCGAGCGGGCGACCAAACTTGGGGTCTCTCGGCCAGACACGCTCCTGGGTCGGGCTGACACGCATGTCATTCTACTATATATAAAGGACGGCAGAATCCGCCCCTCCTCATTCGTCCACGTCGCCGGTAAACCACGGCCGTCCGATCCACGAAATCGACGGCCGAGATGCGCCCACGTCGCCCCATCGGCGCGAAGCACTGTTCATCCCGATTATCTGCCAATCGCGGCGCGTCACGTGGCCCGGTCACCCGCCGGCCGCACCCGGTCACCGTGCCGATTTGCACAAACGACCTCCCGCTTTCGGAAATTCGCGCGCGGTCCACGCTTTCCCGCTGCGTCGGGACCGAAATGCAATTTCCCCAAAGTTCGAGGACTTTTTTGCAAAACCGTCCGCGAGCTCCGTCTCTCTCCCGCGCGGCGCCGTCGTCGCCGCGGCCGCCACCGCGCGCCACCGCCCCTACGCACCTCCCCCGCCGGATTCCCGACCACGGTGAGCTCCGCCGTCGGCGGATCTACTTCCTCGCCGAGCGCCGGCTGCCGAGACATCCCACCGCCGCCGGAATCGACGCCGCCGTCCGCGCGGTGCCCGCCGCGTCCGCGCGCCGCCCTGGCCTCTCCGGCGACCAAAAGGGGGCGGCTCCGCCACCTCCCGCCTCCCCGCGACGAGGCGCGGCCGACGCGCCCACGCGCGCGTCCCAGAACGCGGCGGCGCGTCGCCGGCGACCACGGCGCCACCGCGGGCGATGCATCCAGGGTTGGCCACTGTGACGTCAGCATGACGCCACAGTGGGCCCACCCTGTCAGGTTTTTTCGATTTTTTTTTTTTTTTTGCAGAAAAAAATTCCATACTATCCATATGATTTTGAAAAAAAATTACATAATGCAAACCAACAATTTTAAATATACCCACTGTGGGCAAATTTTAAATTTCCCTGTCAGATATTATTTTTCTAAATAATGCAAACCAATAATTTTAAATACAACCCTACGAAAAAATGACAAATATGTCAACAGGTTTGTATAATTTAATTTTCGAAAAAATAGCCCAAACTATTCATACGATTTGAAAAAAATTCTAAATAATGCAAACCAATAATTTTAAATATGCCCATGTTTTTTTTACAGATGGTCCAAACTATCCATGTAATTTTGAAATAATTCTAAATAACGTAAGCCAATAACTTTAAATATGCTCACAGGAAAAAAATGACAAATATGCCGACTGGTTCACATTAAAATAAATATACCCGACCAAATTATCCATATGATTTTGAAGTAATTCTAAATAATGCAAAGCAATAATTTTAAACATGTCCACAGAAAAAAATGGAAAATATGTCAGCGCGATCACATAAAAAATATATATGCACGCCCAAAATTCAAATTTCAAATTTGCATGTGCTTCCCAAATTTATGTATTTCGTAAGCGTCAAAAAAATTCAAATGCGTTAGACTATTCAAAAACTGGATAACCTCCGAGTTTGAAGAGTTTTCGAAATGTGGACAGTTTTAAATTTCCAACAACTTCATGATTGAATACTTCAAAAAAATTGTCCCACGGGCGCGGCGGAGCCCACGCTTAGTCCCCTAGTACACTCTAACGCGTCATGAGGCGGACATGCGATCCAGTGGGAGGATTTTATGTGGTTACTCACCCCTGTGTGTTATGTTTTATTTATTTATTTGGTCACAGAAGATCCGGAATTGAGTGGCCTGGCCAAAAATCTCATGAGTGGATCGAGTGGCCAACCTATGCCAATTGATCCAATCACAATATTTTATGTATCTAGGTGTGGCCATACCCTTTATTTTTCACGAACTACACATACACACCGGCTATACAAAATAAAATTCATAGAAAATCCCATAATCTCGCACTTGTCCGGCCTGTTTGGAGGGTGTCGGTGTGAGCAGCACCCCAGAATTGGCCGGACAAGTGTCCGACACCCCAAAGCGGACACAATTTGGGAGGTGTCGGACAACTTTCCGGGGTGCCGGTGGAGATGCTCTTATAGTCTTAGACTGACGCTATCCTCTCGTGCGTACAGTACATCTCCCTGCTTCATTTGAGTGTACGATTTCAGGTCCACATGCATGTTGTGACAAACTTGTCTTGGTACTCCCTCCGTTCACAAAAAGATGTCTCAATCTTTTCTAGATTTGTATGTATGTAGACATAATTTAGTGTATAGATACATACAAATTTAGAAAAGATTAAGACATCCTTTTTTGAACGGAGGAAGTATTATGTTTTTCGGTTTCAATCTGTGAGACAAAGGAAGATCTCGTCAGAGCTGAAGTTCACGCTGCGCTGTCTTGTTCATTTTCAGCCGATTCAGCTTGGCGTGATGCTAAGATACAAACACGGTGACTCACGGATCCATAATCACACATCATTGCATCACGTCGACGTGGCGATAGACAACTTGGGAGGGCCCGTACCGTACGTAATCCGGCCACTGAGATTACTTAACTCTGTTATTAGCTCTGTAATTAGCTCCATGAAAAAGCAGAAGGGAACGTGATGAGCAGTTTATGATGGAATGAAAAAACAAGACAAGAGGGGAGGTCAACAGAAGGAAAAGGGCAACTGGATGCCTAAAAACTGGGAAACCTTTTCTGTTCTTTCGGCCGACAAAAGTTGCGACATGAGCAAGTTGGGTCCATGAGACCGTCAGACCGGGACAACACTACACGGCGATGTATCGGAGCTGGAAGCATGCTACGGTCTGAAGGTTTCCGATCTCAGGTGGCATTCGCATTTTTTTCTGTTGCGTTGCTGTTTTGTGCTCACGGCGATGTATTATTAACTTCTTTTTCTTGGAGAACCACGTTGTACTTATTGACTCAAGCGGTGCAGTGTCGCCGGATGGTGAAGCACTTTTTTTGGGGAACTGGGAAGCAGAGGGAAGGTGTAACGGCAATAATCTAGCCCAGTCCATTGGTGGAGCCGGCCCATTCCAAGCCTTAGTGCATCGAAAGCCCATTCATGTGATTTCAGTATCACATGAATCGAGTAACACAAGCACACCGACAAGCGACAAGTATGCAAAAAGGCATGCTCTAGAAATTTGTCATGACAACATAAGCGCTCAGATTTTCCTAAGCTCTGACATGCTTGCACCCACCATATAGTAGTATAGTACAAATTTCCGTTTTGAGAATTTCTGGACAAAGATGCCGGGTTTTCTAGACGTCGTGCAAGGTGCGTGGGCAGAACCTACAACTCACACCCAGCCGGTGCACGTCTTCAACCATAAGCTCAGGCATACTGCGGGAAAGCTTCGCGCCTGGAGCAAAAGCCTGTTCTCAGACCACAAGCTTCAGTTTATCATGGCCCTCGATGTCATTCTCCAACTGGACATTGCTCAGGAATCTAGGGCTCTATCGGGCGAGGAGAAAAATCTGAGAGCGGGTCTGAAAAAAGGGGTTATGGGGCTGGCTGTCCTGGAGCGTACAAGAAAGCGGCGGGCCTCTAGGATCAGAAACCTGAAGGAAGGTGATGCCAACACTAAATACTTCCACATCCGTGTCAACTCCAGAAGAAGGAAAATGCACATCCAGAGGCTGCGGCATAATGGGGGTTGGGTGACTGGACAGGATGACAAGGCTTCTGTGATCCTTGACCACTTCACTCGCACTATTGGTCAACCACCTCCGCGTCAGATCGACCTAAACTGGGGGGAGCTGAACCCTACAACCACGGACTTGGACGACCTGGCTCTTCCTTTCTCTGAGGACGAGATTAAATTTGCCATTGATGACATGCCAAAAGACAAGGCCCCTGGGCCAGATGGGTTCACCACTGCCTTCTTCTCGTCATGTTGGGAGATTATTCAGCCAGACTTCATGCGCGTCATTGATGCCTTCTCTGAGTTGTCCGTGCAAAACTTCCAGGTCATCAACTCGGCCAACATTGTGCAACTTCCGAAGAAGGACGGGGCGGACTCGGTCTCGGATTTTTGCCCCATCAGCCTTATCCACATGATTCCGAAGATCATCGCCAAGGCTATGGCGCGTCGTTTAAGCCCCAAAATGAACAACTTGGTCTCCCACTGTCAGAGCGCCTTCATTAAGAATAGAAGCATTCACGACAACTTCATGTACGTCAGAAACACTGCCAGATGCCTCCACCGTGCCCGTAAACCGACACTACTCCTCAAGCTTGACATCGTCAAGGCTTTTGATTCGATGCGTTGGGATTATCTGCTGGACGCCATGCAACATCGGGGCTTCCCTCCGCACTGGAGGGCCTGGGTCTCCATCCTCTTCCCCACTGCCACGTCCCGCGCCCTGCTGAACGGCATTCCTGGACTCCAAATCATCCATGGTCGGGGCCTCAGGCAGGGGGACCCGCTATCGCCCTTGCTCTTCGACATCGGCATTGATCCTCTGAACAGAACTCTTCAGGTGGCCACTGAGCAGGGGCTCTTACATCCTTTGCCCGATCGTATGGCAACCTTGCGGCTCTCGCTCTACGCGGATGATGCGGCTATTTTCATCTCTCCTACCGCGCATGACATCTCCAACCTTGCTCTTACGCTTCAAAGTTTCGGGAAGGCGACGGGATTGGTCATGAACATCGCCAAGAGCTCCATCTCGCCGATCCGTTGTGAGGACATTGACCTTGCCGCTATTCTGGAGGACTTTCTGGTTGCCATCGCTCAGTTCCCTATCAAGTACCTTGGGCTGCCCCTGGCCCTAGGCAGGCTGCGTCGGGCCGATATCCAGCCCTACATCGACAAGATGGCTTCCCGTCTCGAACCTTGGCAGGGCAGGTTCATCAACCGTGCGGGTTGCACTGCCCTGGTCAAGTCGGTGCTCTCCTCGATGCCAATATTCCTCCTCACTGCCATCAAAGCGGAAAAAGGTATGCTGAAGGCATTTGACAAAATCAGGAGAGGGATGCTCTGGAACTGCAGCGAAAACGTCAGCGGAGGCAAATGCAAGGTCAGTTGGGACAAGGTATGCCGCCCCAAAGTTCTTGGTGGCCTCGGAATCCTCAACTTGCAAAAATTTTCTAGAGCGCTAAGGCTAAGATGGCTTTGGCACGAGTGGGCTTCTCCTGACAAACCGTGGGTCGGCTCAGAAACGCCAAATGACGACTCAGACAGAAACTTCTTCAATGCTGCCACCAAGGTTTCTATAGGGGATGGGCTCAAAGCTTCCTTTTGGGGATCGTCCTGGCTTGATGGACTTTCGGCTAAAGTTATCGCCCCTGTCCTCTTCACGGCCTCTAAGCGCAAAAACAGAAAGGTCCATGATGCACTCACCGACTTCAAATGGATTGCTGACCTCGACGTGGCCAACTTCACGGTCAATCACATCTCCCAGTTCGTGCAACTTTGGGAGCTCATTCAGGAGACTCCGCTCTCCCCTGGCATCGAAGACACCATCACCTGGACCCTTTCTACTTCTGGGGTATACTCCGCGAAGTCCGCCTACAAGGCCCAGTTCTTTGGTGCCTCCGCTTGCCCTTTCATGGCCGTTGTCTGGAACACTTGGGCCCCTCCAAAATGCACCTTCTTCGCCTGGTTAGCCGTGCAAAAACGGCTTTGGACTTCCGACCGTCTCGCCATCAGAGGATGGCCGCATCAGCCTGTCTGTCAGCTTTGCAGGAATCAACCGGAGACTGGGAGGCACTTGTTATTTGAATGCCGCTACTCAAGGAGGGTCTGGGCCGACGCGTCCTCCTGGCTTAAATGCCCTACGCTGATGCAGGGCCTAGGTGTCAGTAAACCTACTGTCTTCGACTACTGGAAGGACCTAGCCGCCACGCCATCTCCCTCCCGCAAGGGACTCAAGTCGGCGATCATCCTAATCATTTGGGAAATTTGGAAAGAGCGGAACGCGAGGGTCTTCAACAACACTTTCACTATGCACTCCATTCTCTTCCAGCGCATCAAGAGCGAGAGTAGGAACTGGATACTGGCAGGGGCCAAGGGCTTGGCCGAGATTTGTGAGTAGTTCGTTTTTGGGTGCGTTGGGCCTTGGTCTTACCGGGATGCCTTTTTAAATTTTTCGGCTTTGGCCATGTCGTTTGTCTTTGCTCCTACTATATCAATATAAAAGGCAAAACTTTTGCCTTGTTTCTAAAAAGTAGTATAGTACCATGGAAGTAGGACTACAGATAATTAATTAGATGGTTTATGGACCAGCATAGCATAAGTGAACATCCTAACAGCTCCAGGACACGACATCTCCAAACTAGCAGAGAATCGGAAACACCAATGAGCTGGTGATTTAACACGGCGTTCTAAACTTTGCATTTGGATTATCTGACTGCACACTCCACCTCGTCACGTCACTTACTCTTAGCAACTAAGCGCAGCCGTTAGCAAGAATCTGGCCCCATACTCAGCAGATAGAGATTGCACGCTTGACAAGATGACAGAGACTACTCACCATATAGCAAAACACCATACTAGAGCTATGCTTGAGCGCCTGAAGTTACACAGGTTATGCCATAACCCTCTTTTTGAGCTCAGCAGTAACTGATGGGAATTTCAGAACTAACAATGCGTAACCATATAGTACCCATGGAGCTAGGACTACAGATAGCTACTGTAGATGGTTATGGACCAGCATAGCAAAAGTAAAACCTTCAGGACACGACATCTCCAAACCAGCAGAGAAACAAAACACACAAATGAGACGGTGATATAACACGACGTCCTAAACTTTGCATCTGAATTATCCGACAGCATACTCCACCTCGTCACTTATCGGTATCAGTACTCTTAGCAACTAACCGAAAGCTCCCAGGCAGTGGCGGCGCCAGGGGTATGCCCCTGTATTCACGGGCATACCTAAGATTTGGACCAGGAAAAAAAATACGTATACATATTAGGCCCAGCCCAACTGCAGCTCACTAAGCCAGAGAAACGCAAAAGAAGCCCATCTCGCTGCCTGCTCGCTCATTCGCTCCGTGACTCCGTCGCTCGCATCGCACGCAGCAGCCAGCCACGCGCAGACGCCCTCTGTCATTTGCCCCTTTCCTTCCTCCGTTCCTCGACCTAGATCACGAGCCGCCGGCCGATGCAGATGCAGCCCAGAGCAGTTGAGGGCCGGCGCCCGCGGCGGCGGCGCCCCGTCCCCCCGCCAACCCGCGCCCCTCCCGTCCGCCCTGCCCCGCCGCAGTGTCCCCGAGCAGCGCAGTCTGCACAGAAGGTACGGCCGCTGCCCGTGCCTCCCCCGTCTCTGCTTCCTCTCTCCTTCCTTCCGGGCCTGTCCCTCCCCTCTCCTCCGCCCGGACGTCGGCGGGATGACCTCTACCTGGACGGGAGGAGGATCTCGCGGGAGATCTTGTCTAGCGGCGGTGCAGTTCTCTGTGGTTCTCGGCCGGCCGGCTGTGACTCGTCGCGATGGTGGTGTGGCTCGGTGGCGCTGGCAGTGGTGGGTTGAGGGCGAAGTGACAGGGGCTGGTGCGGGAGGTGGAGGGATGCTGCGGCGACGGGTTCACGCGGGCATCGATCTGGTTGGATTTGCTCCCCTGCTTAAATTTCCTCTTGTTTTCTTGTAATGTAGATTGTAGATGAATAAAAAAAATTCTCCTAGATTTTGGTTCATATATTGTATTTAGAGCAAAAAAAATTTTTGGGTGAATACCCTGCCAAAAATTCCTGGCGCCGCCACTGCTCCCAGGCTCCCTACTCAGCACATAGAGATTGCATAGAGACTATCCACCATATTGCAAAACACCATACTAGAGCTATGCTTGAACGCCTGAAGTTACACATGCCATAACACTCTTTTTGAGCTCAGCAGTAATCGATGGGAATTTCAGAACTAACAATGCGTAACCATCCGTGAACATGGCCTCCTTGAAATTTTTCTCCACCGAAAAGAAGTCAATGCACTTGTTCTTCAACTCGTGACAGTTGTAGGTTTCGGCACAAGCTAAGATAGTTGCAACTGTATCAGCCGACACTTTATCCCATAATTTCTGGGCACAAATAAACTTTAGTCGGTCAAGTGCATACCGATCTGCGGCAGCGAGAAGATTCTGAAACATCTCAGTGGAAGAGTCCTCGTCCTCAAGCTTGTCTGATGCAGGCAGTTTATCCGTGTATATGAACCTAAGCATAACTTTGAATGTCGCGGGTGTGATGTCGTGCAGCGTGATGGACGACATTGTAGACTCTGCCATGGAACCAAACAGCTCTGCTTTGAAGACCGGTGAGCGGGCAGCGAGCACTACTCGGTGAGCAGGGAATGTCTCATCGTCAATGATGAATGACACATCGGTCCCGTCAGTGTGATCCAGCAGGCGGCCAAGATGGGTCCCAATGTCTGAAGGTGGCACAGGAATAGGACTGTCATCGATGACCGTGATGGCGCATACAAATGTGACGTGTCCCTCTGTTAAGAAAACATTCTCCACGGTACTTACCTCGAAGAACTTACTCCATCCCCAGCAATCATGGAAGTCTTTATCGTCTGCTTTGAAGGTATTGACCGACTTTCCCTTGGACAAAGATGGTTTGTTGTCCCTACTCAGCATGTTGGCATCGAAGATGGCCTCGACTCTACCGGATTTGCTCACGTGCCTGAGGTAGATAGAAATATACTCGCCTTTGTTTTCGTCAGTGTCTCCACGCGGGTAAAAATCAATCCTCCAGAGGCGTCCCCCGGCCGAGACGACGTCGGAGCTGACGGACTCCCCGATGGGAAGCTGCTTGGTTTGCTCGTAGTCTACTCTGAACAGGACAGTAAAGCCTGCAATGGTGGTCCGCGAATCCGGCTCTGACATCTTGGGTCGCTTGCTCACTGAACATTTTTTAAGCAAACGTAAGAAAAAATTACCGCGAAACAAATTGAGCTAAGCAACAAAAATTGACACAAGCTAGCGAGCAAGAGCGTCAGAGGGTACTCACTGGCTCGACAGATGCCTGTGGTGGCCGTGGTTGGCCTGCTGGTGGAGTCTATTGGTGCTGAGGCACCGCCGGTCGCTCCTCCGACCTCCGTCGTACGCCGTGTGCCCGCGTCCTCTGTCCTGGCGCTGATCGTCGTCTGAACTTGTGGCGCCGCCCCTCATAGCGGAACCCTTCGAGGAGCTTGTTGCCTGTTAAGCACATAATTGTTCTTCATGGGCCTTTGAAACAAGAGATGCGTATATGGGCCCGGTTGTCCGGGAAACGGCCCGTCAGCGTTGCGTGGAGTGCTCGACCTCGAGGGCGAGCCTGAATTACATCAGCATGGCTGAGCCGGCATTTAGAGATCCGACATGCAGGTTTAATTCTTGGAATTTTAGTCGATAGGTGTATGAACGGAAAAAAGATGTGCGCACAGGTTATCACTTGGTGCAGGGGAATAATTTTCTTGATGTTCAGCTCTGAATTTTTTTCTTATCTCACTATGTGCTAGCGTACAGAATTACCCAGGTCTACGTGTACGTGCTAACCTGCCGCTTCAGTTCAAAGTGACCTACAGTTCAGGGTAATTGTGAGGAATATACAATCGATAAGTATGATCTTGCTATTGTGGCATCTGCGTAGTTTGCTGAGTCTTTGACTATTTATCTGTATGCAGAATTTATTTCACACAACATATCTGATTTTTTTTTTTAAGAATCTGCATATTAGTAGGTTGTTGTAAGGATGGTTAACGAGATTGGTGCAGTTGCTTATATTCTTTAAAACGAAGATTGGTGCAGTTGTTTCTGAAGAGGAAAACATAAGTGGTTATTATTCATTACATAAAAGTCCGTTATTTGGATGGCATTAGCATGACTATGCCAAGACATGACATTTTGTGATGTTGACCTCTAGGACTTGATACAAAATCTCGTATTCAAAATATGTGGATATTCTTTAAAGGATCATGTGTTCTTCTTTGAATAATGCAATGAGCAAGACACCCGATCAGTATCATAATCATTTTGACCATCTCCATGGAACTGCTTTTTAGATGATTTGGGTCCAAAAAATGGAAGTCGGCGGCCTGTTGTTACTGTTGACCTTCATGATTTCTATTTTTTTTTTTTGCAGAAATTTCAAATAACAATTCTTATCTGCATATGTAGGTTCAAATTTGTTAGGCCCTGGCAACGAACGGGCGTATCTAGAATTAGCATTGACATTTCTTTATTCCATATTCATGCCTATTTATGGTGGTGAGTGCTTCCACCTCTACCCCGTGCCCGTTGAGCCTAAGAGTCCAGTCATTGCTTTCTTTAAAATAGTCGTTATTTCCATTATAGATATAGGAAAAAAGTTAGCCTCTTTTCAAGAGACGGCCACTCCGCGTTTTGATCAGCCATTTTGTGTGGGTCGTTGGACCTTCAGGCTTCGGTTAGGTCAGGATCCTGCTATCATGGGCTGGTTCTGAAAAGGGCCTCGGCCTGAATTCATATAATTAATTTTCTCATTGGTGAAAACAAAATAGCTCAAAAGATTAGGCAATGGTGTTATTCTACAGATAATCTGTCAAGCTTATTTTTGTAGAAGTACTTATTTTATGTACGCATTACTAAAACATGTTTATGAGTTTCATAACCAATTGATAATTCCAGTAAGAATTCTGATACGATGAACAGTGTATATCAATATTTTTTTTAAACCAGACTATTTTTGTATATGTATTAGTCGACACGTGCATTGCAAGTTTAATATTTCCTACTATTAAATTGCCCCTTTAATTGTGAAAAGCGTGGGTTGCACGTACATGCCAACTACGGAGTAGTATTTCAAATTTGTAAAAAATATGCACATATATTTTCAAAAGTCATGAAGAATCTTGTAAAATTGCTGAAAATCTCCATTTTTAAATTGTTGAACGTTTTTCAAATTTCACAACTATTTTAAATCTCGTGGACTTTTTAAAATTGCAAACATTTTTCTAATTCAAGATCATTTATATCCTCAATTTTTTTTTCATATTTTTATTTTTAAATTTCAATAAGCATTTTAAAATCAGTGAATATTTTTTATTTCACTATTTTTTAAAAATCAATAGGAAAAATCTAGAGACATAAAAACAAGAGTTTTTCCTCACCAGAGCAACAATAGGATGAACGAACAGAACATACCTCGGAGTGTGACCGACGAGTTAGTTGGGTCAGCCCATGCGGAATGTCGCTTCTTGTGTCACGGACTCAGCGAACGTAGTATAGGAGCTCCCGGTGAATACTTCCTTGCTTTTAGAGGGAGGGAAGAAAACACGACTCAATTTTGTGTCGTACTTGGGCTTTGCAGGGGCGATGATGCTGACCATGAGCACGAAAAACCACAACTGCACTTCGATAAACATTGTGTCAGCCCTCAGTAAACAGACCCAGTAGCAATCTCGTCGTCGAATACTCTTTTGTCGAGTGCAATGCACCGGACACTCGCTAAAAACTTCGTTGAGGGTCAAATGAGGGTGCTCGACAAAGAGAAGTGAACAAACATCTAGAACATGAAGACGGTGATGCCTTTGTCCAGCCCCTAGGAAAATACCTGACATATGGGACCCCTGGTTCTGCTCTTCTTTCGTCTTGGGCGGATGCTTGGTGAAACGGTGAGTTCCTCAGCGTACCGCGGCGTATTTCTTTCTCTGAAGCATACGTGGACCACGGGTGTATGTTAGTTAGGGCAACATCGACCTTATCTCCTCGCCGCTGTCGCAGGAGAAAGGCGTTTTTTTGGGCAACCACCGCCGATCCACTCGCGCTCGCCGCCGAGCCGTGGGATGCCCTTCCTCCGCCGGCCGCTTCGGCGGCGGGAGGGTGGGGGATCCCCGGCTCCGGCTTGTACATAGTAGGATAGGGGGTGTTCCTGCCGGTGGCGTCCAGGAGGAGTTGGAGCTGGCGGCGGGTGTTTTGCTGTCGGCGCGGCCTTCTCCGGCGGTGGAGCTCTCCGGAGATCCTCGTCGCCGCGCGCGACTTGCTTCCGACAGATCCGTGCTGGCGGCGGATCTGGCGGCGAGAACTCAGAGGGGAGTCAAGACGGCGGCCGCTGTTCGGGATGGTGGTGAGCAGGCGGAGAATCGGTGGCGCTGGCCTCTGATCTGGGGCAGACAGAGCTTGGGGAGGCCCCCGGCCGATATTGCTTCTTCGGCGTCGGATCCAGCTCCATGGAGTTGGAGGTTGATGCGGCTCGTCAACGCCTTCGGGCTAGGAGTTCTTCTGCTCCCGTGGTGGGTGCTCCCGGTGGCTGGCTTCTTCGGCGTCTTCGACGGTGGAGGGGCGGCGTGCTGGGCGACCTGGAGGTTGAAGATGGAGTGTGGCAGCGGTGCTGTTCTTCTTTTTTTCCTCTTTGTTCTTTCTTTCCTTGTGTTCCGATGTGTATTGCGTTCTTTTTAGTTTGAATACAAGTTTGAAAAATAAAAAAATAAAAGGTAACCAACTTCTTTCTCCAAGCTAGCACTGCTTTTGCCCGTTGGTTTGCAGCTTGCACTCTGTTTTGTATACACCTATTACTACGTGCTAAGCTAGACTGACCACACCAAAACCTGGTAAGCTAGACTAACCACTCCCAAAGTAACCAACTTTTTTCTCCAAACCAGACTGACCACACCAAACCTGATGAGCTCCTCAAATTCCCGATGGTGACATGAAAAGTTGAAACACCAAAGTTCAAACAGGGTTTAGGGTTTAGGCTACGTTATGTCGGTCCCGTTACGTCATCGTGTGGGCAGCCATGCATGCCGTTCGCTAGCTCTTCCGCTGGTGGTCACTCGATCGATTCGATCTGGTTGCCCCGGTCCTCCACGTCCAAAGGACCATGGCGTTTACACGCTAATGGACACGGCGGGCGACAAGGGCATGACTGCCGATGCCCGGAACAACCAGATGCAGACATCACCCAGTGGCGGAGCCATGAAAAAATAGGAGCCTGGGCGAACCTTAAGCGAAGGGAAAAAAACGAGAACCACAACCGGATATTTGATACATATAATCTAAATATAATTTACGAAATTGAAGAATCGAACATCCATAATAGTTTAGAAGTACAAAAACTTGAATTAAATATGGTATTTGATCACTAATAGCTTCAAATTGGAACCTGCAAGTTTTAAAAGAGTGCAAGAACTACTAATTAAAATATTTGTATAGAGTTGCTCAAATTAAATTGCATCACACATACCCTTCAAGTGCTAATAACGCCTCGCCGATCTCGGCCAAATCCCTTTATGATTCTTTAAGGCTTGAAACCGTCGAATAATAACCACAAAGTGATTTAAATATTCTCGCTCGGTGTAGCAAATCATCAAGTGATTAAACCAATCATCATTTATCTTGTTGCACAATTTAGACTTGATAATTTTCATTGCCGAAAGAGCTCTCTCAACAGAAGCCATTGACACACAACGCCAACTCGGTGAGCTTGTAAACCAATAGAAATACCAAGTGTTTCTCAGCTTCAACCATTTTTGCAACCAAATTTTCAAGATCATTGCAAGTAGAAAAGGCAACATGATTTCTCAAATGAAGAACATAAATTTTAAGTTGATCCCTCAATATTGGTCGAGGAGTACAAGAGACGAAGGCGGAGTCATGGAACAATCGAACCGGCCTGCCGGATCATGACTAGTGTTCGCTGCTAGGCTGTTGAAAACTTGGGCCAATTTCTCACTACTGATTGTAAGTTGGGCTGGATGAGAATGTAGGAAAAGGCCATGTCGATTGAAATTGTTGCCCGGGCAAGCAGCCGAGCAGCTAGCTAATCACTAATTAACGTCTAATGACGCGATCTTTGCAGGCTTGCCGGGCGGAGCTTCAGCCCGGCATGCCTGCCCCTGACATCACCCGAGACCCAAGCCCAAGAAGACGATGAAGCTAATGGCCCCCAGACCCTAGTTAAACTCTGCCCAGCTGCAAGTGACAGCGCAAACATAGCTGCTCGATCTCACATGACTGGCCGGCACTGCGTTCGTCAAATATCTTTTGGGTCTTGGACCACGCCAGCCAGCGATCCCGTGACATTCCTCCTCGGTGAAATATGCTCGGTCATGGCGAATCGTATCGCGAATCTAACTGTCCTGTCTCTAACCTCTAGGCTGTTACCGAACAATCCCATTCTCGATTCGGCAGAGAATATCACGTGTGCGTGCGCAAACTCCAAAGTGCAATCACGATATTCTCGTCTCGATCAAGAGCATCGGTCCATAGACCAGGACTATTCGTTCCTCCTACAGATCGACCTCGTGGGTAGCCATGGCCACCGCCATGCAAAGACAAGTCTTCCCTGCTCAGAGCTCGTCGGCACTCTGGACCTGCAGAGACTTCAACTCGCTGGGCAACGTGGAGAGCATCCATTGGCGGAGGGGGCAGTCGGCGCGCCAGACTGAGATCACGAGCTGCCGCCGCAGACGCACGTTGCCGTGCAGGCATGCCGCTTAATGACTCCCTTGTACGGATCTCGGGTCCAGCCTGCCGGTAGAGTATGGCCGTCGGCCAATGCGTCCAGCCGAGGCCTCACGGGCGCGCCAGTGGACATGGCACGGGCGCTGGCCGTGTTCCGTCGCGCGCGTTACCGCTCACGTGCCTCCACAGCCAGCCCGCCCTATATAGCCATGGTGTCGGTGTGCCACATTCTCACCTCACCGCCACACTTCAAGGCTAGCGAGCTCGGTAGTTGGTACAGCGATAATGGCGGGTAGGTTGCTCCGTGGCGTCGCTATGGCGATGGTGGTCACGCTGCTGGCTGCGGCTGTGGCGGAGGCGTCGCACCCGTCCTGCCCGGCGACCCGCCGGACGCTGGGACGACGCTGCAGGTGTCGCACGCGTTCGGGCCGTGCTCGCCGCTGGGGACGACGCGGCCGCGGCGGCGCCGTCGTGGGCGGGGTTCCTCGCCGACCAGTCGTCCCGGGACGCGTCGCGGCTGCTGTACCTCGACTCGCTGGCCGTGGCCGGGCGCGCGTACGCGCCGATCGCGTCCGGGCGGCAGCTGCTGCAGACGCCCACGTACGTGGTGCGCGCGCGCCTGGGCACCCCGCCGCAGCAGCTCCTCCTCGCCGTCGACACCAGCAACGACGCCGCGTGGATCCCCTGCTCCGGGTGCGCGGGCTGCCCCACCGCCACGCCCTTCAACCCGGGCAAGTCCACCTCCTACCGCGCCGTCCCCTGCGGCTCGCCCGCCTGCGCGGGGGCGCCAAACCCGTCGTGCTCGCTCAACACCAAGTCCTGCGGCTTCAGCCTCACGTACGCCGACTCCTCGCTCGAGGCCGCGCTGTCCCAGGACTCGCTCACCGTCGCCAACGTCGTTAAGAGCTACACCTTCGGCTGCCTGCAGAAGGCCACCGGCACGGCGGCGCCGCCGCAGGGCCTCCTCGGGCTCGGCCGCGGGCCCCTGTCTTTCCTGACCCAGACCAAGGACATGTACGAGGGCACCTTCTCCTACTGCCTCCCGAGCTTCAAGTCCTCAACTTCTCCGGCACGCTCAGGCTCGGCCGCAAGGGCCAGCCGCAGCGGATCAAGACGACGCCGCTGCTCGTCAACCCGCACCGCTCGTCGCTCTACTACGTCGGCATGACCGGCATCCGCGTGGGCAAGAAGGTGGTGCCAATCCCTGCCTCCGCGCTAGCGTTCGACCCGGCCACCGGCGCCGGCACCGTGCTCGACTCCGGCACGATGTTCACCCGGCTCGTGGCGCCGGCGTACGCGGCCGTGCGTGACGAGGTCCGCCACCGCATCCGCGGCGCCCCCGTCTCCTCCCTTGGCGGGTTCGACACGTGCTACAACACGACGGTGAAATGGCCGCCGGTGACGTTCATGTTCACCGGCATGCAGGTGACGCTACCGGCGGACAACCTGGTGATCCACAGCACGTACGGCACCACCAGCTGCCTGGCCATGGCGGCGGCCCCGGACGGCGTGAACACGGTGCTCAACGTCATCGCCAGCATGCAGCAGCAGAACCACCGCGTCCTATTCGACGTGCCCAACGGACGCGTCGGCTTCGCGCGCGAGCAGTGCACCACCGCTTAGTTGTCTCACGCCATTACCTGCCGAGCCAGCCTGCGCTGCGGCTGCGCCACCGTTGTCGGCGACTCTGTTCTGTTGGTGCCGGACCTCCGTGCCCGTGATTTAATTCTTGTGTAGTGTAGTGATCGTCTCCATCGGCGTGCCTTGTTTATCTAAGATCATGCGTGTCTCACGATTTCTAGTAATTTCCTATGGTTTAGGGCTGGGTTTGTCAAGGTTTCAACTTACGCCAGTTCTGTGGACAAATTTTGCCTTTGTTCTTTGCGTCCTCGTGGATGAAAACCATAAATCCTCCACTGTCCGATCGTCATAAAATGAGAAATCTCCCTTTGCAACATACACTATATCTGTGCGGCAATTTTTCTACTATTGCAATATCATTGCAGCATTTCTTTCCCCAATGGGTTAAAACTTAAAACAGTACAAAAGGTATCACAATATTCAAATACACCAAAAAAATATATGAATGCACCAAACAAATAAAAGTATGCAGCAAAATTCACACTTGTTTTAACAAATTCCCATCTATCGCAGTACTTTTCAAAAAAGTCAATACATATATGCAACATGGGAGGACAAGTTTGCAACTCCTCACAAATACATTTGCAGTCATACTCTCAAAATCGTCGCAACATCTCACTTGTGCGTTCACAGAAAAACACACGCGAGTTTGGAGCATTTTAAAAACACATGCGACATAAAAAAAATCCACGGATAGTAATATTGTGTTCAAGTGCCGACTTTGCCACATCAGCTCGCCGGCGACAATTCCGAACCGCCGGAGCACCAGATCAGACAACCCAACACGTATTCCCTGTAATCTTAACGTCTTCCTAAAGCTCACGACCTCCACCATGGACATCCATGGCGTTTCGGATCTCCACCTTGAACTCCATCTCTTGAGTTCATCCATGCCGTCCCAGCCAGCTCGGGGCCACAACATAGAAGGAGTAGAAGAAGGGAGGGCACTACGGTTAAAAGGATATGAGGGAGAAGGAGGAGCTAGCTCGGCTTAAGGAGGAGCAGTGACACCGAATGCGTGGGGTGCGAAAAGAAAAAGAAGGGAGGTAATGTTTGATTTTCTTGGATTTATGAAAATATCTTTGGGAAAACTTCAAAAGTTTTTTGTCTCTGTGATTATTTAATCCCATGATTTTGTTTTTTTTACATTCAAAATTTGGGATGTTACACATGAGTACCATGGAACCCACTGGCAAAACACAGATGCTAATGCGAGTCATCGCATATACAACCGATGTTGTCGTGGATGAGCGCATGTAGCCTGCCTACCCTATTGTGTCCATACATGCGACCGCTTTGCCTGGCCAACCTTATATGGTTCGTATCACACCGGGTTATATGACACACCGAGGCTCACACGTCGGCACTATCTCCTGTTGTGGCCACTCCTCCGCAGCCCGAGCAGCGTGGTGTCCCAACTCGGCTTCACAACAACTAGATTCCTTGGCGCGGCTTGCCGCGCGCCACCCGCCGTTGACACTGGTTTCCAATTTGCAAAACGTTATGACAAACGTTCTTAATATGACATGATTGTCAATAATACATAGTTACATTATTGGTTTATAGCAAAGCATAATGCTCTTACATATACATAGTCTACATCAGGAAGTCTATAGAATAGATATGTTCTTCGTTACAACAATTACAACCATCATTGATATTCAAATTGTAAAACGGTAAATATGACACAGTGACTAAAGAACTAATATACATAGCAGTGGCATTACATGTTTAGAGCAAAGTATAATACTCTTACATACACACAAGTTCACATATATAAGACACACGCCTTGACACTGGTAATCGATTGGTAAAACAGGTGACGGCTAAATACAATTGCCATAAACACCATCAATCAGAGGATAGAGATGTAGCAGGGATAAATAAACTTCTGTTATCTGTTTGAGAAGATATGAATAAATAAAGAAATAAGACACCAATTCACAGTAGGTACATAGATTTTCATATATACGGTCTAGGGATTAAAGACAAATTCAAAGTGGCAACCAGCCCTACACATTTTTTTAAAAAAACTCCTCATATCGATAAGAAAACCATGGCCTAAGAAAAGGGCAATGATAAGAAAGGGGCGGGAGACAAAGCAATTAAATAGCAAGAGAACGACGAAATTAGAAAATCCATGGGCTAAGCTCTGATGGGCTTTAGGAGCTGACGTGTGCTAAAAATAGCAAAGAATGGACAAAAATGTAGGCTACCTTCCAGATAGAAGGCTCATTCTGCTCAGCATGTCAGTCTAACAGCTTAGAAAGGGATAGTATTAACATGCCGTAGCCAACTAAGTAATCAGTGAGAATAGGTAATTATATTATACTCTATTTTGAATTATTGATCAGTGTTCACTTATAGAGTAATTCATTACTAAAGAAGATGAGGGGTGGCCTATCCATTGCATAATATCCACATAAAAAGCTAACAACGATATGACATGAAAAAAGCGGTTACACGACCAACCAAAAGCCCTGTGTACATTTGGTAGTAACATAATGTCCACAGACAGTTCAAAGTTAAGATACAATTCAGAATTAATCTAAGGCATGTGAAGGCGGTGTAGGTGAAAGCGACCTTTCTACACAGCATCAAAAAATCCAAAGATAGCATCACAGATCATAGTAGTCATTCTACCACAACGTGGCATATACATATTTAGGTCCAAGAGCTGATGGTACCTTATGGGTTTTTTTCTTCCTTATTCATGTGGACATGCTTCTATGTCCATATTTCTTTCTATATCTGCATAATTTTAACAACCAGAGTGGATATGTTTTAATTTGATCCAAGAAACACCGACATAATAGGTCTTGGATTGTTAAATTGGGTGTTCCAAGCACATTTTTAAGATGATACCTGACGGAGGGTTAACAATTCAAGCGGCGCAAACGGAATGACCGCTTTCTGCCAGCTCTTGCCCGTTGGTACTAATTGGGAGAAGCGGGATACACAGGTCTACCGTACCCATCAATTTCTTCTCAGCATGTCAGTCTGTGCGATATGGCATATCAATTTCTTCAATACTGACACTACTGATAATGCAACGAAACAGAACCATGTGTTCATCCTAACGGAAATCAAAATATGACCCATTCGGATATTTATATGATCAGATGAAAAGTGTTTATTGAAAGCAAAGAGATCCTAACTAATCAACTCGGTGTTTCTGAGGTAGAAAAATAATCGTGCCATATCGCTGACAAAAGTGGCTATATACACAACTAAAGCCTAAATGTACCAAGGTAAGAAATAAACAGCTCAGACTATTCACTGGCTAAGCTAAAACATTTAATTATTTTGCGCAACAACTATTACAGTGGCACACAGCAAAGAAACACAAATCAATGGTAGACTCTAACAACATGTATCCAAGGGTCCTCTTCTTGTTCATGTCTCATGAGTGAACTCTAAATCTAAAAAATATACATCAAGTGAACCACAGGATAGGCAACCACATTGTGTGCTGCCTAGCTAATTACCAACGGTGAATACGAATGCCCAACTGGCAAATAAGTCAATTAGCTTAAAATGTAAATAAACAGTATTTCAGTCAGCCACTGCCGGACATGCACTAAGTACAAAGGCATTGCTACTCTATCCTGATCCTCGCTGCACACAAGCACGGATAACCCAAACATGGGACAAATCTATGAGTTTAGGCAGATTGTAACCTGAACCTCTTGGAGACCATGCACAGATGAAGGTTGTCTCTTTTGCCAGAACCACCTGGAAATAGCAGAGGACAGAGAAACAATCAAAAAACAGTGGTCACGAAAAGAGGAAATCAGATATAGCTACCTAAAAGAACCATAATGTTTGCAACCCTGCATTCTTAGTTCTAAAATGTACACAGTATCAGATTAAAATCCTGAGCAGTAGGGATGCAAAGCGGCACCCGGACCAGGCCAGCTTGGTATTCAACTCTACAAAAATTAGCTCTAGCTGGATTACAACAAATTAGTTTAGTTTACACTGGCTTGACAATTTGCAGGTCTTTGCGGGAAGCTGCTTTGCACCCCTACCGAACAGTAAAGAAGCAAGGACATGAGAAATAATTCGGTGATCCCTTTGCATTTGACTATAATTTAGACTCTGCAGCATGATACACGACATGAACTAACTTATAAATAAAGTAAGGTGGACTTTTTTTTGTCCTAGAAGGCTTAAGAGAAGTATAACTATACCAGGATGCAAGGCATTAACATGATTAATGGAGAAAACAAAGGTATTGATACCACTGGGCTAGCCGAATGTTATCACAGGATCAAAAGAACATTATGCAGGGACAGCCTAATAATACCTAGAAAACCAATCGCCAAACACGATTATTTTACTTGAATACCAGGGACAACGGTGTGGATACTCTATCTTATGGAGCTGAAATAAATATGTGGTTTATACTTCTGTTTTAAGCAAAGAGAAACAAAATAACAACACTTCCAAATGTCTGGAGCTCACAAAATCTTAGCAAAGCAATAACCACTTACTTGATTAATTTTATCACACAGAATACATTGATCAGTACCATTAAGCTAATTTATACACACTAACAAATTGTCCTGTTTACCGCTGATCATGATATTAGTGAATAAAGAAGATATATCTTTTGATATTAGATAACTCGTCATTCCAGGCCAGAGAAAAATGCAGTGGACATGTTTCAATCGAAGACCAAATATAGGGCATATATGTACTTAAAAAGGTGAATAGCATGAGTCGATGACCAATGTATAAAATATATTCTTGTAAAAGAAAAAGGAAGACAAAGCGATGTTGTAGACTAAAACAAAAATGTTGATCACCAGGTCTTCTTTTGGTACATGAGTGATGTATATATCCGAAAAAATAAACTACATGAAGGCTTAAGATAGGAAACCACAACATATGCAGCACTGGTGACTACCAGCCGTGGATACCATTTCCAATTAGTAGGTTGGCCAGCTTTGGAGTTAGGAGGTAAATAGTTAGTGTTTTCGCCCATTGCAGCTGATATCTACCAGTGACAACTGTGTGCATACTCAAACTGAATCCTCACGGTACATATGCATGGATAACATGAACTTACACAACAGAGGAAGAGCACACAGCGAACATCCTGTGGTAGATAAGTAAGGAAAATAAACAGGAAAACACACACCCCAAAAGTAGAGAACATCCGTAAGACTCACAGATATTGACAACAGGGAATATGTACAACCAAGGCATAAATAAGTGAAGGAAAATACGCAAGCAAAGGACAACAATAAGGAAATACAGAATGGCATCAGTTCTATTACCTGACATACAGAAAGAATGATCCTGGCAGCTCCAAAAAACAACTGGAAAATAGAAAAGCAAAGGTGATCTGTCACACATACTAAGAGATATAGATAGATATCCACATAGAGCTCACATAAGCTACTTGTATAACCCCCAAGTATAAAGAGACACATGCAGAACAGGCTAACAACCATCAGAGTAATCACAAAACTATTATCTCACCATAACCAAGGACATAGGGAGACAGCTAAAAGAGAGCTACTTTATTTCCACAGCTAAACCGAAGAAGAAACCAATGTCTTACATGATCCAACATAAAAGGCATTTTACTTGACTAATTATTGGCGTTTCTAGAAGCCATCAGAATATAAATACCAATTTAGTTGACTAACTAAGTACCAGCTGACTAAACAAAAGAGGCAGTAGTATAAGGAAACACGCACGGATAGATCAAGCCCACATCTATTGATAGGTAAAGCACACATAGATTAACCCCACATACATTAATCCGTAAAGCCCACATAGCTGAACCCCACATCTACTAATATGTAAAACAGTAATCGCCCAGCCACACATCTGTCTGCATCACTTAATATGTAAAGCACCCATCTGTTCCTCAGGCCTTGAACTTACCAGCAAGAAAACATATTACAAATCAATCAGCAGGAACAAACTTCAGGCAGCACTCACCAACCATGCGACGACCTGCAACAAAAGCAAAGAACTCTGTTAATACGTAAAACACAAATAGGTTAGGCCCACATCTATTAATATGTAAAGCAGAAATTGCTCAGCTCCACATCTGTTGTATCATCAATACATAAAGTACACATTTATCCTTTAGGTCTTGAACTTACCAGCAAGAAAAAAGATGACAACTCAAGCAACACCACCAATCTTCAGATAGCGATGACCAACCATGCGACAACCTCCAAAATAAACAAAGAACAACACAAACATGTGAGGCAAACACAGAGACAACGGAAGACCAAAGAATGCAAGATCCTAGAGCTCAAAAAGAAATGGATTTGAAGAAATCAGGAACCACGAGCAAACAAGAGAGAACGCTGCAAACTCACTGAAGCACACGAACCAAAAAGGAAAACCAAGGCAAAAATAGAGCACAAAATGAGTAAAATTACCAGCAGAACAAAGAAGAAACAGAAATAAAAAGAAGGAAGATCAGATAGAAAAGAGAAACCAAATTAGAAAATCAACAATGACAGATCGAAAAAAAAGGAAGAAAAAAGAAGAAGCAGCCAACTCAGAAAAGGAAAATTTCAGGAGAGTTCGAAAAGCGAACACCAAAAGAACCTTGAAAAGCAAGAACATCCAGATCCAAGACAGAAACAAAGGTGAAGGAAGGCAGGAAAGAAGCACACAAAAATGAGGCGATTGTCAACGAAAGGGTAAGAAGGAAAACCTAGGCCGGAGATCGGCGACGCGGCGGCGGATCTGAAGCTGCATCTTGTCGACGAAACATTAGGGTTGAGGAGGAAGTGCAGGAGGAGAAACTGAGGGGGAGAGAGAGGCAAAGCAGGAAAGTGAGGCGTGCGACCTGCTCTACCCAATCGAGGCCACGAATAGAGCGGTCGCCGGCCATGTAGAAGGTGTACTCGCAACCATGGAGCAGCCGACAGCGAGGTGGATCGAACAGCAAATACCTGGAAAAGCAAGAACATCCAAATCCAAGAAAAAGTAAAGGTGAAGGAAGCCAAATCACAATAGAGCACCAAAAGTGACCACGAAGAATCTGGAAGAGTTAGAAAAATACCAAATCCCAGATAAAAACAAAGGCCAAGGAGCAACCGAAAGAAAACAAAAAGAAGAATAAGAAGCAGACAAAGCCAACGAACCAAAAACCAGAGACCAAAGAGAGAAAAAAAAGACAACGAACTGGAACCCCCACGGGCCAACCATGGCTCGCCTCAACCGAAGCCACCGCGAGCTCCTCTCCCCACAAGACAAAGAAACGATGCAAGAAGAACAAATGAACAGGCAAGAGGAACGAAGAAAGAATGGAGCTCTCATGGGTGAACGACGGCTTGACCTCAACCAAAGCCACCACCTAGGGCCTGCATAGCGTCGGATCCGGTCGGAGATCGGCGAAGCGGCGACGCTACCGGAGGCAGATTTGGAATCCCACCGGAGAAACAGTAGGTGGGAAGACTGAGCGGAGGAGGCGAAACCGAGGAGGTGAGAGAGATGCGAGGCAGAAAAGTGAAACGCACGTCCTCCTCTCCCCAGTCGGCGTGGAGAATAGGGCGTCCGCCATGCCTCTGTCCTGTAGAGTTGTACCCGCCGGCCACGGAGAAGTCGACAGCGAGCAAGGCGCAGAGACCCCCGGTTCACTTCAATGGGGCAAACCCGTTTTACCCTTCGAACCGTGTCGCGAATGACGCGAATCAGAGCAGACACCCAAAGACCTGCGTCTCTGTGGGGCGGGACCAGCCTTTTTCGTGGGCCCAGCCATTTCTGGGCACAAACGACGGTCTACCAGACATGAAGGGAAAACAGCGGCTGGCAGGTGGACCAGCCCAGAAAAGAGGGCCACAAGTCGGTGGCCGATCAGCTAGGACCATCGGTCGGTCCGAGCAGCCCATGGGCCAGAAACACACCCCACGACGGCAGAGGAAAGAAGTGGAAATAAGAGGCTCCAAAGGAGCTGCAACACCGTACCAATGAACACACCCTCTCTACCTCTGCGAAGCGGGACCGCCCACGGTTGGGCCTAGCGGCAGTGAGTAGGCGAGGAAGCAAGAAAGTAGGCCAAAAAACGAACGCTCCAGATCACTCCGTAACTTCCCCATCCGACGGTCAGAAATCCAAACGAAGGAGAGAGCTCCTTGAGGTCTCCCGGTTTACCTCTTTAGATGTTGTCAAGCCTTGGGTGCCTACTGATGTCACTACTTGGCTTCACTCGTTTATGCAACAAAAAATTTGAGTCGCTGGTCTGTGCAACAATGACCCCAAGAGTTACTAATTTGCTTGTAGTGTTATTATTGACTCCAACATCATTTTGTTCCAAATATGTCAAGGTTTCAGGTTCAACCGCTGGTTTGAGAAAATTTTCTTGGCTTATGCCTGCAAGACTGAAGAGGGGAACACTGAGAGGGGAAAATATTTGTTAGGCTTTTTTTTTTGCATGGTAATACGATTCTCATTGATAAATTAAAGACAAGATACAAAGTACGTATACATCGATCTTACAGATCTGAAAAGATAGGATAAACCTATGTGACAAACAACGCCTATCTCTTTTCTTCGGCACCACCGTAGCAGCCACAAAGGAAAAAATAGACAGATCACCTCTTCACCCGAGCTCGACGCGGCTCCATCGCTGATGACGAGGGGTTAACTCATCAAATCCCATGGTTAGGACCTAGGGTTGAGATTATGGGGAGAGAACGTGGTAGAACTGGTAGTTTCGTCGGCTTACAAGCAGAGGCAAATATTTACCCAGGTTCAGACCCCTCGGGTGGAGGTAAAGACCCTACTTCCTGCTTGTCTGGTATTGATTATGTGAGATTATGCGGTTACAAGGAGAGCTCCGGCGAGATGTCGATCTCGCTAGGGCTTTTGGTGGTTCGAGTATGGCTTGTCCAGGATTGACGGCCCTCCCAGCCTTTATAAGAGGCTGAGTCTCGGGAGTCCGTAACCGATCCTGGTTACATGTAAGGAAAGTATAAACCGACTATGCCTATGTCTAATCTTGGAGGGTACTCCATCTTGTTGGGCTTTTCGTCATGGGCTTCATGTTAGGCTCTTGATAGTTGGGCCTTAGTCGACACGTGCACCAGGTATCCTCATGGCAGGGTACCCGAGATGTATATCCTTGTCAGCTGATCATCAGCTTTTCGGAACTCCAAAGTAGTTTGCCATAGGACAAACCATTGCCGTTGAAAGAATCAGACCGGGGCAGCATGACCCCGGACACGCCATCGAACTTGAGCACTGGCACCCCCGCACGACGACGTCGGAGTAGGGAACCAGAACCATCAGCCTCCAACCACAAACCCAGCACAAGGTGCACCATCTTCCAGCTGTCACCAGTGCAGACCACCGTCTGCACGTACTCCTGGATGAATCCTCTCTGCTCCACCGTGGCGCCGGAGACAACGCCGCAGTAACGGGGACAAAATAGGAGGAAAAACCCATCTGATGGAGTCGCCGCCGCCGCCGCCTCGCCGACACCATCCATGAACGCTACCGCCGCCGCCGCCGCCTCGCCGACACCATCCATGAACGCTACCGCCACCGATCTTTCGGATCGGCAAGCACACAAAGCCACCAACTCCGAGACGCCGCCATGAAGGAGAACGCCGGTATGGGAGTAGAATTGAGGCAGATTTATTTGCCGTGCGTCGCTCCCACCACCCCAACGACGCACCATGTCAGAACCTTCCTAACCCTATCTACCATGCAAAAGCGAAGAAAACGGGGTCCCCCTCCCTCCCGCCGCCGAAGAAGCAAGCGGAGGGAGGGAGGCCCAGCTCGCCTAGCTGATAAGCCCAGCGCTGGTACAAAGATTGTCTACGTACAACGAAGATAAATCAGGTTTCTCCGGTTCCGAAGTTGAGAATATATCGTGCAAACAATTCTCCGAGGTTGAACGCACATAGCATGATGTTTGCATAAGTATAAGAAGACGGTATTCGGTTTTCTGACCATCATCGTTATCTCGATAGCAATCATTGCTTTGTTAATTAGGATAAACAATTGTGAGGATTATATTTGCCTTGTTCCCGCTTGATGCATGTAGGTATTTGTACTATTAGGTTATTGCATTGCTTCTGCCACGCTAGTGGTTTAGCTGCAGGCTTGATTATCTTGCAGTCGTTAATCCGTGACAGCAAAACCCTCGATTATGCTTGTTCTTTTTAGAAGCCTGTTGTACTTATAAAGTGATTACATGCTGTGTTGGCATGTTAATGCTTAAATTGATTTTTTGCCTGTGATTTTTGCACCTGATATTTTCATAAAAAAGACCTGACACAATACATGAAGCTGCAATGTAGTAGTGTCCTTTAAGGGATATATATATATACAACCATGGTGCCACAGGTAATAGTGTTCATTCCAAGATTATCGCAAATTAAGCAGCTAGTACAAGGAGATATATACAAATCAAATAGCCTGAAGTTTCTATAATGTCGATGAGTGATCACTTAGTCTTGGTGGGATCAAGGACATGGCCGGCGAAGACGATAACCCCTGACCGCTCCTCCATGATGAAGAAAGTGAAGGGATGGTCAGCGACGAACTCGACTGGTGGCTCCATCCCAGAACCATACATCGTGATTGTGACCGCGGCCGCCTCCGTCCCATCTTCATCCACCTTGACGACTGCTTTATGCAGAAGCTTGCCCAGGGATGTCGACCGCCCGTCGTGGTGAATGCCCCGCAGGTCGGCCGACGGCGAGAATGGCAGCGAGAGACCCAGCAGATGGAGGTCGTCGTTGAGGTCCCGGTCGTAGCGTATCTCGAATTTTGGCAGCCTAACCGTGACGGTCGTTGCATTCGCCGTCTTGGGTAGGACATTGTACAGGTACTCTGGCCCCGTGGTGATCGCGTCCACCATGCTGGTGATCCCCTGGCGCTCGTTCGGGAGGAAGAGGTACATGGAATACTGCGTGTCGTCTGCGGCGTCTCGGTCATGCTTGTAGGGGAGCTTGAGGACCTTGAAGCCGTCCACGGACGAGGCGTAGTGCACGCCGTACATGGTCTTGGACATGAACTGTGCGTCGACAAGGCTGCCATCGAGCCGGTGGAACGTGCCCTGCCGCGTGCGGTACGCTTGGAACGGACTGAGCCACTTCGCCTTGAAGTAGACGGCGTTGGCGAGCACCAAGTCGGTGCCGGCGGCAATGTCGTTGGCGGAGATGACCGATGACGGACTCAATGAGATTGTTCGTGGCCTTCTTTACCCAGCTGTTGATCGACTCCGCTACTTCCTTGGGCTTCACAAATCACCATCGATTTGTCAGAGATTCAAAGTTGACGATGCGAAATTCTTAGTTATAAACATGGACAAACAAACAAACGGATCTACCAAGTACCTTGGCAAAGCTCACGTTACGGACCACCGACTTGTAGGCCTCAACGGCGACGTCCCGGAACGCCGTCTTGAGCCCGCCGCGCGAGTCGTCGACCCAGATACCGCCGCTGAAGAGGACGCGCGGCCCGCCGGAAGCGGCCTGGTCGCCCAGGACGCGATGGACGACGCGGCGCCCGAAGTCAGCGTGGCTCGCCGCTGACGGCGCCCCGAGGAAGGCAAGCAGCTGGTCGAGCGTGTCACCGCGCGCCCCCGCGGCCACGACCGCCAGCGCCGAGTGGATGGACACCGGAGAGAAGACGACGTTGCCTTTGGTGGCGTCGCCGATTGCCGGCGCGAGTTGTTTGGCGAGGCGGAGCGCTAGGGTTGTCTGCCCGTCACGGACCGTGGTGGCCATGGCTGGGTCTGGGTACAGTGCGGGACGGAAATCCGTGACGTGTTCCTGCGAAGCTTCGAGTCCGGCAGCGTACACCAGCGTCGCGGCGACGGCGACAAGGAGGGGGAGGCACACAAGCTTGGGCGACAGATTTCGCAGAGGACGAGACGCCATCGGCGGCGGCGTGTGATCAGGGAAGGAAGCCGCGCTCGATTCCTCGGATTTTGGAGCTCTGGGCGAATTTTTTTATAACCAAGAGTCCTTGTTGTAAACTAAAATTACAGCGACCCTGCGGGAATACATGGATGATCTGGAGCGTTACTCAGCCTGATCCGACGGTTTGGAGAGTCAACATGATGTGGAGGCTCCTGCTGAATTCGAATTTTCTATCCGCGAACGTTATGCATCTGGGCTTACGAGTTCGCTCAAAAGTGTCCGCACTACCGTGTGGCCAATTCTTGAGAAAAATTCATCAATGGTCACTGAACTCTTCTGGCGCGTGCAAAAATGTCATTGAACTTAGAAAGTGGCATTTTCGGATGCTGGAACTTGTTCCGTGTGTGCACAATAAATCAAAAAGATCAATGGTCACTGAACTCTTCTGGCGGTGGCTGGCTTGGTAAGGGACAATGGGACGTCGGGCGGAGCGAGATCGACAAGAACAGTAAATGCCAACGTTGCGGGGAGAAGCTTTTTTTTTTTTTTTTGCGGAGAAAGATCCAGTTACATCAAACCAGAAACCAAACAGAATAGTCCTCAAGAAAGATAGAAATTACAACGCAGTCCTGCAGGTCAACGCCGCCGCCGCCGATGAAGAAGACGTGCCGCTGGCGCGCCGCCACCGCTCCTCCCCTGCAGCCTTGGATCAGGAGGAGTCCCATGGTGGACGGGAAGTCGACGGGCCTCAGCTCCGAGGAGCCTCCACCTTGCCTCACCATCGTCGCCGACGAGCTGGTTCTTGTAACCTTCACCTTCAAAAGCTTCACCACCCGGCGCCGCCGCTCCACGGCCACCGGCTCGGGAAGCCCGCGCAGCACGACTCCACCGAATCGCGAGCGCGGGGAAGGAGGCAGATCCGTAGCCGCGCCCCGCAGAGCACCACCACCGGAGAGGATCTCCGCCCCACCAAAACGCCGGCCCGACCGCGCCATCCTCTCCAAGACGCCGCCGGCAGCGAACCCACTCGAACCTACACTATGTACACGGCTGGATCCGGCGATTCCCCACCCTCCCGCCGCCGAAGCGGCCAGCGGAGGGGGAGGAATCCCGCGGATCACCGCCGGCGAGGTGGCTCGAACGAGTGCTCTCAGAAATTCGTCTCTCCTCTACTGTAGCGGGGAAGAGATAAGGTCCAAGGTCCTTAACGCCTGTTGCGGGGAGAAGCTTGTGTGCATAGACATCGATCCTTCCGAGACAGAAACCTTGCCAAGTCGTTGAGTGAACTGGCGTGCAAGCGGGAGGTCAGGGATGATTTTCTACGGATTCGGGTACATTTTGCTCCATTCTATCACCCCTACAAGGCTACAAGTTGAAAATTCTTACATACAATGCAGTTTTCGCCAAGAATAATACTAGCACACATAGTTCTCTGTCGCTCTATGTACAACATATATGGAATTCAATAAGAGCTAAAATGGGATTCGAAAGCCCCGTCTTGTCATATTTGGCTGTAAATAACTTTGGAATGGTTAGAGCTGATTTATCAAATTTGTGTACTAGACCACTTGAAAGGAAATTCATGCTTTTATTTGTGGCTCACGGCTGTTAACTGTTTCAGAACCAGTATTCAATTGTCTCACCCTCACAGGTAGTTCACATGTGTTTCACAAGCGAACAAAAGATAAATTATATCAACAATCCCGAAAAATAAAAAAACACCCTCTTCCTATATCACCATTGCTAACTTGTCGGATTTCAATTTTGTATAATGAAATCTATTTAAAGGACTTGGCAAAATAACTGAATGAAACAAATATAAATTCAAAGACATGTTTATATTATAATAAATTATGAGACGTGTGTTGCACGTGGACATTCACTAGTTATATATGATCAACAGCCCTACCACTGCACCACATCCTCACAACATATTATGTTAGAGATGCACGCTTTATGTTTAGATATGGGCGTTTAAATGCAAAAAATATAAATTAATTCGGAATTGTTTGTCCGGTGAGATGTTTTTACCGACTACCGAGGCTGCTCGGGATTTTCGGTTACTCAGCGATAACCAGATTTTCCTGCCTAGTTACCGACTGCTTACTAACAAATGCAAGGCCATCTCCACCGCATCAGAGAAGGGGCTTGGTCTGGAACGGATTGAGACGGAAAGCGGTAATCAATCGCCGCGTGGTGGAACGCTTGTTGGAGAAGGGTAAGCGCCTCCATGTCGTAGGGGTGGGTAGGCCAATAGAAGACTAGGGAACTTAGCCTAGCCACTTAGTTCTGCCTCGAGCCAAGTCTATTTAGTGTCAGCGAACACATACCACTATGTATATATAGGTTTTTCTTTTTCGTAGAGGTTGTTGCTTAGGTCCTTGGACCCTTCCTTCATGAAGCTTGAGGAAGCACTCACTTTTCTATCCACAGCATTCTTGGTTCTGCACTTAGTCTTGAACCTGTGTTGGTTTGGGACATCAATCTCATTCGTCAGCGGTGTGTGCCGCGTACTATGATTGCTTTCTTCTTGCTGTCAAATCCCAGTCCATCTTTCACTGAGCTTCCTTCGCTTGGAATTTCGAGTAAAACAAAAAGAAAGAAAGCGTACTGTGAGCTATTCATTGATACATTGGCTCGCTCCCCCCCCCCTCTTTTTTCAAGAATGAATGAGCCGCCTTCCATTTCCGTCAAATGACCCGGCTTCCCCTGGCTCTTCCACCGTCCGGGCTCCCTTTCCTCCCTATGCTCCCCCGGCGCAGGCCCACCACGCTTCGCGCCTGCTCCTAACCTTATAGATAGTGGACATAGTAGTGGACCTTGGCGCAAGCCTTAGTAAGTCGTCTCGCAGGCGTACTCGGTACTCGAAAGTAAATGCTGCTAGCTAATCCATAAGCACGAAAAGAGGGGAGCCCGACTAAAGTGAGAAATAAACAACTGCTCGGAAAGCTTCGGTTTGAGCGTTGGCTTTGATGACAGTGAAGAAAGCTTGCCCAAAAGACGTACGTGGAACCAATGATACAAAAAAAAGAATCAAATATGAGGAGAACTGGGTGCATTGGTAAACGGCTCCGCCATAGCTTGTACGACTTCTGAATCCTATTAATGGCGCTCTCCGAATAAATAAGTAGATACAGGCGGACTACATACACGATCAAGGTTGTCACTGCGAAGCTATAGTCAAGGTGCACGGGGTCTTACCGTCTAGCCGTTGGTACTGCGCATCTTCACGGAGAATTCAATTTCACCGGGTCCATGTCGGAGACAGCGGGGCAGTCGTTACACCATTCGTGCAGGTCGCTACTTTTGCGACAAGGCATTTCGCTACCTTAGGACAGTTAGAGTTACTGCCGCCGTTTACCGGGGCTTCCATTCAAAGCTTATCACACTTCTCCTTCCGACCTTCCAGCATCGGGCAGGTTTCAGACTATATACATCGTGTTACCACTTAGCAGAGTCCTGTGTTTGTGGGCCGCGTCCGGGGAAATCATCTTGCTCGTCGCGAGCGGGTGGGGAACACACTTGGATGTGCATGTCTGTAAGCATCCTGGTGCAGAAACGTATCACGAAAACGGATGGCATGCAAGCAACGTTGTGATGGAGCTTAGTTAAGGACAGAGGGGGGCCATTGCCCCCTACCTCCCCAAGTTTTGTTAGGTCAATAGGGTTCCCCCTAGTTCCATTATCATGCAACGGTAAGTGTCATACAATGTTCAAAGCATGAGCAGGGTATGGGCGAAAAGGGCTCGCATGAGCATCTGCTGGACCCATTATTTTATCGAACAGGTCTTCCGCCTCGTCCCGGGACGGGGGGCAGCGCCTCTCCTACCAATTCAAGGGCGAAAAGGGCTCGCATGAGGTGAAATGTTCACCGGTTCAAAAGAAAATATTGGACTTTCATGATTTTGAAGAAATAGGTCAATTCGAATAATACTTATGGGATTGAAAAAGATTAAATTGACCTATTACTAATTAATTTATGTTTATGATTTTGAAGTAAATATTCACGTCTCTAAAAATCCGTAGTTTAACCAAAAATTAGAAAGGTAAGTAAATCAAAAATAAGTAAGTTATAGTTTTGAATTTTTAAATATTAATAATGAAAAGGGAAAAGCAAGAAATTAAAACAGATATCGTAGAAATAAACAACACATACAACAAAAATATCAGCCAACCTACAAAAAGAAACGCAATTCCTTTATATCGCCTGCAGGTGACGCCAGACAGCCGCGCCGCCTAAAGCGCCGCGCTTTTGGGCGTTTGGTTCTCAATTTCGTTATTTCTTTTTCCTTTTTTCTATTTTTTCTTTTTCATTTTATTTTCTGTTTCCTTTTCCTTTTTTTTTCACCTTTTGTGATTTTGAAAAATGTTCGAATTAAAAAATGTTGTACAATTTTGTATGTGGGCAAATTTTGAATTTGAATATTTGTAAATTTGAACAACTTTTGAATTTGAACAATTTTCAAAAGTGAACAATTTTCTACTTTGAACATTTTCAAAACTGAACATTTTAAATTTGAATTTTTTTCTAATGTGAACAAATTTCGAATTTGAACAATTTTTTCATGTGAACACTTTCGAACTAGAACAGTTTTTGGATGTGAACAATTTTCGAATTTGAACAATTTTTTCATGTGAACACTTTCGAACTAGAACAGTTTTTGGATGTGAACAATTTTCGAATTTGAACATTTTTAAAATTTGTATTTTTTTCAAACGCGAACAAATTTAGAATTTGAATATTTTCCAAACTCTGAACATTTTTTTAAGAAAATGTGAAAAAAATGTTTAGAAAAATAAAGAAACAAGCAACTAAAGAATGAAAAAACATAAGAGAAAAGGAAAAAAGGAAGACTCACCGAATGGGCCAGTCCATTACCGGGCGGCACTAGCACAAAGCGCCGCCTGTAGGCCATCTATATCATTTCCCTTTTCTCAAAAAAAAAATCTATATCATTTCCCGAAAAGAAACAAGAGAAGGGAACAAGCAGCGCTTAGGAAATGGGTTGAGCCCATATTCACAATGGGGTACGCGGGAGCACTAGTGGCCGCAAAGAGCAGCAAATAGGCGCTCTCTGTTATCTGAGTATGTGGCCCAAGGTTAAATTTACCACTAGAACTATGCTAGCCCGCTAAGTTTGCAATCCACGATGAATGTGCCCGAGTTGTGCAGCCCATCAAAAATCGACCTCAAACACTCGCATGGAGAGCCCAATAACATTTGCCAATCTCTGTCTCATAAAAAATTGGCAATCGCCGTGAAGAGCATGCCACACACAACACGAGCAGACTCCAGACCGACGCTCGTGAAGAAAATAAAGCACCAGGGCATTGAGCTTCAACTTTCTCACGTCTCACTGCAATGTATCTCACCACATGTTCGTGTCAGTCAGACTGCCTGCCACTGCCATTGTCTTTGTTCAGAGCTTTCACCGATGCTGCTCCTGACTTTTACCTGCGGCATGTCGCCGAGGAGCAGGAGCTCGCTAGCTCCTGTCGGCAAAGCAAGCAAAGAACAACCGTCCTCCACTTTGCCGTCCGGTTTGGACCAATTAACAGACGGTAACTTTGCCCTTTAGTTTGAAGGCACTGCTGCTGCTGCATTGCCATGCACTACTTCAGAATTCAGATGGGTACTACTAGTACGATAGAAGCAGCAATCGGGGTCGAAAAGAAAAAGCTTCAACGGCGGCAGAACAACGTACTGCGCCGCTTTCAGACGATGTATTTTGTACCTTCCAAATCATACGTTATTTTCTTTGCTTCGCTCGATCTAAATGACTTACTATAATGGCGGCTGCAAAAGAGCACAGCTCTCTTGGGACGATACAATCATGGGACTTGAACAATTTGCTTTCAGGAAAGATACTCCATATAAGACATCTTCAGAGTTAGTTCTAGGAGACAGCGTCCATTATCCGAGGGTTTAGGTTGCGCAAGAACCCTAAGTTTGCGGAGCTGATGGCAGACGTGAGTACGTGACACGTATATCAACACAGCTACTAGATTGTAGCTGTGCAGTGCAGAGATCTGCTTAATCAATTATGCAGATGCGTATTCAGATTGTAGCTTAATTATAAGGGGGAATACTAAAAATACTAGATGGATTTGCTAATTGACATTCGTGGAGTATATATTTATATGGTACCATGGTAAGTGGAGAGAACATGCAGGCAACACTATCATGGCCGATTCGTGTTCAGCTAAATATATGTTGTAGTACATGCCTGCAATCATGGCATACCATATGTTGTCCACAAAGAAAGATTATCATGTAGTATGTTCATAACTAATTGATTTAGTCTTTTTTTCGGATTAGTTTCTGTTATATCTGGCATGCTTCGTTCATAGGATGCCCATTTTTCCTGGGTGTATGCACACTACTTTCCTCACGCTTCTCTTCTTCTGAATATTTAATAAAATCCTCGGTGTCCAATCAGCGTACAAGAGAAGGTTCGGTGTCGGTAGTTGCCGGCCACGATCTCCGCAGCAACACATATAAAAAATAACGGGAACACATCTCACACTTGTCTGATCTTTTCCACCTCCTCGTCAAATTTTCTATGCTTACATCCATCAGCACAACTACTATAAAAAATACCAGCATAACAAGATCGGAAGAAGAAGAAGATCGGGAGTATTTTAGAGGGAGAAATGCAGCGACCAAAAGCTCACCCGGCACTGGCAGGCAGCACCAGCTACAAGCCTTCTGTTCGACTTTCCAGAGATGTTTGAACCTGGCAAGAAGCTCTTTTGAAAGCGGAAATTCGCATTGGCAAAAAAAATTCAAAATTTGAAAACTTATCAAAAAAATCTGAAAAAAATCATGCACGTACCTGACCATGGTACGCACCACCGTGTTTTTTTTCAACAGGAAATTTGTCATTTTTGTACAGGGCGCGTACGATGTCATTTCGGCGCGAAAAAAAACACGGTGGTGCGTACCATGGTCAGGTACGTGCATGATTTTTTTCAGATTTTTTTGATAAGTTTTCAAATTTTGATTTTTTTTTTTAAATACCGGGAGCATATGCTCCCGGGAGCCAAAACGGCGCGCTTTTTTTTTGAAAGTTGTTAGTGTCTTCCATGAACTAACTTGGATCCACGTCATGCATTCGCGAAAGAACCCCCCAACCTAAAACTGTCCAATCATTGCTAGTAGCTCCAGATCAAGGCGCAGAAGGTGAAAAATATCCAGAACATCCAGGTACCACTTATGCATGACTTTATGACTGACTGAAAGGTGCAGGCAGGCCGACATGAATATCAAACATCTCAATTTTAGCACAGAATAATACAGTAATCCTACTATATATATGGCGTCAGCAAGCTCATGTAATTAAGTTACTGAAAGTAGCCTGAATCTGATTTCTCATGCAGATCGATAGATACAAGTGGTGTTGTGATCAGATATGTTGCAGTTGATTCTAGCTACATGCTTGATCTGCAGGTTAAACATCCACCTAGCTCAGCCGATGAATCCGTCCCTTCATGGCAGGGGAGCAAGTTGCACCAGACGTGCAAGAATTACACCCATTTCTGTGACTTTTGCTGAATGCAGAAGCTGCAGATAAACCATCATCACAGGCTGACCCTGGAGCACACAAAATGCTGATGCCTCAGCTGCCACTAAGTTTCAGTTGGCCTGGACCCATTCTAGTGTAGCATCATTGGAAGTTGGCAAATGGACAAGACATGATCATTCAGTCTAGGAAAGGAGAACAAAAAACTGAGGTATCACTGCTAGCCTGCCTGCCAGGTCCAAAAAACCAATGTACAATGTCGAGACAGAAGAAATCCAAAGGATGTTCCTATGGGTACGTTGGCAAGTATCAATCAAGAAACTTACCCCGCCAAAAAAGAAATCCTAATACCCTCAGGCAAAACAAAAGAACATTTACAGCTCCCAGACTAGCTTGGGCATTTGTGGCTACAACTTTTCTATCTGTAAGATGAATCGCTAAGTTACCATCTCCTACCTACAAAACATTAGTGAGTTCTATGTATCTATGTATAATTATAACTATTTATATTTACGCGAGAGCCGGGCCATTTCTGGGAGAAGCTCTACCATCCAGAAGCTGTGCTCATCCATTCTTGTGCAGATAATTGACTGCGAACAAGTCGGAAACCCCACTTCGCTGTGCAGAGGTTGAGCTTTCCTTTGACATTTCAAAGTTCATCTGCATCGGGGGGACTGGCTTAGTTGTCAAGCTTCAGGATGCTTTCAGCTGTCTTCTTGAAATGCTTTGTATATGAATTCTTTAAAGCGTCTCGAGTACTGCCTTGGATCCACCGCTGATATCGACGTTGCGTCGTGCTGAAAAGACTTGTATGCGTGCTCAAGCTTTTTGCTGATGTCATAATCTTGAAGTATGTCTATAATCCCAAAATACAATATAACATCATAGTATTCCCCGGTTGGCTCTCCGGTGAGCTTCGGCTCGCAGTCTTTCCTCCTAGTAGTCAGCTCAGCTCTTGCAGGAATTCTTGTCCCGAGTTTGATTTTAGACAACCTGGTCATTCACAATATTCAGATCAAAACAGTATAAATCAGGGGTTTATGCAATACTTATGTAGCCTTTTTCTTGAAATTTCAGCAGCGTGATATTTACTACCGGCTGTTAAGCTAGTCGACATCAATATCCAGACTGCTTGGAAATGTAAATGGAAAGCTGGGAGAAGATAGGGTGCAGGTGTAAAAAGAAGTCATAGTGGGCACAGATGAACTCGGCACGTTCTAGATTTCCAATAGGTCAAAGAACAATGATCACATCAATTGTATTTCTAATTATTTTATTTCAGTTGTCAAGGCTACTGATTAATAAAATTAATCATTAGAGATTCTATTGACTTGTAAATTTGAAAGATGAAGTTGTTCTCATTATGGTTAAAATTCTTCTTCAGAAAGAAGTACCAAATATCTTGAGATGATCACATCAATTGTATTTTAATTACAAGCCTACTGATTAATAAAATTAATCATTAGAGGTTCTATTGACTTGTAAATTTGAAAGGTGAAGCTGTTCTCATTATGGTTTAAATTCTTCTTAAGAAGTACCAAATATCTTGAGCAAACAAAAATCACTGTAAACTTTCAGGCATAAAAAATGGCTTGAAATATTTGACTTTTGCCGGTAGGAAGCCTGCCAAATACCAATTAAGACACAAGGATGAAACACAGATATAACAGAAGCATGATTATTCCAAACAAAATCAAACTCCAGTACAACGTAAGTACATGGTATAAGAGATAAGTAAAATATCTATCTTACCCATTTGGATCAGCAAGAAACTGATCCGCGTGTCCTCTGGAAAGCCGAGGTGTTGACACTGTGTTGTTATCATTGTCAGTTGAACCTTCAATGAAACAGTGCACATAGTAAGGTATAAATAACCAATTGATTATTCTTTATGTTGCCAAATGTGTTTTGAGTTTTCCAACCAACCTTCAGTCAGAAGCCTCTCTCCATTATGCCTAAAATGTACACCCACCAGGAGACTGTAATCCATAATCTTCTCTTGCTCAAGGAAATCACAATCTCTGTCCACTTGCCTGCTTCAATACAATTATTCTCTTTATTAACATTAATAGAGTACATGCACAAATTTCTACTAAACACTAAACTAGAATATGAAAAGAAAGATGTTTGCACCTTTGGAACTCTTGAAACCATTGCTTCTTTAATCTAAATATGAAGTTCAGATCAAGGTCTTTCAAAGTTGTGTATTGGTCAATCTCAGTTTGTGGCTTGTTAGTTGTGCGGCCAAGAGACGAGCCTTTCAGATCAAAACGCCTATGGATAGAATTATCAGAGCAGAACAGATTTCCCATTATGACAAAGCGAACCTGTGTAGTAGTAGAACAGAAAAGAGTCAGGCCACATAATGTATACAATAAGATAGCTCCAAGTATGGAGATTGAATATACAGTTGCATTCATCTCTAACCTTCTTCTGATTTGCGCCAGCTAACTTGACACAATGCAGACCGAAGAATTTGGTCACTAGAGTATCCTCAAATGCACGGACATGATTGTAGTAAGCTGGAAGCATCTTCAAAAGCATCTGCAATGTTAACAAGTGTTTCTCGCAATCAGAATAAGTCCTATTTATGAAGCTTAGAAAGTCTAGAGAAGAGGGAACAACAAAGAACAAACCTTCACTTCTGATTTCTTCATTGTCTTTATCATGTACCGGTCGTCATGTGTTAGGTAAAAGAAGCTCCACTCTTACCAGGGGACGAGAGCTCCCGGAGAGCCTCGTTTCCACAGAGGGATAACATGTAGTCAGCAGCATCCACCTTGAACAGTTTGCGCAATGTCCTGCAATTCAGTTGAGAGCAAATGGCATGTTGATCAGCATAATGACACCAGAACAAGGATGCATCATGTACATTTAAAATAGAGAGTGATGAGTGATGACCAACCGGAACACCTGTGGGCAGTAATCCTTCCATTTGAAGTCACAAGAATTGTGCCGCGGAGTGTGTTTTGAGCCTTCATGGGGGAACTTTGTCCATACTTTTTCCCTCGGATCGAAAGCCGATGATTTCAGATCTAGCGTAGGTGAACCTTGCTTCCCAGCTGCATGCCTGTGTCAACACATCATTGTTATGGCGGAGATACAGTTAACTATGGATTAAAAAATGACTAATAGCTGTCGTAGTGATTGAGAATCCACACGGTTGAAGCCTTCCCCATGTAATGCAAACTGGATTGGCCAAACCCACAATTCATTTTATCTCCTAATCATACATGATTCGAAGCAAACACATTGCTGATTCACATGGTAATATCCCCTAATTCATCCATCAGACTTGTAAATCGGCAGAGGTACTAAATCCCCTAATTCAGACTTGTAAAACCCCCAAAATCTTCATGATTCACGCTAGCTAGCTAATGAAGGCCAATGACCGAAGGAAGCACCCACCTGATCCCGAGCTGCAAGTTGAGCATGAGCTCGTAGTGCTTGTGTCCCTTGACGATGGTTTCCCCCTGTTGCTTCGCCTCCCGCGGCGGCTGCACCCACTTGGCGACGCGTGGCGCCGGTGACGGCGGCGGCAGGAGTACCCCGCCCTCCGCGCCGTCCTCCGTCCCCACGCTCCTCCGCGCGTCGTCCACCAAGGCAGCCCCGTCTACAATGTCGCACGTGATGTCGCCGTCCGACTCCCAGATACAGATCTTGTCGTACTTCCGGTCGCCGACGGAGCAATTGCTGAGCCCTGACACCGAGCTCGCCCGCCCATTGGCCGTCCTCTTGCCCGAGCTGTTCAGCGGCTTCTGCAGCGACATGGAGTCGGAGCTGCCGCCGCCGCCCATGAAGCCCGGCAATTCCCTGGCGAACTCGTCGCGGGGATCGCGCGCCCTCGGGGACGACGCTGCCGGAGACGGGTAGTAGACGCCCTTCTGCTGGACAATGCCGTTGGGGCTGTCGCGCGTCCAGAATCCGACGTACACGCTGCCGTCGGCCCAGCGGAAGGTGCCCTGGCCGCGCGGGCAGCCGTCCTCCCAGCCGCCGTCGTAGCGGTTGCCGTTGGCCAGGAGAGGGCGCCGCGGCCGTGGATGAGCCCCGCGCGCCACTCCCCCTCGTACTCGGTCCCGTTGCGCCAGATGTAGCGGCCGGCGCCGTCCTGCAGCCCGAGCGCCACTCGCCGTCGTACTGGTCGCCGTTGGCGTAGCTCTTCCGGCCGTCGCCGTGCTTGAGGTTCATGGACCAGGAGCCCTTGTAGGTGTCCCCGGCGGCGCCGGTGTAGGTGCCGGCGCCGTCCATGAACCCGTCCTTGAACTCGCCCTCGTAGGTGGCGCCGACGGCCAGGAAACTTGCCCCGCCCCGTGGCCTTCCCGTGCCGCCACTCCCCCTCGTACATGCACCCGTCCGTCCACAGGTACTTCCCGGCGCCGTGCGGCGCGCCGCCGCGCCACTGGCCCGTGTAGAAGTCCCCGTTGGGGAGGCCGCGCTCGACGTACTCCTGGTTGTGGTCGGCATCGTCGACGCCGTGGACGAGGACGCCGAGGAGGAGGCCGTCTCGGAGTCGTCGGCGGCCAGCATCGGGGCCACCCGGCGCCTGTTCCCGGGCTGCGGATGCTGCTGCCCCTTGCGCACCGTCGCCTCCCACGCCCTCGCCAGGGTGTGCTCGTGCATTGGGCGCGCCCGCCTCCCGGCCGGCCACACCTGTCTCCTCTTGCTTCTCGTTCCTCTTCCGCCGCCGCCACCGCCGCCGCCCTCTCTGGACACACGCGCGCCGCTGCGTAGATCTAGCACCGCCGGGGGCCGCACGCGCGCAGCCTCCACGGCGGCATTGCTCGGGTGATGCGAGGAATTAATGGGTACACGCAAGCAGCGAGGGAAGGAAGGAAAGAAATGAGCTTTGGGGCTCAGGGGTTGGGGGAAGAAGACAGGGAGGGAATGGCGAGAGGTGGTGGAAGGGGTGTCTTTCCGCTTTGTTTTTGTCTGCCTTTGATGCACACACATCCCGTCTCGGATTTTGTCCAAATTTTGTACTGTACGATTCTTATGCACTCTGGTTTTTACGGTTCTTTCTTGTAGGAGTAGGTTTTAACTGTTGGACGCTAAACCAATCTGTCTTTTTTGCGTTTCATCAATCGATCAAAAACCATGAAAATTAGTTTTGCAACCAAATAATTAAGAGCAAACAGTTCTTGCTAGTTATTGTGGGAGGTGGTTTTCGGTTGTTTTTAGTGCTGGTGCTTTGTCTTCTTCCTCTCTCTGGTGTAGCTAGCTAGGTTAATGCGTGGGTCGTAGTGCTGTCCCTAAGCTCGGTTTAGCTCCGGTAGTATAGCTAACTAATCAATCACAATCAATCCCTGGCTTAATTTAGGGGATTGTCTCCTCGTGATGTGGTGGTGCTGTTGCCATCCTTCTCAAAAAGAAAACAGTTTACTTTTTTAGGGTCTTTGGTAATACTCGGTTTACTTGACATTTCGACCTTCGATTTTTCTTTTTTTTTCAGGAAAAGGAGACTCCATTTGGTTAGTGTGCGCCAGGTGTCTTGTCTCTGTAGATAGCATATCTGCAGGACCAGCCTCGGCTGCAAAATAGGAGTAGTATATATGGTAACCTTGTCATGCCTCATTTAGCCATTTGCAGCAGTGCTAGCATGGTCCTAATCTCTTGACCTTTAGGTCTAACAAGTTGGTGAAGCCATTAAAGAGTGCCCAACAAAGCCTCTAATCTTGCTTTAGGGAGGAAAAAGAGGTGGTATCTGATAAAAGTAGCAGTGATCACCGTTGAGGAGATGGATAGATAGAATCGGTCGGATCCTGCTGTTGGTTGTTCTCCTGTCATGCGAGGTAGGCAGAGTAGTATGTACCTGTATGTAATTATCCCCTGTACTCGCACTTTGGTAGTACTTAAACATGGAGGAGGAGATGTGCTTTAAGATTGGGCTGACTTTAGCCTCCTGCTTCACGGAAATCCCTTTTGGCTCTCGGGTGCCAGTGCACCTGTTTCTGAAAAAATTTGAAAAAAAATTAAACGAGTTTCAAAAAAATCATAACAAAATACTAGGTGATGTATATGCATGTCCTCTACGTACGGTGCTGATTATTTGTGAAAAACAAATCTTATTACGAGCTACAGAAAAATAAGAAATTTCGGGAGCAGCAACAAGTGACAATAGTATGGATTTTCTGTCAGAAATTTATCTTTTTTCTGTAGACCATAAAATTTATTATTTTCTTACGAAATTTCTTGCGTACCTACACAACATGTATATCTTGTTGTGTAAAAAAATGCAGATTTTTGAAGCAAAAAAGTTTGATTTTCAAAATTTTCAAAAAAAGGACAGTAGTGTGCCCGAGAGCCAAAACTCCCCTTCCCCTGCTTCATAACTAATTTAGTTCTGGGAGTACTACTGCGTTTGTTTGAGATCAATGGCAGAGTGAAGAGAGTTCGGTTGCAGAAAGCATCAACAGAACCCACGAAACATGGAATGTTCTCGGATTTGTTAACATAGCTTCCCAAGAAAGTTACAAGAAGATCTCAATTTTCTTTGGTAGATTGTGTTTATCATGATCTGTTACCATTCCAGCCTAGTTTTTCTACACACATACAAAGAGAACAAAATCATTTTCTTGCAGTAAAGTTCATTGACAGACCAAATAAGCGACGTTATTACAAGTTTCTCATGTCCTGAACTGCACCGCCATTGAATTAAAAGGCCGCATAAACTAAAGGGCATAAACCATGTCGTCGTGCGTCCGAGCAAGTGATCGATCGGATCTTGATCCATTTCTTTAAGCCGCGTCCTTGCCTGCAGTTAGGCGACCCTGGCGTCACAGCTGTGTTTATTTTCTCCCACAATAGCAACATCATTCGCTGTTAAAAAAAACAATAGCAACATCGTATTTTTCTTCTTCTGTTGGCCGGCCCAATAACCTGACCAGTTCGCCATGAGCTAATAGTTATGTCTCACATCTGCATGACCGGGAATAAAAAAAAATCTGCACTGACCGTCCCAATGTGCAAAGCGACTGATGCACCGTTGTTCCTGTTCTCTGCTCTTCTCTGTCCACCGCTTTGCTGTTCAGATATACCAATCCAATATGCAATTTCTAATAAAAGAAATTAAGACTGCTGATGAATAGGGCAGAGGGGCAGTGCCAATGCAATTTTGTGCTTTTTTTTTGCCAATAATGCAGTTTTGTTCTTGTTACACACACTGTGCAAAAATAAACAATTCAGATGAATAAATTGGAGATCTTTGAAGGATTTGATTGATGGTGTCACGCACTGTGCGACCACCAAACGAACGAGTAAATGGAGGCACAGGATGTGCATGATGGAGAAGAAAGGACGAAGAAATGTACAGGAAAGTGACTCGTGCCATGCACGTCGCAGAACGAGGACGAAACCGGTTCTGCTACGCGACGACCTAAAATGGGATGTGCTTATATGTTTTATCTTTTCTTTTCGTATATGAAATGAATTGACATTCTAATAGGGCCAGCGTACTGGCTATGAAAAAATGTGACATGGTCCTGGAAAAAGGAAAACAATCCCAAGTACTTTTTCAGAAAGGAGATCCGTTAAAATTTAAGATTTCTTTCTGATAAGAGAAATCAGGGGTCATCCTATTTTTAATTAAAAATGGATTATTTATGTGTTTTCGTAAACGTAATGCACTGTTAGCATTATAGTGATTTTCGACTATTTCGTGTTTGCAAGAGTCTTTTTTCTATAACCCAAAGTGGATGCGGATCTTCATATTAAAATGGTAGGAACCAAATTACAATCGATTTAAAAAATCCTTTCGAAATGGTAAGCTCACTCTGGAAAATTGTTATTTCTGAAATAAAACGAAACAAAATACACTTATATGACTTAGTTTATTAAGCTTCACGCAAAGTTTTGCATTCTTGTGATATTTTCAGAAAGGATAAAAGATAAAGAAAATAGCTTTTTAGCTCATCAAATTACATTTCAGAGCCCGAGGGCACAAGCCCATGCATGGTGGGGGCAAGTTTTTCATATAATTTTGAGTTAGTTTAAATCATAAATGTGAGATTAAAAAAAACTTCCCGTACCATGAACCCTCCACCCTTGTGAATGGACCGGTTCTGCCACACGACGACCTAAAATGGGATGCATATATTTTATCTTTTCGTATATGAAATGAATTGACATTCTACTGAACCGGTGTACTATATAACAAAACAATGTGCAGGTCTCGGCGGTGTGCAGTGCGTGTTGGTGAGCCGGTCTGTGCTCTAGGGTGAGCTTCAGCCCGACGACTTTGCCCATGTTGAAGGTGTGCAGTGTTTGTTGGCGTGCCGGTCTGACCTCGAGGGCGAGATTCGGCCCAACACCTTTGCCTGCCAAGCTAGTTCGCAACCTCATCGGAGTAGTTCTTAGGAGGCGCTTGCCCCGCTGGTGTTTTCTGTGGTTGTCATGTATCTTGTGTGGAGTGAGTGCAGTTCGTTGATGTAAGCTGGGATCAGCACTGTGTACCCTTTCGCCGTTGTTGGCGTTATTAATTTAACGTTGGGCCTTTGGCCTTTAGTTTTAAAAAACATATTCCCGCAAAAGGAAACCAATATCGTCCCAAATACTTTTCAGAAATAAGATCCGATCAAATGTAAGGTTTCTTTTTGATAAAAGAAATCAGGGGTCATCCTATTTTACTTTTCAATAATAAGAATCTAAATCTGCGTCCATTAGGACTTGAAACTGGGTTGCTGGGTAGTACATCCACTTCCCTAACCAAGCGAAAGAATTTGTATTATTTGTGGTTTTTCATAAATATCATTCATTGACTCCAACTCAATTTTTTTATTACTTTGTTTTATCGCTTGAAACATTTTTATGTAACCCACTAGAGATTCATGTGTATGTATTAACATTGTAACGACCAAATTACAATGAACTTAAAGGATTCAGGTGGACCTGTAGTCTCCGAGAATAGTTGTTATTTAAACAGAAATCTTGCACATGGTCCTATTACATTGAGTTTCACGCATAATTTGGATTCCAGTTTAAAAAAAAACTTTAAACAAAACATTGGCCCCTTTAGCTTCTCATGCTCCCCCTTTTCGAAAATAATGCGAACTAGTTTTGTTCAATTTAACTTAACTTTGTAATGTTTGCCAATATATGTAAAAAAAGCAGTATTTATAATATCAAGTCAGACATTAATAGTATGATTTGATGTCGGATATGTTTGATAGTCTTTCTACAAAATTAATCCAATTATACGAAGTTTTACTTTGATTAAAATTAGTACGCTCAATATTTCGGCACATAGAAAGTACTTGTTCCTGGTATGCCAGCTACTCATCAATAATACAATTTTAATTTCGAAGTGTCTCATGCGAGCGCAACTAGTCACAAAATTTCGAGTTCATTTTAATATGTATGTGTAACACATTTTTTCCTTTAATAAAATCAAACTCACGATTTGAATTTTTGGAATTGAATCGAGCCCTCATGCTCTGTTGCCGCCCCTTGTGGATGGACGAATGTCAAGAATAGTCATTTCCTCGTGATAGCAATATTTTTTAATGAGACAAAATATTTGCCTTTTCATTGATATAGTAGAAAAGAGTTGGCCATTTTATAAGGCAAAATGGCCGAAAACCGATACAGCACAAAACATAGCACACCGGCCCAAAGGCCGCACTCCACTCGAGTCGTTAACCAAATCACTCTCGCGACCAAAACCGACACCCTAACACCTCAATGCAACAAGGCGGAGGCAAGGACCCGAAGCCGCTGCTCTGACATCCACGCCAGCCCCAAGACTGCGCACCACCTGGCCCAAAATGACAACAAGACAACACCAACTACACGAAAATGCAAAATCAACATCGGTGGTGACGGGGCTTCAAAATAATGCTTCCAAGAAGCTAGTGAGCAATGTCCGATAGTCTGAGAGCGCCGTCATCGCTGACATCAACAGAGGTCGATTCAGGGTTTTCACCCGAAACTCACCAAACCGGAGATCGTCTCTCCCCGTTCGACGTAGCCAACTTGCTATGCAACTGGCCGCCGCCGACAAGCAACTCCCACCACGAGTCCCTCTGGCAGGCCCCAAGAGGCGGCAGTAGAGATTAGTCTAGTGAATCCAAATATCCAATGGCAATGCAATGAAGGCAGCAGTAATTTTGTAAGATCCTTGGTGCACTGCAATCTTGCGAAATGTTAGAGGTCGACATGCCAGAGAAAGGGGAGCATAGTTGAGACGTGCCGTGCTGAGAGCATCTCCAGTCGGGGCGCCCAAACGGCCGCCCAAACGCCTTTGGGGCGTGCCGGACACAAAATCGCGCCCACTCGCGGCGCCCAAACGCGAATTCGGTCCGGCGCGGCCCAGTTTTGTGTCCGGCACGCCCAGCCCACGCCCTCAACTTGGGGAGGCTTCGGGCGGCCCCGGACGGAAGGAAACGCACGCCTCCGACGCGCGGGCCACGCCTGGTGATGACGTGAAACACACGTTCGTTGGGAGACCCCAAGAGTAAGGTATGATGTAGTCAGCAGCAAGTTTTCTCTCAGAAAGAAACCAAGGTTATCGAACCAGCAGGAGCAGCAACTCTTCAGAAGGTTGTCAACGGCGCCAGAAAAATAGCTGTCGCAGGGAGTCTGGACTGTTGACGTGGAATCTGCACACAACACAATCAAACTACTTTGCCCCCAACGAAACAGTGAGGTTGTCAATCTCACTGGCTTGCTGAAAACAAACGATTAAACGTATGGTGTGGAAAATGAGTATTAAATTGCAGAGAATGAAAAAGAACAGTTTGCAGTTTGTGGTTGTTTAATCAGTGTAAAAGAATGGACCGGGGTCCACAGTTCACTAGTGGTGTCTCTCCATAAAAGATAACTAACATGTTGGGTGAACAAATTACAGCTGGGCAATTGACGAATAGTGAGCGCATGACAATGCATATACATGACATGTTGACTACTATGATATTTAATTGGGCATTACGACATAATACATAGATCGTTATCCAACAACATTTATGACTAATAATCCACCGCCGGGTTGTCATCCGAGTCCCCCGTTGGTATTAAGTTGCAAGCAACGGATAATTGCATTAAGTAAAGTGCGTAATGTAAACAAACACATATGCCCGTGGACATAGCATCGTTAGGTTATCCCTAGTGGCAACAGCACATCCACAACCTTAGAACTTTCTGTCACTGTCCCAGGTTAAACGGAGACATGAACCCACTATCTAGCATAAATACTCTCTCTTGGAGTTACAAGCATCTAGTTTGGCCAAACCATTTACGAGTAACAGAAAGCATGCAAGATCTTAAATAACATATAAGATAGAATGATAATCAACTTGACATAATATTCAATATTCATCGGATCCCAGCAAACACAACATGTAGCATTACAATAATATGATCTTGATCATGTAGGGCAGCTCACAAGATCTAAACATGATGGCACAAAGTGGAGAGACAACCATCTAGCTACTGCTATGGACCCGTAGTCCAAGGATGAACTACTCACGCATCACTCCGGAGGCAGGCATGGCGATGTAGAAGCCTCCGGTGACGATTCCCCTCTCCGGCAGGGTGCCGGGAAGAGGTTCTGAACCCTCCCGAGCTAGGGTTGACGACGGCGGCGTCTCTGGATCTTTTCGTGGATATTTGCTCAGGTACTTAGGGTTTTCGCGTCGGGGGAATAAGTAGGCGAAAGGGCGACGGCTGTGGACCCCCGAGGGGCCCACACCACCCCAGGGCGCGGCAGAGGGGGGAACCGCGCCCTCGTGGCGTGTGGGGCCCTGGTGGCCCTCCTCTGCTGCTCCTTCGCTCCGTCAGGCGTGTTCTGGAAAAATGGGCACCCCCGTGTAGTTTCGTCCAATTCCGAGAATATTTCCAGACTAGCTTTTCTGGAATACAAAAACAGCAGAAAACAGGAACTGGCACTTCGGCATCTTGTTAATAGGTTAGTCCCAAAAAATGTATAAAAGTGATATAAAGTGGATGCAAAACATGTAGCAATTGGTATAAAACAAGCATGAAACATCAAAAATTATAGATACGTTTGAGACGTATCACCTGGCAGTGACACGGCCACGCCCTGCCGTGGTCAAAGGCGCGTGCCGTGTGGCGACTCCTCGTTTTCACGGCCGGGCGGCGGCCAGTGAGCCGTCGCGTCCTCTGCTCGCCGGAGTGAATGCGACGCGCCTTTTCGAGGCGAGCGGCGTTAATGCCACCGCTCTCCGGCGGCAATAAAAGGCCGTCGCCTCCGCGTTCACTCGCCACACTCGCCGCCACCGCTCCCCCTCTCCCACACGCCACACTCGCCGCCACCGCAAACCCTAGAGATGGCCGGCAACTGGAGGCGCACCCTGCTGAAGGAGCAGTCCGAGGCGCTGCGCGACAACGGCTACCCAGTGTCGCCGGACATGCGCGTTGGCCACGGCTACGCCATCTCCGTGCGCGGCATCCCGGTGCCGCGGCCGCTGACGCGGTCGAAACGCGACTTCCACGTGGCCCAGATCGCGCACTACTGGCGCGAACTGACGCCGGAGATGCGCGACGACCCGCGCTAGAACCCGGAGGACCCGGGCAACGCCGCCCGGTACGAGGAGGCGTTCCAGCGCCTCTTCGAGGAGGAGATGAACCGGTGGGAAGGCCCCGGCCTGGCGCCCAGGGACAAGAACGTCGCCGGGCGCGAGGCTTTCTGGAGCGTGCACGGCCGCACGGTCCAGGCCGTCATGGACCACATCGCCAACGGCGGCTCCCTGCTGGAGTGGCCCCACGCTCCGCCTCCGGCGCCGCCAGCCAACGTGTGGGCACCGCGCACGTCGTCCTCGCGCTCGACAGGGTCGTCGTCGCGGGCGTCGTCCTCGCGAGCGTCTTTATCGCGCTCCTCCTCCTCCCTCTCCCGCGTTCTGCTCTCGCCGAAGCTGGAGCCGATGAAGGTGAAGGCGGAGCCGACGACGCTCTACACCGAGCTCCTGGCGGCGCAGGCGGCCCAGGACGACGACGAGCTCCTGCGGGCCGCGGAGGCTGCGCCTGGTCGATGTACATGCACGCCACTGAAACTGGCGTGCCGTATGTCGACCTCACCGGCGACGGCAACGCCGGCCCTAGCCGCGTCAAGAAGGAAGACGACGGCGCAGGAGGAAGCGGCGTGAAGAAGGAGGAGGAAGACGTGGACCCCTACTACGCCTTCAGGCGCCGCCACCGCGGCCGCCAGTAGATTTAGGTTTAGTTTTTTTAAATTTCATTCAAATCTGTAAACTTTCCTAAAATTTGAATGAAATTTGTTGAAGTTTAAATTTAATTTTTTTTAGTTTGAGCGCCGCGAGTGGGGATCGACGGTGCCCAAATGGACAAGGTAGTCCGGACGGGGCCAAAGGCCTGTCCGGACGGCTTTTGGGCGCCCATTTGAGCGCCGCGAGTGGAGATGCTCTGAGGATCTCCGTATCTCGTCCCACTGCATGCCATATATAGGCCCCGATCGATGATCTTATCTCGTGGTTGGGTGCACGTAGGGTCGGCTGACTAGTTGTTTTCCCAGGACCAAATTGCACGTAGTACGGCCTACTATAGGTACAGCTAGCGTACGGACACAGCAACAACCGTTTCCATTACCTGCTCTTTCTTCGTCCATGGTGGGAGGCTACGACGTGCCGCAATCGTCAGGAAAATATCGGTCACGATGATTCGTAGCAATGATTCGATCGGAAACCCACCGGCAGCGATCGACTGGCTGCGCTGCATTATAAGTACAGTATCTTACATATTTTAACATTTCTCCGGTTGGAAAAAAAATATTTTGACATTTCTTGGCCCTTTCTTCGGGAGGTATTGCGATGTCTACGAGCTAGTACGAGAGCCGGTCCCGACACCAGGCAGGCGCCGAGCAAAGCCTGGTACGTACGGACGTCGTATCGTCAGGAGGTGGGCGATCAGGTTGAACCTCCAAAAGAGGAGCGGCCCTCCTGGCCACGGCGGGTTCTCTGACCCACCGGCCTCGGCAGATCGGGAAGTTTTTGACACGGAGATCGATCCAACGAGATGGCCCCATCTGCTCGGTCTATCTGCTGCGCCGTGCGCGGCGGGTTCAGGCTCGCTGCCCCACTGCCTTTTAGCGGACAAGTGTTAGGGCATCTCCAGCCGTTCGGCCCCCCGGCCGAAAAACGGCGCCTTTTTGGACGGCCTGGGGGACGCCGGCGCTATTTGACGCCATGGGTTAGGCGATTTCCCAGCCGTGACCAAACTCAGAATTGGGCCGAAAAATTCAAAAAAAAAAAACAATTAGGCGAAATTCATCAAACATAAGCGAAATTCGTTAAACTTAGGCGAAATTCATACTATATAGGCGAATTTCGCATTGTTCATTACATAATATAAGCCGAAAACTTAAACATAAACTAAAACACGGCGATCTACATGCCCAGCTGGCTGTAGAACGCCGTGTAGTCGCCGTCGTCGTCGTCGCTCAGTGGCGCGCCGCCGCCGAAGTGGCTCGGACCGGCCTCATTGTTGTTGGCGCCGCCGCCGAGCCACGCGCCGTCGTCGTCGCTGTCGTCGAGGACGATCACCTCGCCGCTCGCCTGACGAGGGGGAGTAGGAGGCCGGCGTGCGGCGGCCCGACGGTGGTTGGCCGCTGCCTCGTCGAGAAGGCGCTGCTGGAGCGCAATCTCCTCCTGGGCGTGCTGGTTGCGCGACCATTCGAAGATGAACTCGTCCGAGCACTCCTCGGCGGCGACCATGGGCGGCGACGGTGCGCGGGGCGGCTCGTTGATGCGAATCCCGCCGCTGGGCCTTCTTGGCGGCGACCGGACGCGGCGCCCGGAGTTGAGGACGACGCCGCGCGGCGTGTCCTCCGGCTCGGGCTTGCCCCGAGCGAGCGCCGGCGTGTGCGGGGACCCGCTGGAGAGCGGGCCAGAGGAAGACGACGAAGAAGCCGTCCCCATCCTCCTGGGCAGCCAGGAGGTGAAGTGGCGCCGAGGCGTCGGCGCCTGGCGCGGCGGCATGGTGAGCCGGGGCTGGTTCCCGGCATGGATGTGCTCGAGGACGTACGCGAGGGTACGCCCTCGCCCGCTCCACCACTGCTTCCGCCCGCCGGCGTTCTTCCGGCCGGCGACGGGGCCGTTGTTGTTGGTGTCCTCCAGCTCACGGCGGTGGCGCTCTTGGAAGTATGCCATCCAGAAGGCGGAGTTCGCCGGATCCCAGCGCGGGTCCGCCGCCTGCTCTTCGGAGAGCCCGGCGAGGACGTCCTGGATCGCGTAGACGCGATCCGCTCCTTCTGGCGGCGGCGGAACGGGGACACCTCCGGCGCTCAGGCGCCAGTCGCCGGGGACCGTCATGTCCGGCGGCGTAGGGTACCCGGCCTCGTACAACATGCGGGCCTCCTCCGGGTGCAGGAAACGCCGGCCGAAGCCGTTCGCCGCAGCTTCGTCTCCAGGGTATCGCTCGGCCATTGCTGTTGCTCGGGGGAAGGAGAGAGATGGGGAATGGTGTGCCCTGCCACGGCGAGATGCGGGGAATAAATAGGCGCAGGGGGAGGCGAGACGGTGGCGCGTCATTACTCTGGCGCGTGGCAATCGACTGGACGCGTCGGCCGCCGCTGAACGGCGCGGCAGTCCACGGCCATTACTCCGGCAGGCTTTTGACCAGCGCGGGAGCCGAGGAGATGACGACGAAGCGTTTTTCCGCCCGTGATTCCGCGCCATTTCGCCTATCTCGCTGACAGCTCTGGCCCACATTCCTTTTCGCGCCATTTCGCCCCCCCAGGCCGAACCCGGTGGGCTGGGTTTGGCCTAGGAGCGCCGGCGCAATTTTCCGCCGATCCGGCGCAATTTGGGCTCCTGGGGGGGCTGACTGGGTGGAAAACGGCGCTCCCAGGTCATTTCGGCCGTTTTTTGGGCCCTTGGGGGGGGGGATGTAAATATATGCATGTAGTAGGAGTACATGTATGGCGCGCTCCAGCTTTATGGCTTCGGGGTACGTCTGAATTTATACTCATGCATGCCCAGACCGTGTAGCGCTCCGTCGGTCGGCACCGGGAAGAAGACCATGATTCTGCAGCACGCGCGAGAGCTAGCTACGCATGACGAGCTTGCACGTGAATCGCTAACTCCTAGCACCACCGATCGACCAGTAACCAACCAGGACGCACAGTGAAGTGTACGTGCCTGTTATAATTCCGCTCCCACGTACTAATACTGCATGGTCGCCGGCAAAAGTCTCCCTGGAATGACGTAGCCTCCCTCAGCAGCAAGATTAGCTTTTCATGACGACCTATGGGTGGTGCTGTTTAGATCTGTTCATGACCCGGCGTGAATAAATCTCGAGCAAGGACGACATGAGTAAGCTGATCCGGCCTTCTGACGAGTTTCGAGACAGACCATGTGTTGTCACAGCTTCCCGATCATCGTCAGTCCCAACTTTGATGTGTCAGAATGAGTAGACTCTCGCTTGCTCTGCTCACACTGTGTAATCGAAGATGCATGCACGTACACGAATGGCGTGACTCGTCCAAGATGAAGTAGAAACACCCATATTCAGCAGCCCTAGCTTTGGTTTAGCATCTCCACTCAGCCGCGCCGGGCAGCAGCGGATGTTATTGGACCCTCTGACGCGTTGCGGGCTATTGTTGATGTCTCTCCCCACTCGCGCCTCCAATAGAGTCTCCAATAGTTTTTTTGTCGTAATTCAAATATTTTGGCAAATACAAATAAAATTATTTAAATGGTACGTGGTTTTCAACACATAAAATAAAGTTTCACAATAATTAAAAATAAAAAAAAATACTATGTTCCCAAAGACAGCACAATCCCGCCTATCGGGATCCGACGTGGCATATGACAGGAGAGGTGTGGAGGAGGCGATATAAATGAAGTGGGAGAAAGAGGAGGAGGTAGAGTCCATATTTTTTTTGGCTGTATCAATGACAATCCTGGCCCACCTGTCGGATCTGACATGGTGTCGCGCTTTGTCCGGCGCATCCAAGCAGCTCGGGATGGGATGGGCGCGGCTCCGTCGGACGAAATCAGGCTATTGGCATGGCGAATGGGCGCATTTTTTTCATCCGCCGTGTCTAATAGGGTTTATTGGGAGAGCTATTGATGCCAAGAGTGAAGACGATATTATTCATGTGAAAATATGGACTATGGGCTTTTGGAGAGACCGCAAACAAGTATCTACTCAAGTGTGTTTCGTCATGCATGTCGGTGGTTGTACTGCTTGAAATTGTGTACATATAACACTTTCCCCCTCTCCTCTCCCTTATCCGTTTGAGAGTCCACCGCCCGAGGTCCTCAGCTCCGGCTGTGAGGAGATGCTTTAGGGTGCCGGCCACTCCTGTACAGCAGTAGTCTAGGTAGTAGTTTAGATTTTGTTGCCTCTGGTGAGTTGCCCGACGTGGCGTATGGCGCTATGCCGTCTTCTCTTCCCCGAAGGTTAGGTGCTCCGGCTTGCTGGCGCGGCGCCGAGCACACCATCGTGATGCCCTTCGTCAAGTCTCCAAGGTCGAGGAGGGATGGAGGCGGCGAATCGATGGTAACCTTCTTCAATAAGCGTATCTCCATCTATCTTCTATGGGCTACTTTACTGCTCCTGGCCGGCCTTGGTGGCGAGGAGGAGAGGTGGAGTGTCTTGTGGCGGATGATGGGGCGCAGCAGGTATCCCGGCGGTGGTGCGGATGTGCCGCTGGAGTGGAAGGATTTGCGGCTGTTTGGAGCTCCATGGAGGAGTTCTTCAGCGTCAGATCTTGTCCACTGCTGCTTCAATAAGCATCCGTTTCGTGTTGGAGCATCAAGATTAGGTGTCGCTACTCTTCTGCATCGCGGTGGTAGTGGGGAAGAAGACGGCCGTCTTGGTTTTGGTGTTCTTTGGGAAGATCCTCAGGCTGCAGCTTACAGAGAGCATCAATGGCAGCAATCTTCTGCTGTCGTTATCTTTGGCCGGCAGGGCCGTTCTGTGCCGTGGTGCTCCTTGTGCCATGGCCTTTTTAACCTCCAGGCCGATGTGCCAGTTCGGAGGCCCTCTTTCAGCTCAGCTACGGCGTTCAACGTGGTGCTGTCACCAAGTGGTCATATCCCCGGCGACGGTGCTCACGGCCGGTGCGTTGAGCTGCGTTTCCATGGTGGAGAAGAATCCAATTGCGTTCCCAACTATTTAGTTGAGGTCCTTTTTGTAAAAGTTAGGGACTTGGTTGTAATTTCATTTATCTTTGAGGTCCTCGTTATATGTTGTAATCCCACCATTTAATGCAGTCTGGACCTTCGGGTCCTTCCCTTGTTCAAAAAAAAAATATTGTGTACATATGTCGGTCTTGTCTGCCGTAGCGTATATGACATGCGTAGCGCACAACTCAACCACACAGCTGACCTCACGTTCAGCACAGCATCGATCCCGCACACGGGATGCGCGATCGATTGACGTCTCCATCGGGCACGTACTCGGTACTCCGTTAGAGCATCTCCAGTCGGTGCGCCCAAACGGCCGTCCAAAGGTTTTTTTGGGCGTGTCGGACAGGTTTTGGCTTCCACTCGCGCCGCCCAAACGCGTTTTGGGTCTGGCGCGGTCCAGTTTTGTGTCTGGCACGTCTAGCCCACGCCCTCAACTTGGGGAGGCTTCGGGCGGCCCCGGACGGAACGATACGCGACGCCACGTCTGCATCCAACGCGCGGGCCACGCCTGTCAGTGAGAGGCGACTTCAACCGGCGATGGTCAAAGCCGTCGTCAAAGGCGCGTGCCGCGTGGCGACACCTCGTTTTCACTGCTGGCGGACGCCAGTGAGCCATCGCGTCCCACTGCTCGTCGGCGTGAATGCGGCGCGCCTTTTCGAAACAGCGTTGTTAATGCCATCGTTCTCCGGCGGCCATAAAAGGCGTACGCCAGCCCCGTACTCGCCACTCTCGCCACCGCTCTCTTCTCTTCCTTCTCTGCCCGCCACCGCGAACCGCACCGCCACCGCACCAGGAGATGGCCGGGAACTGGAGGCGCACCGGGACGCGGCGGCGAACGGCTTCGCGTCGCGCACCCTCCTCCGCGAGCAGTCGGAGGCATTGCGGGACAACAGCTACCCGGTGCCGCCCGATATGCGCGTCGGCCACCGCTGGGCGATCTCGGTCCGCGGGATCCCGGTGCCACGCCCGCTGACGCGGGCGAACCACGACTTCCCAGCCGCCATGATCGCGCATTACTGGCGCGAGCTGACGCCGGAGATGCGTCAGGACCCGCGCTGGGACCCGGAGAACATGGCCAACTACGACCGCTACGAGGCGGCGTTCCAGCGCCTCTTCGACGAGGAGATGCGCCGCTGGGACGGCCCTGGGCCGGCGCCCATGGACAAGATCGTCGCCGGGCGCGAGGCGTTCTGGAGCGTGCCCGGGCGCACGCTCCACGCCGTCATGGAGCACATCTCCAACGGCGGATTCCTGCTGGAGACGCCGGCGCCTGCTCTGCCTCCAGCTCCTCCGGCTGCCAGCCTATGGGCGCCGCGTGCGTCGGCGCCCTCGTCGCAGGCCTCCTCGTCGCGCTCCTCCTCCTCCCGCTCCCGCACCTCGCCTCTGCTCTCGCCGAAGCCGGAGCAGATGAAGGTCAAGGCAGAGCCGGGGCTGTCGCCGCTCATGGCCGAGCTCGTCGCGGCGCAGTCGGGCGCGGACGACGACGCCATCGCGCAGGCCATCCTCGCCGCATCCATGGACGACGTGCCACCGCTCGACGGGCCCGCTGCCTGCGCGTGGTCGGCGTTCGAGCACGCCAAGGCCAAAGGCGTGCCCTTCTTCGACCTCACCACCGACGACGGCGCCGGCCCTAGCCGCATCAAGGAGGAGGACGGCGGCGCAGGACCAAGCAGCGACGGCGCCGCTGTGAAGAAGGAAAAGGAGGAGGAGGAGGACCCCTACTACGCCTTCAGCGCCGCTACCGGGGCCAATAGATTAGGTTTAGTTTTTTTAAATTTCATTCGAATCTGTAAAATTTTCTAAAGTTTGAATGAAATTCGCCGAAGTTTAAGTTTACAAAAAATTATTTGGACGCCGCGAGTGGGGAGCGACGACACCCAAATGCGCCAGGTAATCCGGACGGCGCCTAAATGGCCCGTCCGGAAGGCCTTTGGACGGCCATTTGGACGCCTTTGGATGGCCCGTCCGGAAGGCCTTTGGACGGCCATTTGGACTCCGGACGGCCATTTGCGTGCGGTGGTGCACCGGGCCACCAGAGACGGAGCTGCCTTGAAGCAGCTGGTGTCAGCTGACCCCAGTGAAAATTACAAAAATCTTCATTATTTTGTGCTAGCTAATGCTTATTATAGAGGATGACCCCGGTGATAACAAGGAGATTTTACTTCAGACCCCATCGGCATTATTTTCTAGCTTCGTCCCTGCGGGCCACACAACCTCACAAGTACTCCAGCTCCATGTACTACACTGTATATCACTTATCCTAGCTAGCTTGACGAGACCGTGTACGTGGTCCTTGCTAGAAGAAACGCCATCCGATCACGCTTCCCACCTTCGATTTCTTTTTCTTCTCCTTTTTTGGGTGATGAAATCTCCTAGCTTGGGGATCGATTAACATTAGGTAAATACTAACTATCGGACGTCCCAGACACCGTCGATCTCGTCCGAATCGAGCAATTGATTTTGCATCTATTTCCCCTCGTCTCTCATTAATTACGCTTCCCTAAATTAGGAACGCATAACCTTCTCTCATCCTATCCCCTGAATTGACCCGCACTGCAGAAATTGACGCCTCCACTGACACCGCCGCCGACGCGCACAACGGTCCTCGAGCGACGCCGCACCACCCGTCCATGGCCCCGACGTAGGCGCACCACCAAGGCGCGCTAGCTGCGGATCAAATCTCTCCCTGGGTTGCTCACGTCTGCGCTCACGAACGGACTGTGCGCCGCGGCTTCCGACCATGGCGACGCCGCCGTGGCCCTCAAGTGCCTCATCATGCTCAGGATCCTGCTCGCCCGCGACCCTCGTCTCGGTATGCTTCCTCGGCCTCTCGGGTCAGTGCTCCCTCACCTCGCATCGACTCTCACACAGTACCGGAGGCGGCTCAGCTAGGCTGACAAGCTTCAATTCGGCAAAAGCAATGGGTCGTTGGCTTTTCCTACCACTCACAGGAGCCGTTTTGATCTCTCCAACGACAACACCATTCGGACGAAGGTAATAGCAACTGAACCAGGTCCAATGTGTACATTTTTCCTGCATTTTCATACATTAAATCCATGTATTTCTATGCAGTTTTGAAATCAATTTCCTGCTGTAGGAAGCACGACCACCATCCGTGCGAAGCACAATTGCCATCTGAATGAAGCCACGACCACCAAGGAAGAACTATGGTCAAAATTGGCCTGTGCGTCTGAACTCTGAAGTAGCAGAATAATAATATGAAGGAAGCACGACCGGCGTTGAAAAGAAGCGTGACCACCGTATAAAGGAAGCACGACTACCGCCGGAAGGACGGATGCCGCAATTGGAAGTAAGCACGACTACAATCAGAAGGAAGAATATCGTCACCACCTCCGGTGGTGTGTGGGTTGTGGCTAGATGGCACAAAATCTAGACCTCAATGCCACTTTGTACGTTGTATGGAAGCAACAAAGAGAGTAGGGAGCAAGCAGCATAGCCCATGGAAATATTTTTCATTACAGGTCTTCTAAAAGATTTAATTCGTCGAGGGCGGAGGCATGCATAGAAGCAGGGTGCTGGTCCAAGAAGAACGTAGATATTTGTTATTACTGATCATTTGTAAAACATTTAATTTCAAATAAATTTATTCATTGAAGCAATTCTTCATTTGATAGAAGCAAATATTTATTTCTTTAGAAGCACCTCCCAGTTCATTTGAAGCATGAATAATTACGATCGACAATGAAAATTATTTTGTTAGCGCTGGAAAATATATTCATGTCATGTTGGAAGCACAAGTTTGGTCTATGCAAGGGGTACTATGATTCTTCTCAAACTTTTTGTTGCATTCACCATGGAAGCACAATTGTAACCTGATTTGTTTGATCTAAGATACAAATCTTGATCTTATCAATGCACCTTTCAATCACACGGGAAGCAAACTCTAATAGTGTTGGAAGCAAATTTGCTTGCCTAAGAAGCATAATGCATACGTGAAATTAGCTAGAGCAATTAATGTTCTTAAAATCCTGAAATAGTTTTCTAAAAATCGGAACAAATATGGAGTAATTACTACTCCCTCCATCCCAAAATACAAGGCGCCCTTTAATTTCGCTGGTCAACGACGTCCCACTTTGACCATGGTTTTTACTTATAATATGACCATAAAATTATTATAAAAATATATGAAATGAAAGAATTTTGCAAGACAAATCCAACGATGCCATTTATACATTCTAGATCCACATAACTTATAAGGCATGCTATTTTTGTGGTGGTCTTCGATGCTCAACTTTGACCGTTAGGGGTAGGGTGTGCGTGCGTGCGTTCATAGGGGTGAGTGCGTGCACGTGTACGTGAGCGTCTGTGTTGTACTGTGTTTCGCAAAAAAAAAAAAATCGTGCATGCATGTTTAACATAGATTTGACGGTGTCGCATTCCTGAACGACAACGACTTCAGTTGTTCACGTCCTAGAATCCCTTGTGTTAATTCCAATTTCGTCTTACTACAAGATATTTCAAATAAAATATCCATGGTGTTTCATCTTGTGACAATGACAGTATCGTGTAGTGGCAACCCCGGCCCGCCATGTCAAGATTAGCACGATAATTAAGCGAAGAATGTAGGCGGAGTACAAGACAGGTAGGCCGCAGACACAATGAGTCTGCCCTTTTGTTTGCTGAACCTGAACCTCGTTTCGTCGTAGTATTAATTCAAGAAGATTCTTAATTAGTACTAGTATTAAGCTACTATGATTTTTATAGCCCTTGTTTGTTAACTGTGGATCCCATGCGTGGGAAGCAGAGAAAACAGCTAATAAGCCGGCCGGCAAGGTTGGGACACGATTTAACTCAAACAAAGTGACCACCCGAGGACCCGACATGAACATCGTTGCTCACCAAACCTTCTTGCGCAAGCTAAACTACGTGTGTCCTTTTCCTTTTAACGTCTAAACTTGTCGTTCTAGGGGAGCTTGGACTAATCACTTCTAGGAAACTGAAACCTTTTGATCTTTGCGACACGCCGTTGAAAACCGTTCAGTTTGCGCCCTGTTCCGGGGCAGAGAGGAAATACTGTTATACAGCTTGGGAAATGGCTGCCATGCCGTTCCATTAATTACTGTTGGGGGATGTCGATGATGTTTTGCGTTTATGTGGCGATGCCGTGAAATCGTGAATGCGAAAGCAAACAATGATAACTCGGAGGGAAATGAAGAAAGGTGTGAAGGCCACCGCGTGCATGCACTTAAGCGCACACTGTTTGCTACGCACGTACTCCTACTGCAGAACTGAACGCCCTATATGGCTATATGGCTTCAGAATTCAGTGTTCGTCGCTGCAGAGATCGAGCTAACTCTTCTTCTGTACATGTACACGCATTTTCGTGCGTATCTGTAAAGCTTTCATTGATTGTCTTACTAAAGATAAGTGTTCTCCTACGTATTTTGTATACCATATGCGGTATCAGTATGGCATGTACTGCACGTGCCCATACACGTACGCATGCGGCACCTGCATGTGAAGTGTCTGATTCCTTCTTTCTTAAAAGCATTCATTAAGCTTGTCTCGTGGATCTTGTATACTAACACTGTTGGCTACGCAGTTAGAGGTGCCCGTGTGTCGCCGCCTGCACCGTGCACCGTCGCGTTGCGCCGTACGACGGGGAGTTAAGCCGTTGCTCCGCTCCTGCCTGTGGTCCTAGCATGCATAGGCGCGCATAGCAAGGGCGTGTTTGGTTTCCTGCATCTCCTTGTCAGGTCCCGTGGATGCAAGAACGAGTGTTTGGTGGGCTGTCCCGGCACCGCGTTGTTGGCCAACACGAAGCTCAAAGCACGCTTCAGCCAGGCCCGCTAGGGACGGTCGATTTGGACGTTTTCCCTCAGCCACCCTTTTCTCATTCACCTTGGTGCAGGGTAGGGGAACGTGGAGCCAAGCTCATGCGAGCTTGGAGATGGCGCGAGCTCGCACGCGCAGGCGAAAAATTGGCGGGAGTTTTTCCGTCACCGCTCCCTTTTTCGCCCCTCTATTTCACCCCCTCCGACTGACTGCCAAACTCGCGCCACCATTTCCCCCCACACATTCGGTCCAAGCAGAAGAAGCAGAGCGGCGGCGGCGGCGGCTAGATCTGCTCCTCCGGTCGGCGAAACTCGGCGGCGAGATCTTCTCCACTGTTCGGCGGTGCTCGGCGGCGAGATGTCCGCCGCCATGTCCTGCGGTTCTCCCAGTCGATCCATGGTGGTAAGTAACCCTAACCCTATAGCACCGCATAGATTGACTAGATTCCTGTAGATCTGTGTAGTTCTTAGCATATCAACTAGTTCTTGCTCACTGTGGTAGTGCCGTACATCCGTGAGCATGTTCTTAGCAGATCGAGTAGTTCGAAGCACAACGAGTTTTCATCCTTGTGAGCAGATCCACCCTAGTTTGTGTATGACAGAGATCGTGGTACGACGGTTGGTTCTAGAAGGTCTAGATCTCATCCTTATACCACTGTCTCTCTGATACATGACTGATTGTGTGCTTGTTTTAACTTGGATGCGTGCTCCGGATGCTATGAACTGGTCGTCAACTATGAACACCTCTATGTCATGCTATGCGTGCTCTGCTTCTAACACGTGCATCGTTCGTAGGGCACCACCACTAAGGTCTTGCCGACCTCCCCGGATCTGTCGGCTACATCAGTGCTGTGTGCGAAGCCGCTTGGATACGCTCTGCCATCTGACTACATGGCACTCAGAGCGGTGAAGGGTCCAATGACATGGCCTCCGGCTTTGTCCACCTTCGTCCTCACAAGGATGGCTGAACTAGTGAAAGAGGGGGGGGGGGGGGTGGACATCTACAAAGGAATCAGAGACAAGTCTTTGGAGGTCGTTTGCAAGAACGTTCTTCAGTTCTGTGGTACCAAAGTCAGCACTACACAGGTGTACAACCATCTTAGGAAGTGGAGGTGCAGGTGGAACAGGTTGCACACACTGGTGCAGCTAGAAGGAGTGGAATGGTGCGAGAACACTACTACCTTCATGATGGATGACGATGCGTTGATCAAACATCTCGCGGTAAGCATTTGGGCTTCCAGTTTAGCACTTTGTTCCCTACCTTCATTATGACACTAACTCTGTTTTTGTTTCAGCTTCACCCCAAGGATGCACCGTACATGAACAAGCCAATTCAGAACTACGATCAGATGAGGATCGTCTTCGGCAAGATCCGTCTGCAGAATCCTATCGGGTTGAGTCCCTACAACTCGCCTGAGCCACCTCATGGACAATGAAGACGAATGTGCCTCCTACATTTCCATGGGCCCTATCTTGAGGAAACAATGGTTCACTGCCTTCCTTCGCAAGCACTACCTGTAGATGACGTGACGATGGTGTCGTAAAGTAAGTTGTAGTCCTTGTGATGCGGTGAAGATGATGAACTTCTGCTATATTTTGCGAGGCGGTACATACTAAACCCCTCAGCTGATGAACAACTAGTGCATCACCAGCACATAATGTGCTGAATTTGTGATGCACCAGTCTTTTGTAAAGTATGGAGGCAACCCTGACGAACATCTGGTGCATCACCAGCACATAATGTACTGAATTTGTGGTGCACCACAAATCTGTGCTAGTTTAGTACTGCCCTATCTAATGTGTCTGTGTTTTAAGTGCATTGTGTAATGATAATCTCACCACTCGAAGAAGTAGTGAGAGTATGTGTGTGCATGCACATAACCAAACACCATGTTTTTGCATGGGTTTCCCTACACAGCCCACCAAACACTGGGGCTACGGATTTTGGCTGAAGAGGCACGGGTCTGTCTGAGTCTTTGTGGACAACCAAATGACATGCACAACGTGGCCCATGCCTCGTGTTTCCGGAGCCAGGTCCTGCTGAGCCACGGATACGAGATGGCCATTTTGGCTACAGGTAACCAAACACGCCCATGACTTACGTGCAAAATAGAAGCATCCATGCAATGCAGTGCCCCGAGGGCCTCTCAAATTTCGTACTACAATTCTGTTGTTATTAGTGCTGGTGCTTTGTCTTCTTCCTCTGGTCTAGCTAGGTTAATGCGTGGGTTGTAGCGCTGTCCCTAAGCTCGGTTTAGCCCCGGTACTAGCCAACTAATTAATCAATCAATCCCTGGCTTAATTTAGGGCATTGTCTCCTCGTGATGTGGTGGTGGTGTTGCCATCCTTCCCCAAGATTTGCACTGCACAGAACAGTAAAGACATCACCGCCACCATGAAACGCCAATGTGTAATCTCATGACGTGGCCGTACCACAGGGAAACACGAATCAGTTTACAGAGACTTCTCTAAAAGAAAACTGTTTACTTTTTTTTAGGGTATTATACTCCGTTTACTTGACAATTCAGCCTTCTAATTGACATTTGGGTAGTGTTCGTCTGTTGCCTTGTCACTGTTCCTAGCATACCTGTAGGACCAGCCTTAGCTGCAACATAGTACAGTAGTATATTTACTTGGTAACCTTGTCATGCCTCATTAAACCATTTGCAGCAGTACTAGCATGGTCCTAATCTCCTGACCTTTAGGTCCAACAAGTTGGTTAACTAGTTGGTGAAGCCATTGAAGAGTGCCCAACAAAGCATCCTGGCCCCTAATCTTGCTTTACACAGAGCCAAATCAAGTACTGCTACTACTCGTGAAGCTCGGTTTCAGAGGGAGGAAAAAGAGGTGGTATCTGACAAAGTAGTAGTGTTCACCGGTGAGGAGATAGATAGACATGCGTGCCATCTTCTCTCGGGCGGTAGCAGAATTGGTCCTGCCGCCGGTTGTTCACTTGTTCTCCTGTCATGCGATGCAGAGGCAGAGTATGTATCTGTATGTACTCCCTGTCCTCGCACTTTGGTAGTAGTAGTATTTAAACATGGAGGAGGAGATGTGCTTTAAGGTTGGGCTGACTTTAGCTGCCCTGATCCAAAACTAATTAAGTTCTGGGAGTACTGCGTTTGTTTGAGATCAGTGGCAGAGTGAAGAGAGCTCGGTTGCAGAAAGCATCAACAGAACCCACGAAACATGGCACATTCACGGATTTGTTAACCTAGCTTCCGAGAAAGTTACAAGAAGATCCCAATTTTCTTTGGTAGGTTTTGTTTACCATGATCTCTGCTACCATTCCAGCCTAGTTTTTCAACACACACACAAAGAAAAGAAAATCTGATTCTGCTAGTGTCTTCGAGCCACCAAAAGTGCATTGACAATGACAAACTATTGTTTCATTTGCAGTAAAGTGCATTGGCAGACCTAATAAGCGACGTTGTTACCTTGTACAAGTTTCTCATGTCCTGCATTGCACCAACATCGAATTAAGATGCCATATAAACTATGTCGTCGTGCGTGCGAGCAAGTGATCGGATCTTGATCCATTTCTTAAACCAGTGTCCTTGCCTGCAGTTAGGTGACCCTGTCCTCACAGCTGTGTTTATTTTCTCCCACAACAGCAACACCATTCTTTTTTTCTTCAGGCCAACCCAAGAACCTGAACAGTTCACCATGAGCTAATAGTACTACCTCTCACATCTGCACTGACCGTTCCAATAAGCAAAGCGACAGTGCACAAGGGCCGCGGCAAAAAAAAAAAAAAAAAAAAATTGGACATATTGTAAGGTCAACTGCATTGTTCTTGCACAGCCGTCGCTTTATTGTTCAGATTATACCACTCCAATTCCAATCCAATATTCCGGTGAGCAATTTCTAATAAAAGAAAATAAGACTGCTGGTGAATAAGGCAGAGGGGCCGTGCCATTGCCAATGCAGTTTTGTTCTTGTTGCATACACTGTAAAAAAAATAAACAGTTCGGAGGAAAAATTGGCGGTCTGTGACTGAAGGATTTAATTGATGGTGTCACGCACTGTGCCAGCCAATACCCAAGGAATAAATAGAGTTAGGGCGCGTTTGGTAGCCTGCAGGTGTTTCTCACCTGCGTCTGGGCAGGCTGGGGAGGGCACTGCCGGGATACAACGCGTTTTGGGCCAAGTAGGTGGGTTTGTTTGGTAGCCTGCATCAGAAAACGGGCCAGATTTGGCCCAATGTTTGGTTGCACTGTTTTTTCGATTTCGTCTCTGCAAATCCGACCTCCCCTTGTTTGGCAGTGTGAAGAACACACAGAAAGAGGGATAGAGTCACCCTATTCAAATTTGGTGAGGTTACCAGGCAATGCAAAGCAAGAAAGGAGGCATGAATCATCTAGCTAACCATTGATTTGGTCAGGGGAACACACCCACTGACCCAAAATAGGGTTCCATACTTACACCCCCACAAGCTTAACTACAGCTACGGGTAAGAGTTTGGTTACAGGTGCAATCTGTGCACCTGATAAGTACTTACACCAGGGGAGCACTCCCCTGGCATCAAAACATGAAGAGCATACAAAACAACTGCTCTTCAAGCAAGTCACAGTGAACTAACAACTCACTTGCCATGAACTGGACAGACGAAGGCCTCCTCAGTGGAGCTGATGAACCTGAAGAGCTTCACCTTGAAGCCGTCGCCGACGAACTTGAAGACGAGGACATCTCCGGTGTCCAGCTTGATCTCCTTGGCGAAGTCGTCCCATCCTTTGAACATCACAAGGTGATCTTCGAACCACTGCAGCTGGACGAAGTACTCACAGCACTTGGTGGTGCGGAGTGGAATGCAAACCTTCGGCTCCTTGCTATCCTTCGCCTTCGGCTTCTTCAGCTTCCACTTCTCGACCACCAGGTTCTGGATGCCAGGCGGGAAGACGATGGAGTCAAGATCTTCATGCTTCACCTCCAGGAAGAAACGCCTGGGGACGACACCATCATTACGGTATCCCAGCTTCGGTGCACGACCCATGCCCCGTTCCCCTTTCTCCTTCTTGTCCTTCACCGCCAAGGCCAGGCCTGGCACATACGGCCTTGGCAAATTCTGGTGGACGATGCAGTCAGTGAAAGGAGATGGAGGCTCCAGTGTCCTCCTGCATTGGGTGTGCCAGTCCTGCAATGGAAGATCATACAGTTCAGGGAATGCAAGATCATACAGGTCAGGGAATGCAAGATCATACAGGTCAGGGAATGCAAGATCATACAGGTCAGGGAATGCAAGATAATGAACTGCACAATGTGCAATGGACATGGGGGAATGCACATTAACATGGACATGGACATGGACATGGAGAAATGCAAATGTGCACAGCTACTTGATGAATGCAAAACATGCACAAGAACATGGACATGGACATGGACATGGACATGGACATGGAGAAATGCAAATGTGCACAACTACTTGATGAAGTGCAAGCAATGCACAAGAACATGGACATGGACATGGACATGGAGAAATGGAAATGTGCACAGCTACTTGATGAATGCAAAACATGCACAAGAACATGGACATGGACATGGACATGGAGAAATGCAAATGTGCACAGCTACTTGATGAATGCAAAACATGATCTAATACACATGAACACATGAACACATTGACATGGACATGTACATGAACACAATGAGAATGGATTGCAGATGGACTAGACGTGGTACCACTTTTACCGAAGGGACTTCGAGGGGCCGGCGCCGGTTGCCGAAGTCCTCAGTGGGCTGACGGTTGGTGAAGAACGTCGGACAGTTCGTCGTCCAGTACGCCTGACGGTTGCCGGTGGAGCGTCAGTTGCTGAAGGAGGAGGAGGTCTTGGCGCCGCCGTGAAGCTTGGCAGCGGGTGCGGGTTCCCCGGGATCTGTACACGAAGGGGGAACCCTGGCGGTGGCCCAAGAGGCGGCGATGCTGGGGCTCGAGGAGGCTGAGTCGGCGGTGGCCTCACCGCGGCGATGTTCGAGCTCGAGGAGGAGAAGCCCTGGACCAGATTGGGGAATCCAATCGGCGGACTCCCTCCCATCGTCACGGCGGCTGCATGCGCCGCCGCGTTGCAGCGCCCTTGCAGATTCGGCGAGCCTCCGCGTCTCGGAAGCCGCCATGACAGCCGGGCTTGGCCGATGGGAAATCGGTGAAGGACGCTTCATCGGCGGGAGGAGCGCGGGGTCAATCTGCGCGGCCGCACTCCGACGACCGCCGGCGGCCCCCTGCTCGAACTCCCGCACGGCTCTCGCCGCCGAGTTGCAGGATGCGCTGTGGCCGACGGGAGCGCGGGCCGGCGGTGGGGGAGGAGGAGGCGGGGGAGCCGCTGCCATTGGGACTGGGGTTTTCCTTGGGCGGTGAGAGAGAGACTTGATGGGACGTGAGAGAGTGAGGGCGGTGACAGTCAGAGAGGCGTGGGTGCGGGGCGTTATGACGCGTCTCCCGCGCTTCTCCACGCGTGCAGCCGTTGCCAGAATCCTTCTCCCTGCGGCCTGGCTACCTGGAAACGGCCGATTCGGCCGTAGCTATCGGGCCTGGCCCAAGGTGCTTTAAACACCGTGCGGGCCTGTCCCTGCGAAAACGGAAATCAAACAGGGAGCCTGTTTCTGCAGCCAGCGGGCCTGGCCCGGCTGGCTGCAGGCTACCAAACGCGCCCTTACAGTACGTGTCTGAAGGAGTGGGAAGGACAAAAAAAATGCATAGGAAAGTGACTCGTGCCATGCACGTCGTGCAGAATGAGGACGGACCGGTTCTGCTACACGACGACCTATAATGGGATGCATATCTTTTATGTTTTCGCATATGAAATGTATTGGCATATTAATGGGGCCGGAGTACAATATATCAAGACAATGTGACATATTCCCGGCAAAAGGAAAACAATATGTATCGTCACAATTACTTTTTCAGAAACAAGATCCGTTTAAATTTAGGATTTCTTTGTGATAAGAGAAATCTAGGGGTCGTCCTGTTTTTAGTTATAAAAATGGATTATTTATGTGTTTTCATAATAACCATAATGCGTTGAAAGTATCATTGTGTTGTTTGGTGGCCTGGGAATTCATAACATCAAGCTACTCAATGATGCACTTCGGATGCGCTGGAGATGGTTGGAAAAATCAAGCAACATCAGAGCATGGTCTGGACTCCAATTCAAGCTATCACCTGAAGTGAAAGTATGTTCAAAGCGGCAACACAGTGCTTGTTGGGCAACGGAAATAAAACACTGTTTTGGTTTGACAGATGGCTTCTTGGCAGGAGTCCTTTTGGTATTGCTCCTGATCTGCTCAAATTTGTTACTGCAAGAGGGGGAAAGAATAGAACTGTGGCTGATGCACTAGCTGATGGAAGATGGATAAGAGACATCCGTGGCAACCTATCCCTGGCTGCCATTGTGCAGTTCATGACACTTTGGGAGATGATTCAGGACAGAGGTCCTCTTCGATCGAGGAGGACACCTTCAGATGGAGGCTTACACCAAATGGGTGTTACACAGCACCGTCAGCTTATAAGGCATTTTTCTTTGGTAAAGAATTATCTGACTACTCAAAGGAACTCTGGAGAAGCAGAGCTCCGCTAAAGGAAAAGGTGTTCTCCTGGCTGGTCATGCGCAACCGGTGTTAGACAGCGGACAGACTTGCTAAGCGGGGGTTACAAGGGCCTGCAAGATGTGTGCTTTGCGACCAAGAACCGGAAACCATAAATCATCTGTTGGTAAATTGTGTTGTTGCCCGCACCTTCTGGTTCAGACTTTGCCAGGCCAGGAGACACTCTGATATCACGCCTTCAGATCATATTTCGATCCGAGAATGGTGGAGACAGACCCTGTCTAGATGTTCAAAGAACCAAAAGGAAGAACTGCAACCTTTTTTATGCAGGAATGAGAAGATTGTGGCTGGAAAGAAATGATCGAATCTTCAACGGCAACAGCGCAAACTTAAACACCATCATCAGGAAGACAGGTGAGGAGCTGGAGCTGTGGGCTGCGGCAAGAAGAAGAGAGCGGGAGAGGGCGAGGAGTAGTCTTCTTTGCTTTTTTTCTGCGGATGGCAATGCCATGTGTAACACTTCTGTAATTAAACCTATTTCCGATCTTAATGCGATGACTGCAACCTTTGGTTGCCGGTCCTTGAAAAAAATTACTTTGCGTTTGCATGTGTCATTTTTTTATAACCCACAACGGATGCACGTCTTTGTATTAAGATGGTAGCAACCAAATTACGATCGACCTATAAAATCCTCGTGGGAGCACCTTGGTACGAGGTTGTGGAGCGGGGGTAATTTGGGGCGAAATTCCGTCGATTCGGCGCCAGCTATGATGATGCATGTGGGTGTTGTTACCTTCTTGAGGGTGTCATTCAGGTCACCATATCTAAAACCCTTGACCACTTCGGTCTGGACTATGGTGACACTTTGCCTCGTCACCATCTTCTTCGAGCGTCGTCGTGGAGCTCATGTACAAATTGTTGTGCCTCATCTTCATCGGCGAGCAAGCTCGGATTCCGTATCGAAACCCCTTCGGCTCTGGCGTCGCGGGATCTCGGCGGCCTTCTATTTAGTGCACGTGACCTTGTTGTCACCTTGGATGGTTCTTGTTGTCCGCTTGCTCCACGGTCTGGATCGAGGGGGCAGGCTGCCCCTCCGGCAACAACTTGGTGTGTGCGGTGTAATGATGTGTGTTGGTCTCATAAGAATGTGTGGGTTCTCCTCGAGTTGGCAGTCTTCGGTTCCTCCTCGGGGATGTGGCTACTCTTGCTTATGTATTTATCTTAGGTCTACTACTATGTAACAGTGTTTCCTCATTTGTTTGTATCGGTTCGGCCGTGTGGTTTTATTTATAAAATAGGACAAATGTCTAATTCAAGATTTTTTTTCTATTTTCTGGACCCGCGTTTTAAAATTTTGAAACTAAATGGCATACAGGTTTGTCACTAAACCCTCCACCCATTTTGGATGGACGATTGAGTGACTATCGCACGGTGGCAATGCAAATGAAGTCCGCAGTAATTCTTGGACGATCCTCGGGGCGCTGCGAAAATGTGAGAGGTCGACATGCCAAAAAAAGGAAGAGCTTAAATTTTTTTTTGAAAACAAAAGGAATAGTATATATAATTGAGACGTATCGTCGTGCCGAGGATCTCGTCCCACTGCCATATATAGGTTCCTGTCGGTCGATGATCTTATCTTACGGGTGCATTGGGTCGGTTGACTTGTTGTTTTCCCAGGACCCCCGCACGTACGTAGTATGGCCTACAGCTACAGGCTACAGCTAGCGTACACAGCAACAGCCAATCCCGGAGTAGTTTGATCTTGCGCTGTGGTGGGAGGCTACGACGTGCCGCTCTCGGCTCGGTAGCAATGATTCAATCGATCGGAAACCCGGCCCCACCGGGAGTAGTAATCACACGCAAATATCCAACAGTTGCGATTGATCGGTGACGATGGTGATCCCGGTGGTAAATCTCGATTAAAGAAACCGAGAGAACAGTTGGGGGAAAATGGCGTGGGGCGATCGAGATCGACAGGCTACGCTGCATTATACGTATCTTGCCATATTTGACATTTTCTTGGCTCTTTCTCCGTCTCCGGGAGGTAATGCGATGTCTACTCTACGTACATTACGACGAGTGCAGAACGGGGGGCTTTTTCCTCTGTACTACGTTCCCGAAGAGGTGCGCGGCGGGTTCTCTGACCTGCCGGCCTCGGCAGATCGATCGGGAAGTTTTCAGTCTTTTGACACGGGGATCGATGGCCTATCTGCGGAGCCGTGCGCGGCGAGTTCAGCGCACCGGGAAAGAGTCGATGATTTTGCAGTGCAGCTAGATAGGCATGACAATCCTCCACCTCCAAGTGAATCGCAAACTCCTAGCACCATTGATCGATCCGTAAAACACAACACTGAAGCGCGCGTAGGTACGTGCCTGTCATAATTCCGCTCCCACGTACCACTACTAACTAGTAGCTATTGTCGCCTCCGGGCAAAAGTCAATCGATCTTACTAGCTGCAATGACATAGCCTCAGCATGCAGCAGAGCTTTCACTAGTAGATCTGTTCATGACCCAGCGTGAGTAAATCTTGAGCAAGGACAGACATGAGTAAACTCTAGACTTTTCGGGACGAGTTTCGGGACAGACCATGTGTTGTCGATCATCGTCAACTTATGCATGTGCAGATTGAGCAGACTCTCGCTCGAATGGCATGGCTCGTTCAAGATCCAAGTAGAAACGACACCCAATTGGATTGTTATTCGATCGTGCGCGTGCCAATCTGGACTGTAGGCTTCTGAACAGGTAGTACCTAGCTACTCGAGTGTGTTTCTTCATGTCGGTAGCACAGCATCGATCGCACACCCACATCGGGCATATACGTACTCCGTTAGGCCTGAATTCGCGATCGGGTCATCCGGCCGGCCGGTGCATGCAGATGCAGAAGCAGGGTACAGGGGCGAATGTAGCTGCAGAATGGCCGCGGGGAGGATGGGTACGTGATCACTGTCATGAGTCCTGGCGATTGAGAGGGAGCGCCCAGCAGCAGTGTTCCCTGCCGCCGCCACGCCCTACACCGGCCATCCCCCTGTCCCCTTCCTGCCACCCCCGGCGACGGCGCCACCACCGGACAGCGACGTCGATCACACCATAGACCGTCGTCCCCCTGGCTGGCTGGTGCCGCAAAGTGCACAACCACGTTGTTGCCTTGCAAATCTTCGGCGTCTCCTATACGTTGTAGCTGGCCAGGCCGGAATAATGGAGTAGTATCGGGCAAATTGACAAGTGGCGGCACGCCAACCTTGTCAGCTACGGCTGGTTTACACACAGCTGTGTACGTCCATCAGGTCGATCGATCATCGATGTGTTAACATCCACGCCGAACATATCTGAAGCCCTTTCCGGGACTCTGCTAGTGCTCAACTTGAGCTTTTTGCGTGCGGTGCACCAGGCCAACAGCCAGGTTTTCTTGAAGGTATCGGCACCACACAACCTAACACTAAAACGTGCTCCAGCTCCATGTCTACATGTATAGCACTTATCTTAGTGGATTCCAATTTAGAAAGAGATCCTAGCTAGCTTGACGAGACGGCCGGTGTGGTCCTTGCTAGAAGAAGAAACGACATCACATCACGCATCATGTCTCCCACCTTGCATTCTTTTCTTCTTCTCCTTTTATAGGGGTGATGAAATCTCCCAGCTTGCGGATCGATTAGCCATTAGCTTTTACACCATCATCACCACCACCCAATTAACTAGTCTAGATTTTATCATATGCGTCGATGGATAAAGGAGGAGGTCACAAACTCACAATGTTGCCTTACGCTGACTGGTGGGCCCCATGTGGCTGGGCTAATGGCCAGCATTGCACATCTATGGTTATCATGCCATAAACCAACTTGGCCGAAGAAAGTAAGATGGGGTTAGCAGTTTAATCACACTTTGCTTTGGAGTTAGCCATCTTGATTGGGTCATTCGTTTCCTTAATTGTTCATGTCCTTGCCCCACCTATCCTATCCCCATGAAAAGATGGGCTATTAAGGTGGTGTTCCCTGTGTTAGTTTGGTTGCCTTTGTGGGGCCTCCTAGTCAGGATTTTGATGGGGGCCAGCTGCCATCCTCCCTACTTCTGCATAGGTAGTTAGCTTCCAACATATATGGCATGCGTTGCGTCCATGGAAAAAAAGTGGCCAAAACAAATACTCACTCTGGTACCGTACGTTTTACAGAGATTTTACTCGTTTGATAGAATACAACATTATCTACATCTATGATATTTTTTTTTCAAATTATTTGAAACTTCAAAATATGATTTTTTGGCTTTTACAAAATAAAGAGTTGTATTGATCTCGGCCTCGATTTATCCACTCTCATATCTATGGGGTTATACAACCATATAGGAGGTGGTGTTTTGGCACATTAGACTAGGTACTCCCACTATGAAAATAATATTTTGAAGAATTTTAAAATGTCAATCAATTTCAATAAAAAAATCCAGTGGTACATCTAAATATTTAATGTTCACGCACAAAGTTTCACAGAAAAAGACATTTTTTTTTGTAGATTGTATAAAAGACAAATTTGGGGAGTATTTTTTTGTCTTTTAACACATGCCGCAAAAAATGTCTTTTTTTCGTGAAACTTTGTGTACGAACATATAATGTCGGGATGTATACTCAAATTTGTTTTTGGAAATTTTTGACATTTTGAAATGTGTTTTTGTATAGTGAGAGCATATGCTCATATAACCCGAATTGGATTATTTTGTTAGGCAACCTTATATTGTTAGTAAGAAAAAAATGTTGTGCCGTAGCAACTATTTAATATTTTACCCCCGTATTGTATTAAGGAGCGATCGACTTTTTTATTCAATAACGAACAAGTTTGACTATATTTACTTGTAATATGTATACAAAACTATAATATTTGTACATATAAGGTATATTTTTGCAACAAAAATACAACGAAACCATTTGCACAAACATTATGCATGTACTTTGGTATATACTATTGGTCAAAATATTGGATGTAATATGTGCAAAATAATACGCGAAGAGAGCAAGACGAAAAGAACTTCGGAGGTTGTCGAACTGTACTTTTGTTGCTTGTATATTACTTTTAGCCGAGCCTGTAAACAGAATCTAAAACAAGACCTCAATAACAGATAGCAAGATCACCTCCTTAAGTCGTCCAAGCATGTTTAGGATCAATAGATATTGTGACAGTATGACATTCCTGAACGACAATGACTTGAGTGCTCCACATACTACAATTCCTTAGGTTCATTGCACGTCCACACTTCTATAATTGCGACTTACTACATGCTATTTCAAATAAAATATCAATGGTGTTTCATCTCGTGACGTTGACAGTAGTACCGTGTAGTGGCCCGCCATATCAAGATTAGCCCCATAATTAAGCAAAGAATGTAGGAGGAGTACAAGACAGGTAGGCAGCAGACACAATGAGTCTGCCTTTTTTTTTGTTTTCTGAACCCCAGCCTCGTTTCGTAGTAGGACTATTAAGCTATGATCTTGATGTATACTACCCCTTATATCTGTTAATTGTGGATCGCAAGTACGAGAAGCAGAGTATACAGCTAGCCAATAAGCCGGCCGGCAAGGGTGGGACACGATCCGTCGGTCTCCGGCCTCACTAAACAAAATGACCGCCCGACATGAACATCGTTCCTCACCAACCTTCTTGCGCAAGCTAAACTTCGCCTGTCCTTTTCCTTTTAACATCTAAACTTGGGCGTTTGTCGCCGCATCTTGGCAAGTTCTAGGCTGGATTGACTAGTAACTTTTTGGAAACTGAAACCTTTTATCTTTGCGACACGCCGTTGAAAATCGCTCAATTTGCTCCCTGTTCCGTCGGAGAGAGGCGACGTTCAGCTTTAGAAATGGCCGTCATGCCTCTGCTTTTCTGTGGGGAGATGTGGATGAGGTGTTTGCGTTTATGAGTTGATGATGCCGTAAAGTATTCTTCACTTTTCGCAAAAAAAGTATTCTTCACTTGTACGTGCATTTTTGTGCGTAAACTTAATTATGTTTCAGCAACGTATCTGTAAATTCTTGGATTGCCTATCTTACTGAAAATAAGTGCTCTCCTACGTATGTTGGTTGTATGCTATATACTGTAAATCTGTAATACATTATCAATACGACATGCACTGCACGTGCCCATACACGCATGGCACCCTGTATGAGAAGTGTCCATTCCTTCTTTCCTTAAAAGCTTCCATTAAGCTTGCCTCGTGGATCTTGTAGGATTAGAGATCCTACGCAGTTAGAGCTGGCCGTGATGGGGCCCGCGTGTCGCCGTACGACGGGGAGTTAAGCCGTTGTTCATCTCGTGTCTGTGGTCCTAGGATTGCCAGGATAAACGTAGTACGTGCAAAAAAAAAAATATCAACACAATGCAATGCCCCCTCACGCGACGGCCTCTAATGTTTCTGCGCGTGACTGTTTTGAAGCGCGTGGCTTGGCTTGGCTGTCTTGACAACCATTGTAGTACTAGGTGTGTGCTTAATGTTTGATTATTAATTCGTTATTATACGCGCCTTTCATGCGATCAACAGTGCGACGATGCTCCATTCTGTGGATCATGGCAGTGTGTTTGTTTGCATGCAGTAATTGAGTTTTTCCATTTTGATTTAGTATCATTTATGTGCATCAAGTTGCAAGGACACCATCTTTGCTCCATTGACTATGCTTGATGCCACGATGGCAGAGGAGTCTACGTTAGGCTTTGGGAGGGAGGAAGGCGTGGCGCATCTCTTGGTTTGAGAGAGAGAGAGAGAGTGTGTGTGTGTGTGTGAGAGAGAGAGATCGTATTGGCGCATGCGCTATGGCGTTCTGTATATTTGATATAACGTGTTTTAGGAACGACGATCTGAACTCCTGTAGATGGCGTCAAAGAAAGCCGTCAAAAGGCTCATCAGACGCTGGTGTCAAAGATGAAAATACGATGATCGGAGGCCATGCAGGCACGCGACAAAGTACGCCCTTTTCGACCCAGCTGACACGCGAGAGCACGTTCTCTTCAAGGCCATGCATGGCGCTCCTGTACATCGCCATAAGGCAGGAGCTCCTATATCGCGCCCGATGGCGGTGCGGGAGGCTTCTGCCGCCTGCAGCGCCTACCAAATGGATTGCAATGACGCAGACCCATAACAGGTGATTTTTTATTTTTTTGTTTTAAAACATAAAATAAAAAAGAAAGAACAAGGAAATATAATTTTTTAATTTTATAAAAATTTTTAGTATAAATTTTTTCGAATTTGAACAACTTTCAAATATGAACAAATTTTAAATCTGAACAATTTTCAAAAATGAACAAATCTTGAATAAGAACAATTTTCGAATATGAACAAATTTTGAATTGGAACAATTTTTTGAATGTGAACAAAATATTGAATTGGAACAAGTTTTGAATGTGAACAATTTTGAATTGGAATAATTTTAGAATATGAACAAAATCTTGAATTTGAGCAATTTTTTAATATGAACAAACATTGAATTGGAATAATTTTCATATATGAAACAATTTTCTTTTTCATGAAGCATATGCATTTCTGAAACTTCTTTTCAGCTCCCAGATTTGGTGAAAATCACGTAGTATGTTAACGTGGTCAATTCATAATATTTTTTTTTTGAGGTAGAAGCAGTAGAGCATGGCAAGCAACACTAGTAAGATTATGCTTCCCGCATAAGAAGCAGTAGAGCACGACAACGCAATGGAAGCAGTTGAACCATCCTTCCCGCGTAAGACGAGCGAGTGCCTCCCAGCGGATGAAAGTGGGTCGCGCCCAATTATCGTCAAGGGGTATGCGGTGTAATGTGTTTGCATAATGCGTGACCTAGGATCCCCACAGCTCCCATGGCGCCGTCGCAGATTAGCTCCCCCCTACATTGATTTGGGCCCCTGGTTTCGGGGGCCGGGCGGCACCCCCCCCCCCCCCCCCCCCCCGGTCGGCCCTGGAGTAAATTGTACAACAAAATGGGCCAGCTCTGGGTGGTTGGCTCTATCCTGCTGCTTTATTAGCTGCTGAAACTGATTTAGATACATTTTCCATATCTATAGTTGGATGCCACCTGAATAAAGTCAACTGCAATATATCGGATGATGTTACTATATTCCATGCAGGCTTCAGTTTGCCACCCAACAAGCAAACAGACATACACATGACTAGCATCAGCGGCCAAGGTTAATAAGTGGATAACTAGTACTCCATATATTTGAACGCAAATAGGGATCATCCACACAAGAAACCACAAATTCAATTTTATGGTTACTGTGAAGTGTTAACCTAGGGGTGTAGCTAGGAGATTCTGCAAGAACATAATTAGTTCAGCGGACGCCGATGGGCTTACAAGCAAGACACCTAGAATTATAGAACAAGACATTACATGTGACTGCTGCACATGATATGGTACACATCAAATAGTGCAGTATATAGCCGAAAAAAAAAGGTGAAAAAATATAATTCTACCCCTGAACCGGCGGACTAAAAAGGCCGATTCTAGTTGGCCCAATCAATTTAAACCGCCCCATCGACATAAAAAAAAAATCTCATTTAGTGTGCTCTCCGCTTTAGAATCCTTATTCTCTTACAACAATTGATCCGTGGCATATATGCACCGCAACCGCAGCCACCTCCTCCTCGTCCGCAGCAAGGGCTACTTCGTTTACAACCCTTCCACCGGTTCATCCCTGCTTCTTCCCGACAGCATTGCGCCACTGAAGATGAGTCGCCGGTATGAGACATTGACACAACCGCAGCCACCCTGTTTCTACGAGGTATCCTACGGCTTGGGCTACTGCTCAGTTACAGGTGAGTTTAAGGCAGTGCGCCTATTCAGCTCCAGCCTACAAGGCCACAACCACGATCCACCCTGCTGCGAGGTCTATGTCCTCGACAGACCGGCGTACTGGAGGCCTACCGCCCAACAGCCTCCCTGTGCACCGTCTGGCAGGGGAATCCAGGCGTGTTCCTTGATGGGTATTTGCACTTCCTTTGCGAGGATGGTGGCATCATCACTTTCAACGTAAGCGATGAGACCTTTGATTTTCTGACCCCGCCACCGCTGTCATTGCCGGAGGATGTTGTCCTCCAGATGGTGGAGCTAAATGGGCACTTATGCGTGTGTATATGCTACGTCGGCGACCTATACCGTATATGGATGTTGGGAGGTCGACACGAGCCACGGCAGTGGAAGCAGCTCTGCTGCATCGATATGATGGCCTGGATGGAAACTGAGTCGATGCAGATTGTAAAGGTCGACTGGATAGCGCCGCTCTACATGTTTAACAGTGAGAACAATGACGGGCACCAAAAGATCATTTTCGGGACAGGTAACAGGAAGTTAACTCCGCTCTACCTGTTTACTCTGGACGCTAATGGCGGCACAGTGGAGACTCTGGTAAGAGCGAGGACGCTGTCGTGGTGGGATCACGGCAGATGCCATAGGTATGGCTAAGATGGGGCCGAATGGTCGTTGGGGGAATCCGGGGAGGGTTTATGCACTCAAGAAGTCACACGCAAGAACACGCAAGAACACGAACGAAGAATCAAGCAACCAAGAACACAAAGCACACCACGATGTACCCTGCCTCGGGGCCCTCTTGCGGAGGTAACACTCCTACTGCAGCACTATCCTACTCAGTGTATAGCTCAAAGTGACAAGTACAAGCTGCTCCTCGAGCTGTATGATGCTACAATGGTGAGAACTTGAGGTAAAAGATGGAGCTAGACGGGAGGAAGAAGGCACTCCGAGCTGAATCCGAGGTGTTTCCGCGGTGTTCCGAGCTTCCCTCTCTTCTTTCTTTCTCTCTTGATCAACTAGTTCCAGCGCGGGGGGGGGGGATCTCTCTAGCAGGAGGGGGGTGAAGCCCACTATATAGGCCAGCCAGGTTACCATTGTGCCCCTCGCCGAACACTGTTGC